>OX438748.1:34704035-35179035 GCA_949316235.1 Oegoconia quadripuncta
CAAACATATGCCCCTATCTCTCTCAATGCTTTGAATCGAACTTATAACCTGTATATATGTATTCAGTAGCATATTTTGTGATACATTATACACACCATCCATTTGCGTCATCTTTTTCTAGATGTTTTTAATATAAACGGCGTTTATGAAAGGTCAGACGGACAGACACCGAGGTAAGTCCATAAGTATTTTGGGGGGCGATTTTCGGCCACTCGAGCTGTAATATCCACACTCAAAACGTTTCGCGAGATATCGATCTGTCTCTGGATCCAAAATACTCTGACAACACATAATGTTTCCATTCAAATGCAATTGTTATTAGAAAGATGTCATCTTTTAGATTGCCTTATCGGCTTGTGCATTCGGTGTTATAAATGTAGGTATAGGGTGTTTACATGGTGTCAATATTTTTTAAAGTTGCTAGACTAATAATGTAAATTAAGTCTTCTTAGTAGGATATTATTGGGCATTCTAGACCACCATCCGTTCAGTCGGCTACGCACCTGCTTCGCCTCCTTCACTTCTGGTGTCCTAGAATGCCCAATAATATCGTTCGATCTATTGTGCATTCTATCCCACCATTAGTTTACGAGGTGAATGATCGTTCGCTCTCACTCTGTGCAATTCTAATTTAAAGAATTGTTGTTATATCAACGCTCCATCACAATTCCTATATAAATCACCTGTAGTTGTAAATGATCTGTCGTGGAAACATTGAACAGTTTGTTGGTCCTGAAAGGACCTTTTTATAATGTATGAACCTTAAAATAACCTTTTAATATTCATGAAGCTTATTAGTTGCAGCCATACGAGTGCGAATATCTAAATCTTCCAAGTATTTAATACATGCCGTATCAGGACACAATTTAAACAAACACCAGAAACATGATCGGAACCCGTACATTGTATAGTAACCGTGTTTGGTGATTAAGGCCTCTTGTATTTCACATATTTCACATATTTTCTCAACTTCTACATAAGTTTCTATAGACCGCTTTATGACGTCCATTTCGAATGAAATCTCTCCCAAATCTAAACCACATCGCAAATATTTAATTACTTAAATAAATAAATGAACAAATCCGGTGCTATACACACTAGATAATGGATAAAAATATATTAATGTAAATATGTAAACATCGTTAGACACTTAATGTTTGTATTTATCTGACAAATATTTGCCCCTAGCGAGAATCGAACCCGCAGTATTTTGGTTTCAAACCAGGACACTACCAGTCGGTCGTCAAAGTCTCACCCCAATAAGCCAAATCATAAGAACTATATGAATTAACCATCGTTTAAAATTTACCCCTAGCGGGAATCGAACCCGCATCGGCTCGTTTCTTAAACAGTATAGTACTCACTACGCAAGCCGTCGTTAATATCACCTTTCAATAAACCAAATCATGAGAATTAATAGGTACATATCCTTTGATTAATATTTTCTCCTGCCAGGAATTGAACCCATAACCGTTGATTAAGGGTATTGAATATACCTTAAGTACATAGACCGTATTATTTAATACATAAATCTTGAATTGTTATACTATAATCGAAAGCAGAACCGTTTTAACAAAAGCGTGGGAAAAGAGGAAAGCCATGCACCTGACAACACTGCTGCTGTTATAATAAGTTTGCAACCTGACGCTTGCTCATGTTTCGCTATGTTGCTGGTTAAATCAAAATACGTGCATGCCTTAGCGTCAAATGTTATAATGTCTAGGTAGGTACAAAGATAGATCGCAAAGTACACCACCCATTTTTAGGGTTCCGTACCCAAAGGGTAAAACGGGACCCTATTACTAAGACTCTGTTGTATCTCATGAACAGTGATAGACAGTTGAAATTTTCACAGATGATGTATTTCTAGTGTCGCTATAACAACAAATACTAAACAAACAGAATAAATAAAGTGATTGTTTTGCTCGTTTTTGGTCGATATTGTATATGTCGATAACGGCAACAGGTAGACGCTTGAAATATTCACAAAATATTTAGTTCTATATTCACTTTAAAAATAAATAATTAAAATAAAACAAATATTTAAGGGGCTTCCCATACAACAAGCGTGATTTTTTGCCGTTTTATAGATAATGGTAGAGAACCCTTAGTGTGCGAGTCCGACTCGCACTTGGCCGGTTTTTATTATTTCTCGAGTTCGGTCTTGCGATGAAAATGAGAATGCGAGTCGCCTCACCTTTATCATTTACATATCGTATATCTTCTTAAGTCTGTAAACGTTTATAGCTTATGTTAATAAATTGAAATATTTATAAATAGCTATATATATATATATATATATATATATATATATATATTTATAAATATTTGTAACCACCCCATTTGGGATAAGAGTCGTGAATGTATATATGTATTTGCTTGTGAATTGTACTATTGAATTAACATTAGTGAGACACCTTTTATCTAGATAATATACGAATTGACGCAAATTAAAGTTTTAATGCAGCTTGAATTATGCACAGTTGACAAAAGACCGATAAGTGGAATTGCTAGCTATAGTGTCACCTCCCGAGTTACTTGTATTTTAATGAAAATTATTTATTTCTTCACTAGCTATCAGCCGTGACTTTATCTGATTTTGAAAGTGCTGAAAATACACAAAACATGTTCGATAAAAATAATCGACCTATGATTATGATATTAAGGTATTTTGTCTGATAATTAATTATAACTCTTGATATTTGAACATATGGGCTCAGTGATTGAAATGCGGGTCCTTTGGGAGATTCGGGTTCGATTCCCCTACCTATGTGCGAATGAGTTTTTAATTGAACTTAGGTAAGTGTGTTTATCTGATTGCTCGTAAACTCTTAATTCTCTAGAAATAATCGAAGTTACTATGAAGTACCCAACTCGCACTGGATCAGCGTGGTGGACTATGGTCCATACTCTCCTCCATCCCCTTACAGTGGGATGTTTAGGAACGGATGATGATAACATATTGAAGTACTCCCGAACTAAGCAATGATACAGCAGTGTAAATTTAAGTATACACTCCGCGTAACTATCTTCGTTTGGTTTTATACGAATTAGTGATATCTCATTTGTTAAATTCGGTTAAAATGTTTTAGAATAACATACGAGTACATACAACTTGTGAAACACATTACCTTTCGTTTGACTTCGTCGTAGTTGATAATACAATCGCTTAGTCAGGTTTCATTTTACAAATACGGTGGAAACTGCAGCGCGTTGCGCGAAACAAATACACTCATATATTTATTTTCCTATAAAAATAACTGCAACTAAGCAAATCATCGTGGGACAGTTGAGGCGATCAAGTGACTCGGTACAATAGGTCGTAAGTGCTTTTACTTAGCTGTTATTAAAATTTCTTCCTGCGTAGGAATTAAGTTTGATTTGATAATGAATCAATAATGTAGTTAGGTATGTAGCAGTTTTGTATTGTTGATACCCATAAATACACAATATTTGAGTAAAATTTATTCATTCTACAATTGTTTCTGTGACGATACCTATCATCTGCAACTGTGGCACCATCTTCGCTCCAATTAAAAAAAAATGTTAGTAAGTATATTTGAATATAAAACATAATCATAAATAATTCTTGAATTATGGTCTAATATTTGATATATTTTATTTAAAATGTTATTATAATAATTTTGTTTCTATTTTCAGGTCGGACGTTGAATATAATACTTTCATCGAGTCGGACAGCTCTGACTCGCCGCCCTCACCGCCTGCGAAAGCGGTGCTGAAGAAGGCCCCGAAGAAGAAGGCACCCGCAGCGGTGAAAAGAAACGCGCCTGCCGAGCTATCAGCATCAAATAGGTAAAAATTAGACCTACACATTTCCACTCATACATATTTCAACATTGTGTGTTTATGGTTAAACTTTACTTTACAGTTCCAACAAAAAGAAGTCTTGCCGTGGTCGCGACACAACCGCCGGCGACGCTACCGAGACCTCGACTTCGACATTGACAAGGTAAGGAAAACTTACACTTTCTCTATCAAATTTAAAAAATAGCCAATGTATTTAACTCAACGGGCCACATCAGACCACTGTCCGACATCGATAGCAGGGTTTGAATTCAATCATAAAATACTGCTGCCCATTTCTATGTCTGCGGACGTAGTAAATATTCTACCTCAATCATTAGTCTGATTATAACACCTTACTTGTGATGGGTTGGTGCGCTATTCTACTCTGAGCCACCACGCGGACATATTTGATGTTTATTTACCTATATAATATTGTTTCAGTTCCGGAGGGCTATTTGGCCTGGAGCCCGAGGCGTCGAAGCCGAAGTCTTCCACGGCGAAGCAGGTACTTCAGACTTACTTAACGACCCGAGTCCCTGGCGGGAGGGTGCGCCGGGAAGCTTTTCACCAAAGCGGTGAATATTTCCTGGAAGTGCGTGTATACAACACGGAGGAGGCGACCTCTGCAGTCCCGGATCAGAGGTGGAAACACGCGGAGGTGACGTTAAAGGTCAAATTAAATAGGGGGACTCCGCAGTGGGAAAAGCTGCAAGCTTTTATGAAGCGGAGTCACGAGCTATTTAATGACTGCGAGCCCGTATTTTTTAGTGAAAAGATTTTTAAATAGGTACCTACATTATCATGAGGGTTAACCACCATTTTCAAATACATATATAATATAGGTATCTATTTAAAAACATTTTCATTTGTCACTGTGCCGCTTCTCTATTCAACTTAATTAATTAATTAATACTAGATTCATAATATTATTTAGTACCAGATAACTTACACGTTAGTAATAGCATCTACTTATAAAATGCCATTTTGTACCGTTTGTAAAATCGCCGTTGATCGTGATCATTGGGCAGGTCATTTGCGAAGCATTAACCACAAAAACAAAAATATTTCCCCTTTTAGCGAAGGTATTGAAATTATAAAGACCGCATTTCGCAACCGGATAGCTTCATATAGAATAATTGCGTCAGATTCTTTGGATTCAACTTCCGTGGAAAGGTTTTTTGACGACATACAAAACAAAACTAAAACATTAATTGATTTGTCTTTAAAGCAAAATTACTGTGTTAAGATCAATTTTGAATTTTTCGCTCTCTTTCTTTTGGTTAAAAATGATTCCCAAGAGATGAAATCATTTAACACGAAAAACTATACTATTCATCAAAATTACGATCATGATACATTAATGTGTGAAGTTAAAGATTATTTAATGAAAAAAATAAGTGAATTTCAACAGCGCGACAGTGGTTTTACATTTTTACATAATTCTCATTTAGAGGTTAACATTAATAAATACCAGCCCTTGCGCGGTTCAAGTTTCATCGAGCTGCCTGCTGCGATCAAGTCCAAAAAAGCGTGTGTAAACATAAAGAATCGTGACGATTTTTGCTTTTTATGGTCAGTAACAGCTGCTTTGTATCCGGCTAAGCGTCACCCTGACAGAGTATCATCTTATCCCAAATTCGAAGACGTGTTGAACGTGAACGATTTAAAGTTTCCAATGAGTTTTTCGGATATCGCTCGGTTTGAAGTCAACAACCCGCAGTTATGTATTTTTGTTTACGGTTTACAAGATAAAAAAATAGTTGTTGGGCCGCTTTACAAATCAGAACCATTGAACAAAAAAGTAATTCATATACTTTATCTAGAAGAAGGCGATATTTCACATTACTGTTTGATTAAAGATTTGTCACGCCTCGTTGGAAACCAAATTTCTAAACATCATAAAAAATTGCACTTTTGTGAACACTGTCTCCTATTTTTCGATTCAAATGGTCTGTTAAATTCTCATAGTTGTGGAGGTGTGGCTACCGTGTTACCGCCGAAAGGTTCTTTTATAGAGTTTGAAAATTATAACAGAAAGCAAAATATCCCTTTTGTTGTTTATGCAGACTTTGAAGCCATGCTTGAACGATACGACACATGCGAACCCGATCCTCTTAAGTCGAGCACGATAACTCAACAGCGACACGTACCAATTGCTTTTGCTTATCACATTGTTTGTACTGTAGATGAACGGTACAATCATATATCTTTATATCGAGGTAGAGATTGCGTACAAAAGTTTATTGAATCAATTTACGACGATGCAAAGAGAATTGACACAATATTAAATCAGAGTGTGTCCATGGTTTTCACAGAGTGTGACGCTCGCAACTATGAAAATGCCGAAACGTGTCACATATGCGATCGTCTTCTAGTATTAGATAAAGTGAGAGACCATTGTCACATGACTGGTAGATACCGTGGTGCAGCTCACAGCCGTTGTAATTTGCAATTTAAAGCGCCAAAGTTTTTGCCTGTATTCTTCCATAATCTCACGGGATATGATTGTCATCTTTTCATAAAAGAATTAGGTAAAGCTCCTGGACCTATCAAAGTCATACCTAAAACAAAAGAAAATTATATTTCTTTCACAAAATTTATTCCGATTACTGCGGAAAAGCACTTCCAAATACGATTTGTAGATTCTTTTAAGTTTTTAGGCACTAGTTTAGAAAAGTTAGCTTCAACAATGAAGAAGGATGATTTTAGATATTTGCGATCTTACTATCCTGATGAAAAGCTCTTCAATCTGCTTACTCGGAAGGGCGTATATCCATATGATTACATGTGCAATTGGGAACGGTATAACGACACGTGTTTACCTTCAAAAGATAGTTTTTATAATTCGCTAACCAATGATCCGATCACGGATGGTGATTACGAGCATGCTCAGGCGGTATGGTCAGAATTTTCTTTGATAAATATGGGTGAATACACCGATTTGTATCTTGAGACAGACGTTCTTTTGTTGACAGATATCTATGAAAACTATAGATTAACATGCAAACAGTATTACCAACTCGATCCTGCATTTTATCTTACTGCACCGAGTCTTTCATTTGATGCAATGCTTCTGAAAACCCGCGTTCGTTTAGAACTTATAAGCGATATAGAAATTTTCCGAATGATACAACAAGGTATTCGAGGTGGTGTGTGCATGTGTTCTAAACGGCACGCTAAAGCAAACCATAGATATTTGGAAACCTTTGACCCAACTGAACCAAGTTCTTATATTGTTTATTTAGATTGTAATAATTTGTATGGATACAGTATGTGTCACACATTACCTTATTCAAACTTTAGATTTTTAAATAACTCTGAGATAATATCTTTGGAGGCAAATATTACAAACGTTGCGGACGATGCGGAAAATGGTTTCATTCTTGAAGTAGATTTATCTTATCCTTCCAATTTACACAGCGAACATAACGATTTTCCATTCTGTCCGGATAAAATCGTGTCACCTAAAGGAAAAACTAAAAAACTAATACCTAACTTGTATGATAAATACCACTATGTAATACATTACGTACACTTAAAAAAATGTTTGGAACATGGTTTGTTGTTGAAAAAAATTCATAGAGCTGTCACGTTTAAGCAAAGCAATTTTCTGAAAAAGTACATAGATCTCAACACAGAGCTACGTCAAAAAGCTAAATCTACTTTTGAACAAGATTTTTTCAAATTGTTAAACAACAGCATATTTGGAAAAACCTTGGAAAATACAGAACAACGGGTGGATGTAAGATTGGTCAATATGTGGTCAGACACGAATAATCAGACTAAAAAATGTACTGGTGCAGAAAAGTTGATAGCTAGTCCAAATTTCCATAGTGTTTCAATACTTTCTGATGATCTAGTAGCCATACAAATGAAACGTTCGCGGATTGTGCTTGATAAGCCAATCTACATTGGATTTGCTGTACTGGAATTGTCAAAAAGTCACATGTACGATTTCCACTACTCTATAATGAAGCCATTTTATGAAAATCGGATTGAGTTATGCTATACGGATACCGATAGCTTTGTATACACTGTACAAACTGATGATTTTTACGAAGATTGTAAAGTAAATTTTTTGAAATATTTTGACACTAGCAACTACGATCCGAGCAATGAGTTTGGTTTACCTATCATAAATAAAAAGATACCTGGACTATTCAAGGATGAAATGGGTGGTAAGATTATTAAAGAATTTGTAGGACTCAGGTCAAAACTTTACTGTGTTAAGACCTTAGATAGAACGATAAAAAAGGCAAAAGGTACAAAAAGAAATGTAATTAAAGGTTTAAGTCTTTCAGACTATAAACATGTGTTGTACCATTGTGATGTTATTCGTAAAAAGAATGTACTTTTCAAAACAATAAAACATGAAATTTTTACTCAGACTGTAAATAAAATAGCCCTTTCGAGCAACGACGATAAGCGATTGTTGGAATCCAACAAAGTGTCTACAATTGCTTGGGGTCATAAAGATATTTTTGGTTGTACAGCCTAAAAGTATGATTTATGGAACTATTAGGATTTAGTTTAAATTTACTATAATATTGATATAAATAAATGTATTCAAAATATTAACGAAATTGTTATTCGGACTGTAAGTAAATAATTTCTTATGATGCATCTACACATAAGTATTATATAAATAACTGTAGCATGATATTTGAAAATGTTTTAAGTATTTAGAAGATAAACATTGCTGTATCTAACTATATTCCGAACTATTAAGATTAAATAAATGTATTCAAAATATTAATACACGAAATTGTTACTCGGACTGTGAGTGAACAAATTATTATATCGTAACACATAATATTGTATATATAACAATAGTTAACGTGCCATTTGAAAATGTTTTTAATATTTAGAAAATAAAAAATCGTATATATTCTAAACCAAGTTTCATTTAATTAATCCAAGGTATCCTGTATGTTTTGAAATGGTTATGACAAGTTTAAACATGTTGCAAATAGCTATTGCGCAATTTGTACTTGTACAAAAATGCTGGGTGCGAATGGAACAGGTGTAAACTTGCGGTGGTAAAAGCGGGAGAGCTAAGTATGTGATCTACGTGCTCGGGCGCGCAGCGCAGGGGTACGAGGTGAGGGAGCGGTTCATTGTATCACGCATACACCTCTTCCAATCGTCACTCATCATTAGTTTGTACAACGCTACAGACAATTTGCATCTTCCTGCTTTTGAAATAAATTATCACCTAATTTACAATGGTAAGTTAAATTAAATATTTCTTTTATTGTATACCTATACCAATTGTGTTATTTTCTTTCCAATAATGAAATTTCTTGTTACAGAATAACATTCGAGACGCCGATGTTACTGCTGTACCAGTTGACGCCGAACCTAGAGAGCTGTCATACTCTCCCGTGTTTCTATACGGACATCACCAAGATCTGTTGGATGGATTTTCTGAAGACTTTCCGAACGTGCAGTGCTCAACTCAAAATTCAGCACACAAAAATAGAACACAAAAGAAGACAAAACCAAGCAAAAAGGGGGCTAGCAGTTCGAACGTCACAAAGAAATCTCGTCGAGAGACTTCGTTTGTCCTCACCAGAGAACCGAGCAAAGGAATAAGGCTTATTAAGATTAAAATATTGGACTTGCAAAACTCAAGTGAAAGTGATAGTGAGAGTGAAAATGAAAAAAATATTTTATTATGTGCACATTATGTTGTAAAAGATGTGTGTGATGACGTTATGGACCAAACGGAACGTCTAGTTAGCAATATTTCAAAAAAATTGTGCAATAGCTACTACAGTTTTTAAACCATAATCCTGGTTTGTACCTTAAATTTATTATTGTAATACTTTTTATTTCAATAATTTTAAATATTTATTTTATAAGTAGTTTTAATTTAAATTTAAATTTTGTTTAAATTATTTTTAAATAAATTACTCATTTAACTAAAACAGAATAACTTTGTTTCTTTTTACTATTACTGTAGCTTTCTTGAAGAGTGTGTGTAGTTAAAAAAATAATAAAAGATTTTATTATGTAGTCACAAATCATTTATTTAAATTAAAAAGATACATGTTGTTTTCGTAAAACCATTTCCGAATACAGATTACATTTTTTAAAGCACACGCTTTTTTATGAAAACTACAATTTAGAGATTTACCTTTACAATATTTTTCATGCAATGTAAAAAAATTAGGACAACCTTTTTCTCCAATATCTACTACACTACACTTATTGCATAGTTCGTTTATCCACTTAACTTTTTCTAATCCTTTCACAAATATATTTTTGTTTTCTAAAAGTTCTTCAGCAATTCGTTTAAATTCTCTGTAATCGATAAATCCTTGATTCCAATATATACCTCTATTTCGTTCAATCCAAGAAACTTGTTTACGTTCATTATTTGATAAACTGGAATATGTATAAGGAGGTTTAATTAGAAACACCTCACTAGAATCTGCATTTGCCAAACTCAATTCCTTAATGATGAAGTCATTATTCATGTCCTTAAAACCTTGAACATCAACGAATATATCATTTGCATTCATGATATTTTCTTTACAATACTAGTCAAGGGCTTGTATTCAAAAATGCAGTCGTTTAATATCAAACAGTAGGCAGACGTTTGGTCAGGAATTAATGTATCAGTTTCTAATTCAATTCGAACATCCACGGGACCGCCTGACTTCAAGTTTTCCACTTGGCGAGAGCAATCTATCACAAATAGAGGTGCTTTAATTTTAAAATCTTCAAAGTTTAACAACGGGTCTGGACGACGTCCATGGTAAGACTGTTGAAATTTTGTATACTGTTCATATAATAAAGAATAATTATTATTATCAAAACTCAAATTGAAATTTTCATAGGGAAAATAAGTAGAATTAAGAAACACTTTAATATTTCTCAAATTACAATGATCGAATTGCGTCATATTTCTATTGACATGATTCTTACGATCAGTTTGGAGTCCTAAAATGACATATCTTGGTTTTTCTATCTGAGAGGATGTTTTTATAGACCATGTATGCTTTGAAGTTTTAGGAAGTATTGGGTACTCATATAGATCCCAGTTCCTAAAAATAAGATTTAATGAACGATCTTTTTCTAAATGACGGAGTAAGTTAACTCTTTCTCGATCGTTGACTTTAATGTGAGGTACACGCCACACAATTTTACTGATTTCAACTTTTTCAATGAATTCTTGAGGTGCGAGTTTAACCGCATTTACATTTGTATTGCTTCGAAGTAGAATAAGTTCATGTTTAGAGTTTATTATAATTTTGTTATAATCTTCTGCAAAGCCAAACATTTTGTTGAGTGGTATGGAACCTGAAAAATATCCTCCATTGTTTTTTGTCCCATCGATATTCCATCCCCAGCTTTGAGACATTTTCGAATCGCCTTCATTCATAGATAAGAGAGATTTCATAGTCGTTGTAATACCTGCATTTTTAATTTTATCAATTTCTACTCCGTTAAGTTCATAGCGAATGTCTTGAAATAAATATAAAATCGGATTATTGGTAAAATAAAACTCAGATGCTTGAGCTTTAGTTTCCCTATTAATAATCTTAACATAACCTTCTATGTATAGCGAACTAGCTGACGGTAAAACGTACAGGTCTTGTTGATTAATTGGTATACGTATCTCATCATTTAGACCAAAACTTGTCACATAAGGTTTGTAGGAATGAAACTCATAGCTTTCTATGGAATTATCATAGATGGGAGCATCTGTTACGTTAAGAATACTCATTTTAACAGCCCGATGATCTTGAGGAAATCCTTATTTTCTTTTGTCAATTTTTTCGTGCTTTTCTTCTTTTGTTTCTTAAGTAGTTTGCAAGATGTTGTTTCTTTGATGGTGAGTTTAGTACTAGTACTGCGACATATCGGTGTAGGATATTTATTAAAATCTATCATTTTTTCTTAAGATGTAAATAAAGTTGTATTTCTTCTTCTCGCAAATTAACCAAATTATTATTTACATCCAACACCCGTATATTAATTGAGTTTATACTATTTTGATTTACAGGAAAATAAATAATGTTTTTTGGGATTTCTATGATTCTATAACCTGGTGGTACATTAGGTGCAAACTCATGAATTATATGGCTAGGCTTTCCGTTTACAAAAGATCCTCTAACAATATCACATTCGATCCTTAGCACTGTTGTAGATAGAATGTTGATAGGATAACGAGATTCATGTAATATATTAGCTTTCAAGGTTTCCTTTCCGAAGCCTAAAATTTTGCCAATTGAATCACTTTTCATGAAATGCATATCTTTGGAACATAGAATTGTGGTTTTCAAAGTATTGTTGTTGCATGATAGTTTAAATGTACAATTGTTTACTCTACTTTTCAAAAAGTCACTAATATCTTGAAGTTCGTACGATCCTTCTGGTATTTCAATCACATAATTTTCACCGTAGTAGAATTTATTGTTTCTGTTGTCTACGTTTGGTATAGAATTAAATGTAGAAAAATACAACAGACCACATTCATATTCTCCATCTAATTGTAAAGCAGGTGAGTAGTGTGTTGTCAAAGTTGACTTTATGTCAGATATTGACAGTGTGAAGGACATGTTGATAATGATGTCATTTAATAGATATGATTTGTTATAAATGATCTCCAAAAATTTTTTAAGAACTTTAAACATAAGTGACCACAATTTACAGAATTGAAACTTTGATAGTTAAGATAATTATAAAATATATTTTTATTATTCAAGTATTTAGACAGCTCTAAAGGAGGCTTTAAATCTCCAAAACTATCGAAATACTCGCAATATTCATTTAATTTAACATAGGCTACCCAATGTGTGCCTTCGTTTTTGTAACTGTCTAAATTGACAATAGCACATTCAATTAGTCTTGATTTTTTTGGCAATTTATCTCTCATAAAAACACCTCTAAAGTAAGGTATTTCTATAGCTTTAGCATATTTAATAATATCTAAATTAGTTAGAGCTCGTCTGGGTAGCCTAAAGCTTAGTTTTTTGAAGGAGAAAAAAATAAACCAGCTCCTTTTTTGTAGGGTTTGATGTATAACCCTTTCCCTAGCGCAATCGACTCCATAGCCTGATTGTGACGCTTGGATTCTAGTAAATTCTTTTGAGCCGATTTATATTCATTAACTGTTTTTGCAATACCTGCTGCTCCACCAGCTAATGCACCCAGGGCTGATAGTCCAGCAAAAATTGGTATTAATGGCAAAATGCCTCCGCTTTTTGGAATCGGAATTACGCGAGGTAAACGAATATTTGAGTTTTTAGGAAGCAACTTATTTGCTGCGAACAAAGCAAATTTAATAGCTGCTTTATTATTCTTTGGTTTATATTTCTTTAATTGAGCGCGAATCTTAGAAACAATTGATTTTAATCCTTTAATACCCGCACCAGCCTTTAACTTGGCTTTCATAACCTTGCTCACTAACCACGATGCCATTTTTTCACCCGTGCCCGCATTTTTCGAACGAACTCTTCTTTTAGCCATTTTTAATAATTTTGAATCTGCTTTATGACGATCTTCCAAATTTTTGAATTTCGAATAAGCAATATCGTGACTCTTACAAGCGTTGTCCAAAGGATTTATACCTTTGTCGCCTCGTAATAAGCGTTCATTTAGTTTAGTGCCAGGACCGCAGTAATTGTACCCTGGTATGTGTAATTCAAATGGTAAGTTATTTATTGCACTGTTGAGGAGTCCTCTTCCTCGCATAACTGTGCAACTAATGTGATTCCAATGTAAACCCTTGAATTATATATAACATGTGATTGGTTTTGTAATACCATGAAGAAACTTAATAGTTTTCATACAACCGCTCTTTTATCGATCCAGCTATTTTCGCTTTTACTTAGTCCTAACCATTTAACAAATAATTTGTTGCCTTTTCTTTTCAAAACTTTTTCAACTAAATATACATCAGGATACTTTGACTTCTGGAGTTCCTGCTCATAAAAAGACCCTAGTATTATTTGATTTCGTTGATCTTTGATTTGATATGTAACTGGATTAGTTTTATTTACTTTTGTAATAGTAAATATTTCAGTCGACCAATTAGGAGTATACCCTTTTTGGAAACTTCCTTTGTATTTGCTAATTCGAACAGAATCTCCAATACTAAATTTAATTTGTGTTAGTAACGGAATATTTGAAGAATTTGCTATATTCCACAATACTGTAGACTGATTCCTTAGATTTACGTCTTTTGGTTTGTATTTAGTAATTCTATGAACACTATTGTTGTAAGAATCAACAATATTACTCAAGGGTTTACCTACCCATTTATAGTTTCCTATAAAACTAAAATATTTATATAATTTGCTTTTAAGAGTCTTGATAACTCTTTCAACAATGGATGCCTTCTTGGTAGAATAAGTGGAATAATGATTTACTTTATATGAAGTAATTAAGGTACGGAAACAATCGTTATAAAATTCTTTGCCTAAATCTGTTTGCAAATTAATAGGAGTACGTTTAGAATTAACAAGGACTTTTTTGAATGAATTACTTACTTCAACCTTGGATTTTGATTTAATAGGCATAACCCATACAAATTTAGAAAAGGCATCTATAATAACCAAAATATACTTGTAACCACTGTTAACTTTTGCAACACTTTGCATGTCAATTAAATCGGCTTGCCACAAATCATCAATGCCTTTTAATATGACAGATCGTCGAACAAAATTTCTTCGTGCTGCTTTATGAATTTCATCAACAATTTGTTGTTTAATCATTTTTTATTGATTGCAGCATGGCATTTACTTCAGATTTAGTATAATATTTTTCTAAGAGCTTCGATAATAACGAAGATATACCAGCTCTGAAATCGTTAAACTTTATTGTTAATTGTTGTTCTGTGCAAAAGTTATCGACTATATTATCAACATACTGCTTATTCACTGCATCGTTTGCAGAAGAAGGATATTTCAGTCCCGTCAATCTTGCTGAATGTAAATAAAATTCCCCCTCTTCAGATTTGATCAAGGTTTTTGAAAAGTCGATTGATTCTGTTTCTTGCTTTTGATTAATCAAGTTGTCTATATATTCCTTATTTACAGCATCATCTGCAGTTAAAGGGGATTTTACACCTTTCAACCTCGCGAAATGCAAATCGAATTCTCCTTTTTCGGACTTTACCAACACCTTATCAAAATCAAAAGACTCAGACCTTCGTAGACGCTTATGAACGTGATGCCCAAATTTATCAAGGTTCATTTCCTAGAGTACTGTTGTAATCAAAGTCTAAGATGAAACTGTAAAGAATTATTATTAACTTTGTTTATATTTAATTTACGATACCATTTTCTTTCAATTCCTCTATTATGGATATTATTTCATTATCCATTCCAGTATTTCCAGCATCACGCGAAGCCCATAGAAGTTTCAATCGATCAATTAATTCATTTGGATTATCCCAATAAACGTAATCAACATTTTTTTTTAGTATTTTTTTATTCGGTAACCCTGATCCTTGAGTTAAGTCGTCCATACTTTCAGAATCTTTATGACATAACTTCATGAATAATGGTCTAATTATTTGTGTATATTTAAGACCCTTATTACTTTTAATAGGTTTTGAAGTATCATAATCTCGCCGATGTGCGTTAGTATCTATTAACATAATTTTGTAATTTCGTTTATCATCTTCAGTTAGAAGTTTTAAGTTAGGTGTTTTCTTAAATAATAAATCCATTAATCCTGGTGTTTTCGTATAAGTTCGTTCAGCAACTGAAATTTTGCTGTCGGTTACAGTCACACGAGATTTTCCCATCATTAGCTTTCCTCGTTCTTTTCTTACACCGAACGGGATATTATCAAACATTTCAGAAGACATAGACCAAGAAGTGTGAGAACTAACATTCTCAGGCGTTCCAAAAGACAGTCCGCTAGTATCAGACCTATCAGACTGATTATCAGATGTATTATTTTCTAAATATTCTGTTTCATTTGCACCCACATCACTTTCGTCATCATCATCTAGATATTCATTATGCGAATCACTGGGGCTAAATTTAAGTTTTTTAACAGTTGCTGCTGGAGTATATCTATAATTAAACTTTCGTTTTTTGGTCTTAGTAGTTTCTGGCGGAGTTCTATCTTTCTTATCGTTATTCACAGGAAACCTTTTGTTAACCATTTTTTTCAGAGGTTCTGTTATTGGTTTGAGAACAGATTCAATGACCATGTCGTTGTTGGATCTAATATCCCGCATCATTTTAACTTTTTTTTTAACAGATTCTGCAGATTTTATTATTTGATTTTTTAATTTTTGTTCATTATCCATATTCGCAGTACCTTACTTACCAAGTTCAGAGCACAAAATGAAAATAAAAACTTGATCGTTGTATTTAAATCACTAATCAAACATTATAAATGTATCAAATTTCATTCTGTAGCAACCCTTATTTTTTTCACAGTCTTTATTTATTACTAAATAACTATAAGGTGTGATCCATACATTTGCACACATGTCTCGAAACTGTAACCAATTCATATCACTATTAACATGTTCGTCATAAACGTGACGCAAATTGATATCATCTTGCTTGAACAGTATAATGAGGTTAGCATTATCACGTATTAATTGCTTTGGGATTTTGCTATATGTTTGATTTAAATAAAAACAGTCAACATTTTTGTGCCTACCCATTGCAAAATAATCACGTATATTATTCTGATTCCCGGTGGCAACGTCATCAAAAATTATGATGGAATTAGGAGCAGCTTCCGCGGGACTAAGAATTTCTTCGTTTTCATGATATTTCGTAAAAGATACATTTGGAACCATTTGGAAAACTTTTTGTAGAAATATGAACTTGGGTTGGAAGAGAGTCTTAGAATAAAGGTAAACATTTTGATATCGCAAACCATTTTCATGCAACAGCAAACCTATCATTAAATTTGTTTTACCGCAATTAGAGGGTCCAGAAATAATACAACGTATTGTATTTGGTAAAAGTTTTCCGTGACGTGAGATTGTCTTCCGTGGATCAGCGCAAATTTTTTCTAAATTTAATGAATGTGGTTGCTTTACAAACTTCATGTTTCAGGAACAGCAACCTATTCAATCTGCATCGGGCAGGCGTTCAAATGAAAGTGAAATATTTTTTATGTATACATGAACTTTATGAACCATGTGTTCATATTATTAAATAATGTTATGCTATCATAAAGGAGGGGGTAAGCAATTCGACTATTAAAACAATAAGGTAGATCGGTAGGTAGGTTAATTACCACAGGCCTTCCAGTCAAGATGAACGTCAGGGATCAGTCTTTAGAAATGTGTGAAATTAATGAAGCTTTGATTACGAATCATGGTTATGCTATATTTTATGGACTGCGCACATGTTTCCATTGCATGCATGATGTACATAGATGATTCAAATATACGTCTTCATAATGTTCATACATAACCTTCAGATATAATCAACAGCTATTAAAAGGTCCTTTCAGGACCAAAAATTGTTCTATATGTTTCAATATCGATTGCATGAAACGCAAAAAACTTTGCAATGAACGCAGAAATATTTAAAAGCGATCGAACGATATCTCACTACTAATGAATGTAGGTAACCCCGGAGTACAGAGTAAGGTAACCGGTCTACGTTGTAGCACAAAATGATATTCTTACAACTACAGGTGATTTATATAGGTATCGTGATGGAGGGTTGAAATAACAGCGCCAATTCTTTAAATGACATATTGCACAGAGTGAGACGTACGATCATTCACCTCGTAAACTGATGGTGGGATAGAATGCACAACGATATTATTGGGCATTCTAGAACACCAGAAGTGAAGGAGGCGAAGCAGGTGCGTAGCCGACTGAACGGATGGTGGTCTAGAATGCCCAATAATATCCTACTCACCTTCGACCTCATCTTCACTTAACATCAGGTGTGATTGAGGTCAAGTACGAAGCAGTCGTGCATAAAAAAAAATCTCGTGTGTTGTGAAGAAAATAGTTTTACTTTTTACGTAACTTTTTTCTTGTACATACATATATAACGTCACGCCTTTTACCTCAAATTGAGTGGTCAGAGATATCCCAAGCATACATGTTTGGGTGTCTCAAACATTAAACGTTTGAAATGTACAGAAATGCGCACGTGACAGGCGGTGAGTCCATTGCCGTTAAAACTTCACTGATGTATTGTATAATGAAAATTTACAAAACCCCCAAAAGATTTTAAAAAGGTTGATATAATTTTCTTTTAAACATAGTTACTTAGAATTAAGCAGATACCAGCTTTTCGAAAATTAAAAATCGCTTTCGAATTCCGCTCACCTGTTTTGGCGCTACACAGCTACATACAGACACACAGACCTACAGACACACAGACACACAGTTGTACAGTCACAGACGCATAGACATCGCACACACACAAACGTATATTCTCGCAGACAAACAATCACACAAACACATAGTCACACAGAAACAGTCACGCACGAACAGACGCATAGCCATATAGGCATAAAAACGTACACAACAGTCACACAGATACACAGTCACATAGACAACAACATACAGATTTACAACACTGACCATATACATATAGTCACATAGACACAGCCAGACAAAATATCTTCTTACCTTTTTTTTTATATATCCTTGACATACACACAGCGCCATCTAGTTCCACAGTAAGCAACTATAGGCTTGTGTTGTGGATACCAGATGGTTGATATACTACATAAATACAATTTTTTTATATAAATAGGTACTTATTATAAATGAAAACATCCATAACTCGGGTACACATGTCCGTATTCATCACACAAACATATGCCCCTAGCGGGATTCGAACCCGCAACCTTTTTGTATAGTGGTCAGAGTTGCTAACCACTACACCAAACAGGTGGTCAACTTCCTTTAAACTTAAAACCCTTCCTTTCATATCGAGGGTTAAACACAAACAGCAGAACATGGATCGACCTCCGTTGCAGCCTGTACGGATCCAATTACATGAGCAAGCAGAACAGACGGCTGCACAGATTTTCCGTCCCGACGCACATTTGATGTGCGAACAGTGAGAAAGTGCGGTTGCGACTTTACTGTATCAGGATTTGCTGACAAAGGTGTTGGGTTGCAAAAATAAGTGTATATTTGATGTGTCTATGTACGCGTACATACGTATATCCCAATCATGATCAGTTGCTAGCGATTTTTGAGGTCAAGATATTGGGTCTTTACCTATGAAATTGGAGTTTTTTTTCTTCGTCAATCATATGTACCAATTCCTGCGATTTTCAAAGCTATATCCAAATTTGTTTTTTATTTGGAAAATAGAATGAACATGAAATATTTTTTTAGTTTCTGGGCTAAATAAGAAAAATTTTAACAGAGCTCTTTTCATGTGCTACCCATAATCATTTCTTAGATTCACTGAAACTTTCATAAAGCGGTCACTTTTAAAAATTAACGCTGCCTAAACTTAATGTTATCCGATAATACACACAAAGTTTAGCTAAATTTGAATTTGCCGTTCCCAAAAAAAAATTCAAAAATGTTTGTATGGAGAAAACAGTCTTAATGAAATTCTTCATACAAAACGCCAATTTCATAGTTAAGGACATAATATACCATTGATTTAAATGGTTTAGATATGGTCGCGCGAACAAATATTTTTCGCGCTTTTCTTAGTAGTTGAAACAACGCCATCTATTAGAACTCTCAAGAACTAATAGGACTGCTGAGAATGAATGGTCAAATGTATTTATTTAGTTAAGCAGTAGCGTTAGATCCTACTGAGCGCTTTAAAGCACCACCTATTTTTTTAAATAATTCTATATGTGAGAATCTGTTATTATTATTTTCCAATATTATTTTTCTTAATTAAAAAAATAAAAATAAGGATCCAGATGACATTAAAAATTTGCTTTTAAAAGCAAATTTTTATTTAAACTATTTAATTTTTTTATTTAAATTTGAATTTATTTAAATAATTTCAAAACGCACATATAAAACAGAAATTATTTACCTTGAAAACTAGACGATTATTCCTGGATTGTATATTTTTATATAGTTTGCTGCATAACATGTCCATGGTGTCCATGGGCGGCGGTGATTGCTTTCCATCAGGTGACCCGCATGCTCGTTTGCCGCCCTGTGATATAAAAAAAAAATAAAAAAAAAAAATAACAATATTGATTGTATGGAAATGGTGAATTTTTTTTTTTTTTTTTTTTATGCACGACGGGTTCGTACTTGACCTCAATCACACCTGATGTTAAGTGAAGATGAGGTCGAAGGTGAATGAAATTAATTACAATTTACCTAGTCGTTCTTTAAGAATGCATGCAGGGAAGTGTGCACCCCTGTGTCGACTGACTAACATCTAGGTATAATAAATATCTAACGGATGTGGATGTATTCTTTTTGTCTAAAAACCAATATAAGAAACAGTGTTTGGAAGTCCTGTCGGACATTGGTGATACTTAAGTTTTAAATTAAATTAACTGGTTCGGATTGCTTTTCTGTCTTTGCAGTTATATATAAAATTGTCGTGGATAACAGAGTTGGTTACACAATGACCTCCATTGTATACATATAAGATTATAAAACATAATTGTATTGTGAAGCTGTTAGTTGTCCTGAATACATTTTTTTTTTTTTTTTTTTTTTTAAAGAGGTGGGCAAACGAGCAAGAGGCGCACCTGATGGTAAGTGTCACCGCTGCCCATAACCATCTACGGAAACGGAAGATCCGCAGGAAAATAAAATAAATTTACAAAAGCCTTTTATAAAATTTCTGACTATCTGGATGATAAGTAAAAATGGACTGCTCGGCATATTCAGTCTTATAAAATCACACATCGTAACCCAAAACCTGCGTAAATGATCAACCCTTAAGTTTCTTGCTCGTTCTTCCCTGGGGAGACTGCTTTGAGAATGGGCAGTTATATCAATAATTTTATTATTAAGTTGAAATATGTACTGTGCCACTGTACTGGCTTCCCAGCCTCGGTGCAACTTTATTGACTTTAAACACTAAATATGAGCCGAGAACATAAATTATTTAACTCAATCAAGCCCTATAAAGTCAGAGTAACATTACAATACGGAAATGAAAATGCATGTTACGAATCAAGTTATTTCTATTACATCAATTGACGAGCTATAAAATGTATGCAACTCAAGTGCTACGAGTATGCAATCTGCTTCGCTCCCTCCCTTCACATTTTACATAAACACAATATGGCTGGGTATTGAATAGTTGGTTTAGACCTGTATAAAAGCAAAATATATCACTGAAAAGAAAATACATTTTTTTGACGCGGGGAAACCCTTTACGCATACCGCTCGCCTTGGGGATGGCGAGACGGTTATGAGGGACTACCCTCCCTGTCGGGAGGGATACCCACTAAAACCCCGCGGCGACCTTCTTCGGCAGTAGGGACGACCTGGAAACGCATAAGCGGCTCCAGGACCCCCCCGCCCCGCTCCCTCTTCAAGAGGAGGCCCATTCCCGGAGGCATCTAGCGCACCCTCCGTAGCGGGCGCTGTCGTGCCTCACACCGCGATCAGCAAACGGTATGAAGCGCGGCAGGGCCCGATGCGACGACACCCCCCTGGTCGCTCCAGGGGGTGTCATCCTCTCCCGGGCCGCGTCCGACGACGAGCGTTGCCGCCCCCCTGACGTCGCCTCCTGCGAGCGGGATCGGCTCTCTCCCGATTCAGCTCTGCGACATCCTTCTGAAGCATGACTGCCTCGCGGCTATACCTAATATACTATACCTAAAGTGCGTTGTTTGTGAGAGATTTTCTAACTACCCAAGGTTACATAAATCTGATAGGTAATTTTCGTTCCTTCTACATCTCACTGCTAATATTCATGAATTGTTGTACTTTCCACTAAAGGGAATTACGTATGATATAAGTTCAGATAAAGATTTTTGCTCAATTTAATATGTTACCTCTAATTATGTATTTTGTACATAAGTAAGTATATTATACAATATTCTATAAAAACACAAATAAAAAACTAGCCCCAAGACTGTTGGTGGAATGGTATCCAGAAGGCTGGCCGCGTTGCCTCGCTGTATTACCAAGGCTGATTCTTTGACCAGAATAAACGGCCTCTGCATTTAATCATTTAAGTTTTATGTTGATAAAAATGAATACTCAACACGAATTCGATATGAAGCGCTTTATAAAAGATATAAGGAGATTGAATAATCTGAGCGAAAGATATAAATTAGCTCATGTGGAACGATCTATATCTTTATAATTCTGTGGTGACGAGCTTCACAACAAGTCTGTCGACGTCAGACTAGTTTTAAATCAATACTGTTTTCAATTCCATAATTGTTCCCGTCATACGTTATTGTTTAAATCGCCGGTAATGATAATAGAAATATCATTATAATCTGTTCGTGGGAACTGAAAAGAAAGAGCGGTACAGAAAAAGAGTATGCTATAAATTATAAATAAACCGCTTTGTTGATTTTGAGACAATAGAATAAATGCGTTGTAATGCGTTTAAAATGACACTACCTCAGAGCCGAGTCACAGGAGTGATCTATATCGCTCTAGCAAAGATTGTTACACCGTAAAATCCCAACTAAATGCGAAAGTTTGTGTTTATGTATGTATGTATGTTACCTCTCCACGCCTAAACGGTTAGACAGATTTGGATGAAATTTGGTTTGTAGACATATTAGGATCTGGATTAATTTTTTTGGCCAAACCAATTTTGATGAAATCTTCCACGCAGACGACGGCGCCGGCGGAAAGCTTGTATTTTAAATTTATAGCCCTAATATAGGGCCCTATCGTACCTATATATATCGCCTAGGTATAGACTGGACGAAAAGATAGTGTTAAAAACTCAATATCTTCGAAAGGGCTTAACCGAATTCCATCAAACATAGCTAAGGACGTATCTGCGGGTTTAATCTTAAATATAAATAACTATTTAAGTGTTCAAAACCAAAAAATCCGACAGAATATTTTGCATTTTGCGGACGCCATGTTATATTTTTTAGCATAAATACACCAATGGGTCAAGCCGTTTAGGCTACAGGATGCGCCAAAGGGACGGACATACATACACTCGAAAAACATTACCCTTCTTACTTGGGCTGTCGGGTAAAAAAAAAATTTTAGAAAGTCCTCCAATATTATCGAAATGCACCAACAAGCTGTGTTAAAAGCTAAATATATTCAAAACGGCTAAACCAATTTTCATCAAACAAGGCTAAGAATCTGTCCACTCGTTTAGTCTTTCATATAAAATAAACCGCACTCAAATTGGACCACGCATTATGGAGATACGTCCAGACAAAGACTGGACACAAACACACAACCCGTGGTTTTTCGTCGAGATTAATAAAAGCGCGAATAATAACAAAGCGAGGAGCCGGCATGGATTTTAATTATACTAAAAATGTACCAACACACCAATTTATTTCACTCCATGTTATGGGGCATTTAAAGGCTGTATTTTGCAAAAGAAAAAGTATATAAAACATTTTTGCCGCTCAAGGTGTGGGAGTCATTAAATGGAGATCGGTCGGCAAATTGCCTGGGTATCGCCATGTTATATTTTTATATTGGCTCACTTTAAACCCCACGATTTATTCAAATCATCATCTCAGCCCGTAAACGGCGGCGACCTAATACCAAACCGCCACAACTTTCAATTCACAACTTCCGAGCGTTCAAGCGCTTCTGCCATACCTACTATTGGCACTTTTCTACGGTAGCCTTCTGGCTACCACACCATCAACGCTCACTGCGGTCTGGCGCTGTCCGTGGTGTATTAAATTGGGGATATAGGGGATATATGGGGGATCTCCCGCATAGTGTTAGCCGCTTTAGTTTTTTGCGTCACATTAGCTACACTCCCATTTGCTGAGGGAGGTGGGACTTTCTTTCTTTCCTACTTTTTCACCCTTCAATTCTTTCTTTAATTAGTCTGGGGTCCAAGGTAGCAATAGAGTCACGTAGGGCACCGTCTACCTTCAGTAGGCGCCGTGCAGAGTACCACTGTTGATCCTGGCTTACAAGAGTTGCAGTAGGAGGAGAGCGGAGGTGTGATCTGCAGGGATATAATGAGGGAGTGGCTGTAGTCTACCACGCTGGCCCAATGCAAGTTGGAGATTTAACATGCCTTTGAATTTTTATTTCACCGGCATGCAGGTTTCCTCACGATGTTTTCCTTCACCGTTTAAAAGCAGTTGGATAAATGCACAAAAGTAATTAAATTACATTTAAAAACTCATAGGTAGATGGCCTGCTTGGGAATCGAACACGGACCTCCGAAATTGGGAAACCGTGTGTTAACCGCTGAGCCACCGAAGCGACCGAATTTATTCAGATATGGCATTTTTTTTAAAAGTTTCATTGAGATGTTCCTTCTCTTTTTTCACAGTGATTAACAATACAATACAATACAAATACTCTTTATTGCGCAAAATAATTTACAATAACTTTTGATGATAACAATAGAACACAATTAGGCGTTGTTATCACTAAAAGCGATCTCTTCCACACAACCCACAGCTATGGGACATTAACTTATGTACATTCTGAAAAAGATGAACTTTTACAGCCCGGTATAATTCAACTAAGTTTTCTCAGCTGATTTTGAACGATTTGGTTATTTTTTTTACTTAGTTAAGGCTATAAGGATACCCCACGAAATACTGACTTCAACAATATGATTATTATAGATAAACATTTATTTGAGAAAACTTAATTTGTATTAAGCAGGCATATAATAGATTTCTCTGTACATATAGGTAAACTTATCCTTTCGGTTACTCTCAAGTTGATTGAAACTCCTTAATGGGATAAGTTCGCCTTTATAAAAAATTTTACATTCCAATTTTAATGCAATTATTATTTTTGTTATACAATTTTACAAGTTACAATAAATTGAAAATTTAGAAAACCCCCGAGTAAACAAGCGATTAAAACAAAACGGCTGAACCGATTTTGATAAAACATATCTAAGAATCTAGGCTAGGAAACCTGCTATCAAATAAAAAAGCTGCATCCAAATCGGTTCAGCCGTTTAAGAGTTACGGTGCCACAGACAGACATATAACATCCCGCTTTTTGCTTGTTATGGCATCCACGGTACAGGCATACACACAGGAGTTACAGTGATAGGGTTATGCAATGGTTTAAAAACGTGTCGTATTGAAATCGTGTCGTGTCGTATAAAGAGGTTACATTTTTTATTCGATCCGTCATTATCGACGATCAATGGACGGTAATGAGATGCGACGTAAGGACCGCCATGGGAAGATTGATATGGTGCGTCATTACCATGCCGTATTAACTTTGGTAATTACAAAGCTTTTAAACGTGAATTTTAGGAGTAAAGTACTGAGTCCTTACCTATGAAATTGGCGTTTTGTATGAAGAATTTCATTAAGATTGTTTTCTCCATACAAACATTTTTGAATTTTTTTTTTGGGAACGGCAAATCCAAATTTAGCTATATTTTGTGTGTATTATCGGATAACATTAAGTTAAATATAGGCAGTGTTAATTTTTAAAAGTAACCGCTTTATAAAAGTTTCTGCGAATCTAAGAAATAATATGGGCAGCTCATGAAAAGAGCTGTGTTCAAGTTTTTTTTATTATGTGATTTAGCTCAGAATTTAAAAAATATTTCATGTGAAACCTTGAAATAATATTCCATTTTCCAAATAAAAAACAAATTTGGAAATAGCTATTGAATCGTAGGAGTTGGTACATTATGATTAACGAAGAAAAAAATCTCCTTTTTCATAGGCAAAGACCCAATATTATTCACATTATTTTTTTTTTATATTAAGACCCAGTAATCCATAAGTCTTAGTAATAATGCTCTCATTTCCTAATGTTAGTACAATTGTAACAAAGACAATGATAAATATATCCATTAACCGTCCCATCGCCCATCCAAGCCAGTAGCCCCAACAGTATCCTGAGGCCATCGCCCATCCAAGCCAGTAGCCCCAACAGTATCCTGAGGGGATACTATTGGGGCTACTGCATGCTGCGACGCAGGAAGTAGGCGCACCGCTTTCTTATAATCGCCGCAAACCCGTCGATTTACGCCTTTGCAAACATGGCAGAAGCACTGCAGTATAATTAATACGACGATCGATTAGTGTAGTAGATAGTGACCCTGTCAGCGAAACCAACGGTTGCGGGTTCGAATCCCGCGAGGGGTAAATGTTTGTATGATGAATACGAACATTTATTCCCGAGTCATGGATGTTTTTTATAAATATTTATGTATATGTTTGTCCGTTATCTAGTATCCATAGTACAAGCTTTGCTTAGTTTGGGACTAGATGATTGGTGTAAGTGAACGAAAAAAAAATGTCCGCCTGGCTAGCTATCTTATCTAAATCTGCCGCCAAACCGTAATCCCACATACATACATAGATACACGCGAAAAACATAACCTCTCTTCAGTCAGGCAGATGCTCTAGTCGGCTTTTAGAATGGTGTATCACTTCTCATGAGGCACGTGGACTGCAGCAGCTGTTTGTTAGCGGAAATATACAAAAAGACGTAACTTAAACTCGAAAGTTTATTTTCCAAACACTCGTGTAAAATTCGTCTCTTTACAGCCGCTTCGACTGTTACCGGCATTGGAGAAATTAATTAAATGAAGTTATGCCGCTTTACCATTCTGCCGTAGTATAGGTAGTGGTACAGTGTGGCTGCTAACTCAGACAATAAGCGCCGCTGTGGCTCAACGTAATAAGGTTCACAAAACTGAGGTCGCGAGTTTGATTACATTAAATTATTAAATGTCCTTGGACCTTGGGTATTATGGATACCAGATGGTTGATATACTATACAAATACTATAATTGTAAACATCCATAACTCGGACACACGTGTTCGTATTTATCATAGAATCATTTGCCCCTAGAGAGATTCGAACGTGCGACATTTTAGTATAGCTGTAGGGATCATTAAACACTACATCAATCAGAACGTCAACAAGTGGAGTACACGTTAAGTAGTCGATTTAGTTGATGGTTGGACATTTTTAAATAACCACCTGGCTACCTACTATCAAACTTAAAGCTTCAAGCATTTATTTCAACGTAAGCTACATGATATCATTTATTGATAGTAAATTTAAATCTACTGAATAATAATTGGGCTTATTGCATTTATCTGTTAGTTAGTATGTCCAAGATACTACCGCTTCTGAAAGGGAAATCATATTCTGTGGTAAAGGAAGCGGCGCAATGAACCTCCGGGATAAAAAGTATATAACTAATACAATTTTATAATTTTTGTTAGCTGGTCGAAGTAACTCAAGCGTGTACCTACAATATGTGTGTGCTACAGCCGTACAAATGGCTCATAGATCAGTGTATATAATTGCTCACAGAGCAAAACACTGATTTTCAGCTATTACCCACATCAGCATGATGAGATTTGTTGATTTATGGCAAACATGTAGATTATACACTGGAATAAGGCATAG
The DNA here is from genome assembly GCA_949316235.1 of Oegoconia quadripuncta. Taxonomy (NCBI): domain Eukaryota; kingdom Metazoa; phylum Arthropoda; class Insecta; order Lepidoptera; family Autostichidae; genus Oegoconia; species Oegoconia quadripuncta. The sequence goes on from OX438748.1 coordinate 34,731,289, forward strand.
GATACTTTGTTTGCCCTCCGCGCGGGAAGCAGACGGCTTTTAGTCCTCAAATTACTACCGTGATCCATTGGTGGTTATGTAGATTATACACTGGAATAAGGCATAGGATACTTTGTTTGCCCTCCGCGCGGGAAGCAGACGGCTTTTAGTCCTCAAATTACCACCGTGATCCATTGGTGGTTATGTAGATTATACACTGGAATAAGGCATAGGATACTTTGTTTGCCCTCCGCGCGGGAAGCAGACGGCTTTTAGTCCTCAAATTACCACCGTGATCCATTGGTGGTTATGTAGATTATACACTGGAATAAGGCATAGGATACTTTGTTTGCCCTCCGCGCGGGAAGCAGACGGCTTTTAGTCCTCAAATTACCACCGTGATCCATTGGTGGTTATGTAGATTATACACTGGAATAAGGCATAGGATACTTTGTTTGCCCTCCGCGCGGGAAGCAGACGGCTTTTAGTCCTCAAATTACCACCGTGATCCATTGGTGGTTGGTGATAATTCAGAGAGTCACTAATTTTGTAATATCCTATATCTGCCGCCAATGTTGATAGTATTGTTGTGTTCTGGCTGTTTGGTTGGTGGCTAGCTGTAGTTCAGGTTCAGTGCGCTTCCACCTTCGGCCTCATCTTCACTTGACATCTGAGTCTTTTTTTTTACGCACAACGGGTTGGTACTTGACCTCAATCATACCAAATGTTAAGTGAAGATGAGGCCGAAGGTGGAAACGTACTGACCCGGAAACGCCATCTTATTTCGGGGTCTGGCTATCTCATTTCTGACAATCGAAACACAACATGCCATGAACATTGTTGCTTGACGGCAGACTTAGATAAGATGATGGTAGCTAGCCAGGCGGATATTTAAAATGCCTTATCACCAACCATGTACCCCGCTGGGGATCAAACCCGCGACCTCCGATTCGTAAACCCTATGTTGTTTACATAACCACGGAGGCGGTTAAGAGTACGCTTATAAATAAAATATACAGTGCCGCGCCTGTATATAATTATACTGGAAGCTTTGATCGTCAGATAAGTGCTGCGCTGGAACGCGGATACAAGGTTCGAATCCCGAGTGAGGTATTTCGGGTCCGAATATTTATGCCATGTTGAATGTGCTGTTAACGTTAATATTGTAATTTATCTGTCGTTTAATGTGATTTTACTATTTTAGTTGGATATTAAGTGTTAAGAACTTTATGGTATAAATTCCACTTCCGATTGCTCACTACCTCGTAGGTGTAGGTTTGTATGGAGATATAGTGACATACCTATAAGAGGGCCTAATCAGTCCAGTGACGCTCTCATTGGTTAAATTAAAATTTCTTCTTAAATAGAGCATTAATCAAAAATATTGCACGTAGAACGGTATCGTGTTGGGCATTTGTAGGCAGGTCCTGTTTTTTGACAAATGTCCTGCATATAAATTTCTAGTATCCAGCCTATCCGTCAATAAGAGTTGGCAAGCCTAGTGGTAACATACATAGATACATGTTGAATAAATTACCATCCTATTGACCGTAGTCGAGTAAAAAAGGGATTTTTCAGACGTCAAAATGTTTATATAGTTGTTTGGTGTAGTACGACGACCTGTTTGGTGTAGTGGTTAGCAACTCTGACCACTATACCAAAAGGTTGCGGGTTCGAATCTCGCTAGTGTTATATGTTTGTGTGATGAATATGGACATGTTTTCACTTATGATAAGTATTTATTTACAAAAAAAATGTATGTAGTGTATCAGCCATCTGGTATCTACAACACAAGTCTATAGTTGCTTACTGTGGAACTAGATGGCGCTGTGTGTATGTCTAAAGATATTTATTATTATTATTAAAATTAAACTTTTCACCAATCTTTCAACTATTCTTGAGCAAGAAATTAGATAATTCTGTTAGGTATGTATTTTGTAGCATCTTGGGGTCTTTTTATTGTTTTCTAACACCTAACATGTTATTTTAAGCAAATATGGGAGTGGCCTAACTGTTTTGTTAGCAAAAACAAACGAACATGTTATCCGAGGTGGACGCAAAACATCCCCGCATTCGCCTGCGGGTGGGGAATATTTTTCATTTCATCGTTACTTGCGAAAAGAAAGGGCGGCTGATTTGTTTGTATTTCCATATTAAGTAGAAGTTTGTTTGTTTCTGTTTAAAAGTCCCAAGAGCCTGCAACATTTTGCTAACGTGTTCAGCAAACATGTTTTGTTAGCTTGTCTTGTTATTTTTTGGAGCAGAAGACACGGCTTTACATTATCAGAAATAATAATTATACAATTTAATTAAGTATGTACATGAAACAACAAATTTATAAAACACAATTGAAAATACCTATATCTTATAGAAAAAATACGCCGTCGAACTCGCTTCCGTGGGGCATAGTACCTAGTACGCTAGCGCTATTGCCCCGCTGAATGCACAAGCTCAGCTGCTGAGCAAAGTAGGCACCAGCTCTCTGTTTCGTGTCAGAAGACTAAGGAAATGTCAAGTATAACGGTTTTGGGGAAATCATTAAAAAAAAATTAAGCTATAATGATGGTATCAGTTAAATATATATCTTGTCATATCTTGCGTTTCCGCCCGGGACTTTTTATTATCTGTGTAATCTGTGTTTTTACTGATGTATTATTTGATCAAAATTTAACAAAGGAAAGGTTAACTAAGTAATTTTTCCAAAGTAACATTTGATATTGTAGTTTTCGGTCTCGATCTCGATATTATAGTTTTCTTTTTTGTCTTTTTTTTTTTGATACTGTTTTAACATGCAACAGTTTCTCAAGCGTCAGCTTGTGGCCATCTCAGTCTCGAGAGCGGTTTGTGGGATACCGGCTTTAGTCACCTCTGTTTTGATTTCTTGTATGTTGTGGTTTTTGTTTTTTTCTTTTCGGTGTGTGGAAATAAATGTCTTAAATGATTGGCCACCTTAGTAGATTTGTAATAATTTGTACTTTGTATTTCGGCTTTATCTATATTTACTGTATGTCATTTTCTTTATTTGTACTACTGTACTTATGCTCTGTGTCTACTTTTATAAAATTTGAATTGTTTTTCCTTCCAAGGGTCTGCTGGAAGAAATCTCTTACAGATATAAGCTCTCTTTTTGTGTATAGTAATTTCTGTCCTATGTTTGTTCTATGTGTACCTATACTTAAATGCAAAGTTATCTTATTTTGAAAAATTAATAAAAAAACTTATACGTCTATAAAAAGATCAAAATTAAGACGAAACAACTCAATTGATTTGGCAACACTAGGATGGACATGGCTAAACGGTATAAGTTCCTTGTTGACGTCACAACCGTCAAAAAGACGTCCGAAACTACACGGCATTATACAGGGTGAAATTAAATTCGTGTAATTCCTGTTTACTGGTGACTCTACTCCTGAAAAACAAGTTTCCCCGAGGAATTATTGTTCATAAAAATTTTCCATCCAAAAATTTTCGACCACCCATACAAAGTAAATGATTCTGAAACCACCTTTAGTTCAGAATTCTAACAATTTTCGGCTTAATTCGGCTATGATTCCTAGTGGAAAGTTGTTCGTAATGAAGTGAAGTCACCAGCTGAAAATTGTTGGACTTCAATATTAAACTTGGTTTCAGAATGGTCCACTTTATAATAATAATAAAAAAATAATAATGTTTATTCAGAAAATGTTACATAGTTGAAACTAAATATGTTAGGCTATACTTAGTACCACTAATACAAAAGCCATAGCTGCCGAACTAGGTCTATGCAACCTGTATTTCAGCATACAATGCCCTTCCCCTGGAGATTAAACAGGATTAGCCTAGCCTAAAAATCGTTAACAAATCAAATTTTGTTGACAAATGTATTCCGTATTTGTTTACTTGTAATAAAGTTTACTTAATTGATTGAAATCAAGTGCTACTGATCTGTGTATGGGTGAATTTAAATCTTATATATATATATATATATATATATATATATATATATATATATATATATATATATATATATATATATATATATATATGTGTGTGTGTGTATATGTGTGTGGTGTGTGTATTGGTAATCGAATTTTTTTGATCGAATTCGACTATGTTTCCTTGGGGAAAGTTGTTCGTAATCAAGAGTGGCGTCACCAGTTAATGGGAATTACACGAATTCAAATTCACCCTGTATAATTATAGCACTCATAATTCCAAATATACTCAAACGACATTGGTATCGATCAAAATATATAATTTTGGACTAGTTTAACATTGACCCCGTTTTGTATGAGAACTGCGAGAACTGTGTTACTATTAGGTCTATACTCCAGTCAAAGCTATTAAGATATTTATTTTAAAATGTGGTTTGACTTTGTCTTCCTTGCATTTATAGATAGTACGGCGTAGCTATAGCTTATGAAATGGATTAAATTTAGTCTTTCTTTATTAAGAGGGCTTATTCCGTCTAGTGGAAATATAATATTAATATAATTTTCCACGATATTTTTGAAGAACATAATTGAGGGAACATAATTAAACGGTGAAGGAAATCATCGTGAGGAAACCTGCATGCCTGAGAAATAAAAATTCTAAGGCATGTGAAGTCGCATTGGGCCAGCGTGGTGAACTATGGCTCATATACACGAGGGAAGGCCTATATCCCTGCAGTGGGACGTTTACGGGCTGAGACGATGATGATGAAGATGAGAGTTATTTATGTATTAGTTATAATTAGATTTTAGGCGTCTCGGAGCAATTTTTGCTCCGATCCGAATTTTTGTGAGCGGAAAAATTTTTTTGGTTTATTTTGTATTAAAAAAGAAATCCTAATTTACCCAATTCTCTTCAATTTAAGAACTATGATTTTGTAGGTGGAGTAATGACCACGCCTCTCTATTTTCCGCCCTCGCTTTAACCTCTTGGTACGGACATGATATTCACCTTTTCTTTCACTTGGTCAAAGTAATTGCGCCTAGGTCTTCCCCTTCCTCTCTTTCCTTCAACATTTCCCTCATTCATGTGGTGTCGTATCTTATATTCTTTTTTCTACTCTGTCAAGGGTCTACCTTATTATGTGGACCTTAGCCAAGCATGACAAGGACTGAGTTAGGTTACGTGATTATCAGATATGGCTGCAGATGTTAATTTCCTAGTAATGCGGCATGTATTTAGAATTATAGCTTTTTGTAGCGTTTCTATAATTAATGTTGGGATCTGTAGGGTTATTATTATGGACAACAGATAATTGAATACTACACAAATACATTTTATTTTTGTAAATAACTACATGTTTACACTACCATTTTGTTACAGTTTTGTATTGATTTTAGTTATTCTAGTTTTTATGTGATTATGCATTCATAATTCAAAAAAATAATTGATTTTAGCATAAATTGCACCCATTAAATAATAACACGTTTTTTTCACAAATTGTGAAAACTTTGACGCCCCTGGGGCAGTATAAAATAAACGAATAATACAAAAATTATTAGACACCTAAAATAGTGCGATGTGTAAGCAACTTTTGCATTGAAGCCGATTTTGAAATTCAGAAAAAAAAATTTCGACCCACCCTACTACATATACATATAAATGAAAACATCAATAACTCAGGTACATGTGTCCGCATTCATTATGCAAACATGTGCCCCTAGAGAGATTCTTTTAGCATAGTTATTAAAGTATCGCATCGCTTGCCACTGCAACAGTAACCTAACCATCTACGTCAACAATAGCCTACGAGTCTAAAATAGTTGCCTATAATTATATCCCACTTACTAGTGTTTTGTAACGAAATCCATTTGTTTTCCAAGTTTATCCGTTCTCAATGACGCATAGTCATTGATAGATATTCTAAAATTGCCTTTAAATAAATTTTAAACCGCCATTAAACTGAATGAAACCTAAATAAAACTTACGCGCACACACACACATACACACGACAGGAGAACAGGTAAATGCATGTAAAAAAAAAAAAAAAAAAAAAAAGAACTATTTCTGCGAGTGATGTCTTGGTATTTTAGGGCACTTGGTACTGGTGCTTTAGTTTAGTTTAATTTTCCCTAGTTTTACCGCGTGTTGTCATGCATAGTAATATGTCAAACTTTGTAATTGGCTTAATAAGTATGTAATTTAATCTTAAGTAATATATAAGGATATGCTGTAAAGTTTGTTGAAAATAAATAAATATAAAATAAATAATAAAAAATAAATATACTATAAAAATCAGAAACTTATTAAGAAAGCATATTATATAAATCATAACATAACCAGCTTGTTCGCCTGCCAGGGTATTTTACCATTAATAATGAAGTAATTTCTTTGTGACAATACGGATTTACATAACAATTTATTATATGGCGCGGCGGTTAGAGGTTGTCTTAGGGCGTTTAGCGCCTGTTTAGCCGCTAACAGATTGGTAGAACCAGAAAAGAATACCAATTTGATTTGGATATAGTGGGTTTATTATACATTCAACCTACTCCCATGCACCCCTCGGCAAATCTCCCCGTACGGTCAGTGGCCTGAAGGTCTTGGAGCTGCAGTGGACGTAGCCCTCGAATCCTCTCGTAGACGACGACGCAGTCAAGGCTGGATGAGCGGTTTTCGGGGGAGATCTACATCGAAGGTCTCCCAGGTGCAGACCTGGATGTCGACGCACAAGTGGTTACTTAGGACCTTGATCCGAGAGATCTTCCGTAGTTTACTTAAAACTTGGTTGAGGGTTCAGGTGACAACCGAAGCAGTGATCTTCCGGTAGCAAGGTCGCGGTCAAATAGAGGACGATTCGGGCTCCCCCACTCTAATTAGAAATCGTCTTAGAAACGTCATCGCAACCAGACAGATTAGCGTTCCCCAATGCAGTGGTGAGACCCTTTTTTAAATAAAATAATAATTTGGGGATGCGTAGGAAATTTTATTATAAAGTTGATTTGTAGTTGTTATTTTAAATTTCAGTATATTAATTATGTGTAATAATCTGTAAATTAAAGGTACAAACGTAACGGCGCTAGACGCAACGTTACAATGGGAATAAAGAAAGTACGTAAACTAAATTAGACAGAGCGTCCTCTGATCACTACGTCACCCTGACAGGGTCTGAACATGAGTACTACATGTAATTTGTTTGTACAATTGTGTACATATTGGAGCTTCAATAAAAAGATAATATAAAAACCTTTTTGAAAAAAGCAATTATTCAAGTCCCTTTGTTTTACTTCTGTGAACAAGCAGTAGCTTAAAGGATACCTGCACTGTGCAGTAAAAATGTGTCCTGTGTACCTGGAAAATAAAGAATTTTTAACTTGACTTGATTTTTCCGTGACGAGGAACTCAAACGAGCTAACATTGCACTCTGAGTAGTTCAGTTTCTGTAAAGGCGGAAATGTCAAACGAGCCGCCCATGATCGAATGGCTAATTTAAGCACTTACTCGTACCTAGGACATACATATAGATCATTCATTCGCAGTCACACACACAACACATACGCACACTCTCACACACAACACATACGCACACTCACGCATACACCCCCCCCGCCCCCACATACCCCCACATACCCCTATACCCCCCATTCAATCCCCCACATACCCCCTTACACCCCCCACCCCCAACACTCACCCTCACCCCCCACACACACCCTCAACCCCCAACACACACTCCCACCCCCCAACACACACCCCCAGACACATCATATACGCTAATCATAGCACATTTTACAATGTAAGACACCACTCCGCAGGGCGAGAGGCTACTGATCTGATACACAGACTCCCTAGTACGGACAACAGTCTCTCAAAAAAAACTACGTTTCATATATTGTCTCATAGATTAAGCATCTCTTGTTGAGCTATGTATAATTTTGTGAGAGAAAATAAAAAACTTTTTTTATTATTATATTGGCAAATACGGGTCAATTGAAATGCCCTCCATTTAGAGTCCAGTGAAACTGGATTATAATAACAAACTAAACTCTTGATAAAAATCAAGTACACAAACAAAGATTTCCATCGATTTACGATATAAATAGATATTAATAAACATGTTTACGACAGAGGCCTTCATGAACAAAGTAGAAGTGTATCAATCACATATAAACTGATAAAAAAATTCCAGACAAAAGACAGACAAGGCATGGAACTCCCTTCCGGCGTCAGTCTTTCCTGGATCCTACAACCTTAGGATCTTCAAGAGCAGGGTGAATAGGCATCTACTGAGATCGCGTGCTTCATCTTCGACCACACCGTCACTTCCCATCTAGTGAGATTGTGGTCAAATGCGTATCCAGTTATCCATAAAAAAAACAAAAAAAAAACAGACTTCCCGTATACCGACAGTGTAGAATAACTGTATATAAATATATATGTAATAGAAACGTCTCTGTCTGTCCCGTCGGGTGTCAAATTCAAATTATTCGAATTACACATAAAATCTATTTTAGCTGTTACTTTAAGTACATTTATTGAATCTGTATAATTAGCTTTTAGGTTTCTCGATAGATGAGAGCGATATTTTTATTTAATCTGTATTTCATAATCGTAATTTATCCAATGCGGGCATCACTGGACGAAATAAACCTTCTTAAAAACCTCATCCAAATCGGACCATGAATGTTTTTTTTTTAAACGGTTCACAAAACTGGACACAATTCAAAATATTTTCAGTCTCACCCACATTACGACATAATTAACTGAATGTATCCTACTGGATGTGAAGACAGCATGCACACAGGTAAACAGTTCCAATATTTAAGAATAAAATAGACTATTAATTAACTAAATCACTAAGACAATACAAAAAGATCTATTTATAATTGTTGTACAAAAAGAGAGGATGGTTAATCCTTAATACATATACAACCATAGATAACTTTCTTAGTGGTGGCAATTGTTCCTGAAAATATATCAATCTGGTTTCTTGTATTTATTTCCGGCGATACCAGCGCCACCAGGTTTACTTCCCATTAACCGCGTATTATGATACTGATTTCATTATTGAAATAATAAATTCTGTCGCTAATTTATCGCATCTACGACATATAAGTCTATGATTATGATTAATGTGAAAGATTTACTGGACAAAGTGAAACCGCAATGGAAAGTCAAAACATTATACAAACCAACCACATGACGTGATGCCGACGTGTTTAGAAGTTACCGTTTTATTGTTGTGTGTGGCTTTAGGAAAGTGTTTATTGTATAACCATGAAGGTATAGATTAAGGTGCAGAGTCTCAATTGGAAAACACATTCGAGATACATACATACATAACGTCACGACCTATATCACAAAAATAGTGGACAGGGACATCCCAAACAAAAGTGTTGTAAGCCTTCTGGGTACCTTTCCACCAACCAGAGACTTGGGGCTAGTTTTTTATTTGTGATTTTTTTTATAATAAATTGTATTACCTATATTATAAAAAAAAAAAAGTGTTGTTGAAATGGATGTTGTTTCAATAATTAAATTGTCAAAGTCAACGTCACTAATGCTTAATTTTGTAGGTACACAGGGTACAAATGCCCATTTACAACAGTTATTAGCCTTAAGGAAATTGACAATGCCTCTTTACAGCAGCTACATTACTCTAAATTATTTTATACTCCTTTTATTTGTATCCACATATTAGTTAATAATTAATGTACTTTCGCCTTTACATTTAATTAGGTATACCTTTAAAATTAATTTATTGTATTGTAATGGACATGTTCAAGTGCGCGGAAGACGCCTATGGAAATAATAAATGAGTATAAGTACAATGAGTACATATATACATACATAAAGTCACGCCTGTTTCCCGCAGGAGTAGGCAGAGGCCATAGACTTCCACTTGCTACTATCCTAACACATCTCTTTTGCTTCATTCAATCTAAATATATCCATTCATGAATTCATTCAGAAGATTGTTTATGCATGCTCGTCGGTTTAGGGTACTCTTCAACAGTCAAAAACGCTTCATTTTGGGGGTACACAGGGTACATACATACATACATACATACATAAAGTCACGCCTGCAATAAAATAAAGAATGGTATTGTTTATGCATCCTCGTCGGTTTAGGGTACTCTTCAATAGGGTACATTTAAAATAGTCAATTTTACATTTATCGGCATAAAAAATATCCTTTGTCTCAATTCAGGATATATTCTACCTATATACCAAATCATTTTATTCATTCGTTTCGCCGTGATTGAACAACAAACAAACTAACAAACATCCAAATATTTTTAATTCGCATTTATAATATTTGTTAGATCACTAATTGTGAAATAGCCTGGCGTACGAACGAGCTGGTTATGTCCAGGGATGATGATCAACTAAATAGGTAGTATTTAAGATGTGTTCTATGACGTAGTTTTACACGCGAAAGGATGACATAATAGTACTTAAAGTAACTTGACGTAAAAATTAAACAAGCATCCGTAACATGCTCTTATTGACACAGACACTTTATTTAGTTATTTGCTTTAAATAACGTTACAGTTTTAGAACTTCTTAGTTCAACAATTTGCTAATGACGATGACCTAAGAAATTATATACATTAATAAATCCCAAATGCCACCCAATATAATGCTTGAAATTGCTTGAAAGAACATCCACGATTTACCAATGAAATATACGCAGAAACGTATAAATCATAGATGTTTTTTGGTGAAAAGTTCCTTAGTCATCTTTAACGACATCCACAGAAAAAGATGGGTTGGTTCTATTCTTTTTGTTTGTATGATGAATACGAACATTTATTCCCGAGTCTTGGATGTTTGTATAAATATTTATGTATGTTTATCCGTTATCTAGTATCCATAGCACAAGCTTTTCTTAGTTTGGGACTAGATGATTGGTGTAAGTGTCCGAAATATAAATATATTTATTATTATATTCATATATTTTTATATGCCGAAACCACACAGCACCCCATCAATCTAACTAATATAAAAATAGTAGCGGGCAACGGCTGCTTCGACGAAGAGCATTTTAGATTACAATCTGAAAATGGCAATACGCCATCGTGACACAGTGGTCGTGGAAAAGCTGAAAAGGTTTGGAGAGGGAGGAAGTCAGAACCTCCAATAACGAGGCACAGTCCATGACAAGCATACAAGATTATACAAGATTAGTCTATCACTGCCATTGTACTCACTCCCGTAGTTAAAAAACGCACCTCCCCTTGAATTGTAATCAGTTGTAATCATCATAGAATTAAGCAAATATTTAAAATTTTACATACCATAATTATATCGAGAATAGGAATAATTAAAAATCATAATAATAAGAATATGACAAATACAAAGACAAAACAAAGAATAATATATATACATACATAAAGAACAAGAACTCACTGTTTTAGATTTAAGCATAGTCGTAGTCTTTAGAGTATAAAATGTAAAAAGAAACAAGTTAATTTATAAATTATATTTTTGTAAACAAGAGCATGGACCATGTGTCTGTGGAGATTTCAATCACTTTTAATAAAAAAAAAATTATAAAAATAGTAAAAGCGAAAGTTTGTGTGTGTATGCATGTATTATTGTTACCTCTTCACGATTGGACAGATTTGGATGAAATATGATTGATAGTCGCGGACTAATAGCTAATCTTTAATATAAAAAACCCCAATCAAATCCGACCATGTATTATTGATATATATCCGGACAAATCTTGAACACACACATGCATAAATACAACACTGACAACATACCACCCGTCTTCTCTCGTCGGGGGTTAAAAGGTTCTCTAAACAAGAAGAAATCCTCAAATTTTATGGACAATACCCTAAAATGGAGATTCTGGAGGCAATTTAGCAAGAACCTTCGACTCTTAGCATTTATTTTACGCTCATGCTAATTTTCAATTTTCCTTGTTTCAGAAAAACCGTACTCCAAGATGACCACACGATACACTACGTGACCAAAGATACCCATAATATAAAAAAAAATTCAAAGAAACCTTTAGCTTATTCAGAGTGCAAACAGATAAGCCAAATGTGTGAGAAAACGAGCCTTAGTGTGGATAAGATGACGAACATCACTCCTGAGACGAGGATCATGATGATGAGGAGTGTCCATGGCAAGAGTTACTACAAGACACAGGTAAGCGTTGTCAGAATGTGACAATTCTAGACGTTTGTTACTCTATACCGGATGAGTTCTTTTACGGTAAGAAAAAGATACGGTATATTAGGTAAGTGAAATAGAAGTTAGTTTTTTTTTATATGAGAGGGCGGCAAACGAACATGCGGGTCACCTGATGGAAAGCAATCACCGCCGCCCATGGACACCCGCAACACCAAAAGGGTCACAGATGCGTTGCCGGCCTTTGAGGAAGGTGTAGGCTCGTTTCTTGAAGGTTCCAATGTCGTACTCGTTCGGAAGTTATTGGCCTAGGTAGTTAGATTCGTAGCGTTCCTATCATACAAAATTTATTTAGAGCTCATATTTTCCCCAACTTCTCTTAATTTTTTTTTTAATCACATCGGATTGGTACTTTGCCTCAATCACACCTGATGTTCATTGAACATCTTCACTGTTCTACCTCGCGACCTCATCAGGTCAGCGTACTGACCCGGAAACCCCAATACATTTGGAGGACTGGCTATTTTTTTATTTTTTTATTTTTTTTTTAATTAGAATGGGATCGCTCTTGACCTTAATCTGGACTAATGTCGAGATAAGGTCTACGATGGAACGAGCTTTCCCAGAAGATGCCTATTTAACCTGTCTTTAAAGAGCTGCGGGTTATATGCGATTGGAAACACAGACGGAGGCAATGCGTTCCACTCCTTAGCCGTGCGCATGAGAAACGAAGACCTAAAACGCTTGGTCCTTATAAATGGCACGTCAACTAAGTGCGGGTGATATCCTGCGGTAACGTCTTGAATTTCGATGTAAGAACGGCTATCTTATCTCTGTCAACCGCAACACGTGCCAGCTTTGTCGGGATCTTCTTCATAATTGTATTTCTATTTTAGCTATAATTTACTACTTCTTTGTTTTTGTATCGTGTTGTGGCGTACATAATAAACTATTCTTTTTTTTTTTGTTATGGTTAACTGGATACGCATTTGACCACAATCTCACCTTTCTTTTTCTTTCTTTCTTTCTTTCTGTCTATTAACATTGCTGCTTGGCGGCAGATTTAAATATTTAATTTTATGATGTAATTATGTGGAGTAGGCTACAAAAGCGGCCGTCAAATGACAAAATTAATGCTTTATTTGATGATGGTTTTGAAAAAAAAAAAATTAAACTACCTATGCCAATACCTTCTATTTGACATACGTAATATACCCAATTTTTTTTCTTAGTAATATTTTCGCCACTCGACGTTATATTGCACCTAATTTGCGTGGTGGGTTGATGGCACTACTCTTGCCACCCCAGCTCCGCTAAGAAGCCTAGCAGTACCTTGAGCAGTACCAGTACCCCAAGGTGGTGTTACCGGTATTCTTGTATATTATATTCTAAGATGACGGCGGCTGTCTCTTCTGCATGTTTCTGTTTCTTTGGTCTGTTTTGGTCGGGTTTATTGGTTATACTACTTAAATAGTTGCCGGGAAGGCGAGCATTTCTAGCGACTGGGATGTTGCCAGCTGTCTCATGGTATATGGTGGCTCGGGCAATTACGATATTATGTCAAACTACTAAAGGCGAATTATACGAGGGAAGGCCTATATCCCTAGTGGTATAGGTGCTTAGTGTTATTTAAGCATGTTGGACCTTGCCAATATAAGCATTCACGCAACGACTATGAAGGGCCAGTGCTTTGCCTCTGCGCATGTCATTATTTTATTTTCGTAAGAAGCACGGAAAAGACAAGACATACTGAATAAATTATGAATTATCATTATCGATGTGCAGACCTAGCGTTACTGTAAACGTCCTGGCGCCGTTTTTGGCGATACCAGCGCCACCACCTTAGTCATAATATTCCATCATAGTCATACGACCCTCCAAAAAATCTCTATCTAAGACATAGTTATTACTATGTATCCTTTTACAATCAGACTGTATAATAGACCTAATGAGCAATGGTTAGCAGTACGAGTATAAGCTGATAAGATAGTAGATATACTTTGTACCATAACTTTATAAACTGCAATGAACAGAATTATTCCTCAAATATGACTCTGCCGTTCGATTTTGGGACTTATTGCTAAAGCAATATAGGTGTCGTTAGTCAGTCTGTGATACAGAATATGAGGCAGTGTGCCGGCCAATGACCCCGCCGAAATATTAAGCCGGGTCTAGTGGACGCTTTCAGATAAAGTGGCTAGGGATGTGACATACCATGTCGAACATATGACATGGAATTCTAATATCATCGTCATTATATCAGCCACAAGACATCCACATAGATATTCTCCATAGATTTCCAGACCGACCGTTTTTATTTTATACAATACAATACAATACAAATACACTTTATTGCACAACAGATAAGAAAATACAGTTTCAGAAAAGTGGTAAAAATAGAATGTACAATTTGGCGTCCTTATCACTAAAAGCGATCTCTTCTAGGCAACCTTTGGGTATAAGGACATATATTATTATATTCCTGCTTCGGTTGTTCGCCGTAAGACTAATTAAAATCAATTAACAAACGTATTTAATCAAGGTTCCGTCCGATGTTATCAATATTGACATTGGCGTTAATATTTCTGTTGATTGTTATGAAGCATTAGTTTGATTGATTGATACCACTGATTGTGCTCGAAGTCGTGGAAAAACTTGTTAATTTGAGGTAGTTGTCGGCCAGTGGCGTGCCCTCCAGCAGTCAGAAAGGCAGAGTCTACCCTTGAAAATAGTAAGCGTTCCTAGAAACGCATTGTCAACCGATTCATACTAATGTGAACGGAAATATACACCAAACGGGAAGACCTGAACATGCCATATTCACTATAAGACCCTCTCGAAAAGGTCTATTGGTTCCACCAAAGTCTAACTTAAGAATGCATTCGTCCGGCACACTATCAATGTCATCTAGAATATTCAATAAGCTACCAAATTACATCAAATACGAAGCGAAAGATAAGAAATTCATACAATTATTGAAACAATGCTATTACATAATAAATGAATAATATAATATGAATAAATGACATAAATAATAATACAATATAAATAGATTATATATATATATATATAATTCATATTAATAAATTATTTTAAAAGAAAAATAATAATATAATTGGAATATAAAGGTAAAAATACATATGATAATATAATAGGTTAAATATCTAGCTGGTAAATAATGTATTAAGATTTTTTTGTAATTATTTAAATTAGTGCATGCTACTCTCTCATGTCGCTGTGCCTTCACAAGGTCCTTATTGATACAGTACACTATAATGTCATAACAACAAAACATAAGGAATGCAATAAATGATTTGAGTTTGAAATATTTTAAACAGTTACGTAGATTGCTAAAGTTATTATTTGGTATTTGTATTTTTTCTCATTGCCGCATGAGAGAGACATCGTTTTGGAGAACTTTGGGGAAGGCCTTTGTCCAGCAGTGGACGACTTTCGGCTGATATGATGATGATATGATGTATGGTATCAGATTATTTATAATTGTTCTATAAAGTTAACTCCTACACCCAAAGGTTGCCTGGAAGAGATCGCTTTTAGTGATAAGGCCGCCTAATTGTACTCTTATCAGTATTGTGTTTTGTAAAATGTATGTTCTCCTCTTGTACAATAAAGTGTATTTATATTGTATTGTATTGTATTGTATTTAGATGATAAACATTCATAGACATAACCAGCCCGTTCGCATAACCAGGCTATGTCACAATTAATAATGAAATATTATAATATAAAGTAATAATTTAGTAATATTTGTAACCTTTTTTTTAAAGAGCAACCTCTCGAGTTTCTTGCTTGTTCTTCTCAGGGGAAAATTGCCTTTTGAACAAGCAGTACCTACAAAATAAACCATTTTTGATTTGATTTGATTTGATCACTCACATTTCGGGTCTTTTGGTTTTTAAGTTTAACACTTGAAACGATATCCACGGTTAACCTTACGAATTACACAGAAATGCACACGTGAGCACAACCTGTAAAACATAGAAAACTACACATGTTTTTTGATGGACAATCCCTTAGTCGCCTTTCATGACACCCACGGAACGGACGTGATGGTTCCATTATTTTTTACTTACCGACACCACAGCGTAGCGTCGGTGGCTTAGCGGTTAAGACGCGGTCTCCCAATTTAGGAAGACCGAGTTCGATACACATGGAGGTCAATGTAATAATAATAATAATAATAATAATAATAAAAATTATTTATTGCCTTAGTTCCTATTTAACTTAAAGCTATTGACATAGTAACAATTTTGAATAGTCAAGGCAAAAGGGAGTGACATCAGCTTTGCTGTACCGGGACAGATGTCACGGTCAACGCTGTTTTTCAGTCACCCCCCCTTCTCCCCGAGGTGAAGGGCGGGAGGATAGGTTTATTAGTAATGGGAGGGCTTATACATTACAATTAGTAAATTTGACCATTTAGTAAACAATTATCAGCAAAACAAAAAATTACAACAAAATAGAAATTAAAATATTGACAACTTGAATTTTGAGAAATTTTGAACCCCTGAGGATGTGTGTTTGTGTGTGAGTGCGGTTGTAAAGGTGAGTGTTTGTATAAGTGTCTCTCTGTTTAGCCCTACGAGTGGAGTTCTCTTGGGATCAGGTACAGCGCCACTAAACAGGAGACGGATAATGTGTATAACTGAAAAATTATTATACAATTAAGTTAGGACATAAAAAGAGTTATTTATTATAATCACTGGTGACAGGAAGAGAAAGAAAAGAAATTCTTTAATATTAAATCTTTCCAGTAGGCATGTTTTAGGTTTTCTGCTGCAAGTTGTTTTTTAAGCAAGGCTTGTTTATATTTGGTCTTAAAGCTTTCAGTACTCTGTACTGTACCAGTGAGTTTTTAAATTTCATTTAATTACTTATGTGCATTTATCCGACTGCTCTTAAACGGTGAAGGAAAACATCGTGAGGAAACCTACATGCCTGAGAAATAAAAATTCAAAGGCACGTGAAGTCCGCAATCCGCATTGGGCCAGTGTGGGCTTGGCCCATACTCCCTCATATACGAGGGAAGGCCTATATCCCTGCAGCGGGATATTTACGGGCTGATTATGATGTGCTATGCTTTTTTTTGTTGTACAATAAAGAATATTTTGTTGTTGTTGTTGTTGATGAGTTTATGTTAGGATTCTTTTATGGTTTAATTCGAGGCTGTTTATTTGCTACGGAATTTGGTACATGAAGTTCTTAAAGCTATAATTGTCTCCGCAAATTCTACCACTGTGCGATGTGCAAATATTGTTTAGGGTTAATTCCTCTAAATAATGATATAATTAATTTCTATACTAAATAATAGTTCATTAACTAAATAGGTATACAATGCCAAAGATTAGTTAAAATTGATAATGTCAGAGGTTGTGTTATCGGATACTATTCCATAATCTAATTTCATTGGTGCCTAATTAGATTTCATTGGGTACATATACAATTACATTTGGTCATATTATCCACGATATCATTTTTATCGATAATGTTTATCCCATCACTATCCCCATTCACACTACACATGGTGTTTGAAACATTGATCGATTCGCTACCACGCTATACACGTAGAAATGTAATGTACACACCATATATCTTTGTACTATTTCGTTTGATGCATCCTTTACGTATTAACTGTGACATTTTATTGATCAATAGTTTATTGTTATTATCGTTTTAACAACAATCTGTATTGTAAAATTATTGTACTATTAACTGTATTTTGATTTATTTATTTTATTGTTTTGGGAATAACAACTTATATAATCTATATCATTATTCTTAAATTATATTATTCAGGAAGCCAATAACAGTTATAAATAAATAAATATCCTTAGACATACACACAGCGCCATCTAGTTCCACACTAAGCAACTATAGGCTTGTGTTGTGGATACCAGATGGTTGATATACTACATAAATACAATACTTATTATAAATGAAAACATCCATAACTCGGGCACACCATGTCCGTATTCATCACACAAACATATGCCCCTAGCGGTATTCGAACCCGCAACCTTTTGGTATAGTGGCCAGAGTTGCTAACCACTACACCAAACAGGTCGTCACCAAACAGGTTATCCATTGAACTATACAATAAAATAATAGTAAGTCGGCCTTTTCTCTATATATACATACACAAACATACCTACATACCGTACATATATTGGGTACCATACCTATGAAATTGGAGTTTTTTTTTCTTCATTAATCATATGTACCAATTCCTGCGATTTTGAAAGCTATATCCAAATTTGTTTTTTATTTGGAAAATGGAATATTATTACAAGGTTTCACGTGAAATATTTTTTTATTTCTGGGCTAATACACAATAAATTTGAACGGAGCTCTTTTCATGTGCTTCCCATAATCATTTCTTAGATTCGCTGAAAATTTTATAAAGCGGTTACTTTTAAAAATTAACGCTGCCTATACTTAACTTAACGTTATCCGATAATACACACAAAGTTTAGCAACATTTGGATTTGCCGTTCCCAAAAAAAAAACAAAAATGTTTGTATAGAGAAAAGAGTCTTAATGAAATTCTTCATACAAAACGCCAATTTCATAGGTAAGGACCTAATATATTCACGGATAGATATCATCATCATATCAGCCGAAAGACGACCACTGCCGGAATACCTTATGGTATACTGCAATAAAACTATTTGTGATCTTGTGGAGAATTTATTTTTTTATTATCATCACCGTCATATCAGCCAGAGGACGTCGACTGCTGAAACATAGACCCGTCACCCTTCCACCTTCGGACCACTAGGCGTGGGGAGGGATTTCGCCCGTATATAGTTAATATACCGAACATTCGCACTAAGAAGTTCGATTCTTCATTCATCATCCGAACAGCTAAGGCATGGAACTCCCTTCCGGCGTCAGTCTTTCCTGAATCCTACAACCTAGGGATCTTTAAGAGCAGAGTGAATAGGCATTTACTGGGATCGCGTGCATCATCTTCGATCACATCATCACTTTCCATCAGGTGAGGTTGTGGTCAAACGCGAATCCAGTCAATCATAAAAAAATAAAAATAGATATCCCCCAAAGGTTTCCAGAATGGCCGATTCGAAACGGCCTGCATTAAGTGATTTCCTGCGAATTTTATCAGGTTGTCCGTCCACCTTGGGAGTCGAGAGCTACACTTGCCGGGTTAGAGAGGATTGGTCCTATTCTAATCTGCTGGTAACCACCACCACACGTCCGCTTAACTTAGTCTTCCACTTTACTTTGACTTAAGTCCTGCTTGTAAAGCCTCATTTTGTGGTGAGAGAAACTTTACTCTCACATTTAGCATATCCTAAGACGCAAAGCCCTATTTTCAATTCAAAATAAATCTAAATCCGAAATTCAAATTATAATATCTTATTTACTTCGGTCGTAAATAAATATTCTAATAAATCGAAGAAAATTACTCTTAACGCACACTATTCAAATTTACACGGCTATTACCCGTGCCGCTCGCGTGGGAGAAGGCGAGACGGTTATGTGGGACTCCCCTCCCGATAGGGTACCCACTAAAAAAGAGAGGACCTGGGAACGCATTAGCGAGCGGTATGAGGTGCGACAGGGCCCGATGCGACGACACCCTTCCGGTCGCACCGGGGGGTGTCATCCTCTCCCGGATCGCGTCCGACGACTACATTGCCCCGAGATGTAGTCGCCCGCGACCCTCAGGCGACGTGAAGGGGGGCTAGCGAGCGTTGCCGCCCCCTCGACGTCGCCTCCTGCGAGCAGGATCGGCCCTCTCCCGATCCCGCTCTGCGGCCTTCTTCTGAAGCGTGATGTATCGAGGCACCTAACCACCTGTTTCAAGGAATGTCGACTTGTCCCTTACAGGCAGTATACAAAATTTCATCCAAATCCGTCAAGACAATATAGTCTAGACTGAATCTTGTACAAGCATTATCAAAGTGTTAACTAAGTATTACATTTTATCCAGATCCTGGCAGCTCTAGCGGTCTCCCTGGGTCCGTTCGCAGCTGGTCTCAGTAAAGGCTATATGTCTCCGGCCATCGCGTCCATGCAAGACTCGAAGTACAACAACGCTTCATTCACGGTTGATGACCAGCAGGCCAGTTGGATTGCCAGTTTGAGCTTATTAGGTGAGTTGTTTCCATCTTTTAGTTTCTCATCTAGATCTACTACTCTATGAGCTATAGAGAAGTTAATGCTCATAGTTTCCTCAAAGTCACGCAAAGAGCCTTGGAGAGGGTGATGCTCGGCGGTTGACTGCCCAATCGAACCAGGAATTAGGAAATCCGTGGGCGGACGAAGGTCGCTGGCATAGCCCAGCGGATTAGCAGGTTGAAGTGGCAGTAGGCATGGCACATAGCTCGAAGAGCTGATGGCCGGTGAGGCATTAAATTTCTTAGAGTGGACACCACGCAGCCGCAAGATGGACCTGATAAAGGTCACCAGGAAATCGCTGGATGAAGGCGGCGCCCAACCGGTCCCTTTGGAATTCTATGGGGGAGGTCTATGTTCAGTAGTGGACGTCCTGCGGCAGACATGATGATGATACAAGGCAGGAATATATATATCTCATGTTATTGTGATTATTTGCTGGATAAAAATGAAGTTTCCTGTGTATACGTTTAATTTTTGCTTTCGAGTGTATGTATGTAGATATCTATGTTACCTCCTGTAGCCTAAACGGCTTGACCGTTTTCGAAGTCAAAATCAAAGTCAAAGTACATGTATTGTGTATCACAGGTAAAAATTTAGCTGGTTCTTCCGGTGGATCCCCTGCAGCTCCAACCGCCTCCATGGCTCAATGTAAACAACATTGGGTTTACGATTGGGAGGCCGCGGGTTCGATCCCCAGCGGGGTATGTACTTACACATGTGTGTTAAGTACTCGGTTTGGTTGGTGGTATGGTATTTTAGATGTCCGCCTGGCTAGCTACCACCATTTATTCTAAATCTGCCGCTAAGCAGCAATGTTAATAGCATTGTTGTATTCCGGTTGTCAGAGACAAGATAGCCAGTCCCCCAAATGTGTTGGGGTTTCCGGGTCAGTACGCTTCCACCTTCGAACCCAACTTCACTTAACATCAGGTGTGATTGAGGTCAAGTACCAACCCTTTGAGCATAAAAAAGCTACACTTCTACCAAATTCCCAAAACTCGACAAAAAATGTGAAGATTTTTTTTATGGAAATTTGCGTTGTAGCTGTGTTCCAACCACGAATTAATAGTTTTCGACAAAGAAAGTGAGAATTAGTTGCTAAATTAATTAATTGTGATGTGAGTAGATGTCAAAATAGTACAGTTGGGCAAATCAAAACAGGGTTTTTTTTATTATGATTGGATTCGCATTTGACCTCAATCTCACCTCATGGAAAGTGACGATTCCATCCTACATTGATAGGTGAACATCTCGTAATCAGTAGTTCAACTAAATAGCCGAATTTGTTGGAATTCCATAACTAAAGGTGGTTTCGGAATGGTTTACTTTGTACGGGGGTACGGGTAATCGAAAATATTTTGATCGAATTTGTGGTTCCTGGTGGAAAGTTGTTCGTCATCACGAGTGACGTCACCAGTTGATGGGAATTATTGGAATTCAAATTCAACCGTATAATTACATCTCTTTCTACCAGTATTGCCCACTTGTATATCGAAATCACCATATTAAAATAATAGTGGAAATAACACCTTCAACGCAAATTAGCGAACAGTATAGTTAAATAAATACTTATAAAAAATTATAAAACCTGAGTACGGTTATTAAAAACCTTCCTATTAAATATGAAATGTTATTGAGTTAACAATATAAAACCTATATCAGAACCCATTACAGAAAACCGTATCTAAATCGGTCAAACAGTTTTGGAGGTAAATGGAAACATTCGTATGTACAAACAAACCTTCTCCGCTATTTTAATAACCTCACCCTCCAATAGATGGCGCTAGTAGTATTTTAAATCGCGATATAGTTTCGTTCGGTGGATGACGTATATACCTACCATTGTAATTTTCAATACATAAACGCAATGCCATGCATCCACCTTCTGCGTTTTACGTGGTAGTGGATATTTTTGTAGAGTTCCAACGCTGGAAGTGGCGAGGAGCTCGTTTATAACCATTTTCACCCGACTGCCTAAGGAAGGAGGGTAATTCGAGAGTCTTTCTTCTGTAGTGTATTGATAACCTTGCTTTACTTCGGTGTTTCACCGTAGCGTAATGTTTTTTTTTTTTTTTTTTATAAGAGAGGGCGGCAAACGAGCATGCGGGTCACCTGATGGAAAGCAATCACCGCCGCCCATGGACACCCGCAACACCAAAAGGGTCACAGATGCGTTGCCGGCCTTTGAGGAAGGTGTAGGCTCGTTTCTTGAAGGTTCCAATGTCGTACTCGTTCGGGAATACCGCTGCCGGAAGTCCGTTCCACAGGGTGGTCGTACGTGGTAAGAAGTTTCTTGAGAAACGTACAGTGGTAGACTTCCACTCATCCAGGTGATGTGGATGGAAATTTATTTTTCGGCGAGAAGTGTATCGGTCAAATTGAGCAGCGGGTATTAGCTCGAACAGTTCTTCAGAACAAAGGCATATCGCTTAGTTAGCGCCGATACCAATGTAATAAATAGGCTTGTTCATTATTAAAGGGCCTTGTTCGTGCAACATCACAATAGACAACTAGTGTTATTCACGCAACCCACCGTCCTCGACGTAACCACCAACTAAAATACCTCACTTCTTCTTCGAGTCAATGGTAAAAATTATAATGACCTAACTAAATTAGAAATCCGTATCTAAATCGGTCAAACAGTTTTGGAGCCTGGAGGTAACTGGTAACATTCGTATGCACAAACAAATCTTCTCCGCCATTTTAGTAACCTCGCCCTCCAATAGATGGCGCCACTAGTATTTTAAAATTTTAAAATATATGGGTAGTCGAAATTTTTTGATCGAATTCGACTATGGTTCCTTGGGGAAAGTTGTTCGTAATCAAGAGTGACGTCACCAGTTAATGGGAATTACACGAATTTTAATTCACCCTGTATACATGAATATATTTTCACTAACTCTGCACACTTTATGGTCTGTTTACGTGTTTTGAGCGAAATGTCAACCGTATATCCAACGAACCTTACAACTGGCATCGGCGCAAAACAAAACAATACTTAAATCAATCGTTATTCGCGGTTGTAGCGACAAATCACCAGGATTATGCGCAAGCGCATGTTTGTAGGTTATTATTGTTCACGGGAATTCAGCTATCACATTTAATACTAAGACCTCAATCACATTTGAAGTTAAGTGAAGATGAGGCGGAAGGTGGAAGATAACTTAAGGACCCCTTTTTTCGGGGGCTTGCTGTCATATCTCGTTTCGTTTATTCATTGAAGCCTCCGTTTTTTGTTTACTTTTTATTTTCTTTTAGTGCAAGCTTTTATTGAACTAGCTTCTTATGTATTCATAATAATACTAGCTTTCCGCCCGCGGCTTCGCCTGCGTTGAATAACTTTATCGCGGAAATTTGTTTATCCCGTGGCAAATACTCACTTTACTGGGATATAAAATATCCTATGTCTCAATCCACATTTCATCCAAATCCGTTCATCCGTTTCGCCGTGATTGAGTAAACAAACTAACATCCAAACGTTCGCTTTTATAATATTAGTAGGATAGTAGTATGTTATGTAGTAGGTAACTAGGTCCGTTCAAAATCTGCAAGTCAATTTAGACCCATTAGAATAGAATAGGATGGGATGGGATGGGATGGGATGGAATGGGATGGGATGGGATGGGATGGGATGGGATGGGATGGGATGGGATGGGATGGGATGGGATGGGATGGGATGGGATGGGATGGGATGGGATGGGATGGGATGGGATGGGATGAAATGGAATGGAATAGAATAGAATAGAAAACGTTTATTTGACACACTGGACGACACATTAGTTATACGAACACGGGAAAAAAATAACAATAACATGCTTAATACACAGCAAAAAATCATATTACAAGATAAACTCGATCTCAGTCCTAAGATCGATTAGAAATCGGTGTCGTAAAGTGGTGCCAAAAAGGTCTCCCCTCAGCATGAGTTGCAGTTGTATGAATAACTACAACGCTGATTTTCTGTGGAGCCTCGCGTGACGTACGGACGTTTCACCAACACTGAATATAAATAAAAATTAATGTGTGGAATAAAAATTAATAAAATTCCTGTTCATCATCATCCTTTCCTGTTTATCTGTGGAGGTGATATTTTGCATAGGTACTCGTTCAGTTCTGATGACTTGATAGACATGAACTGATGCTGCAGCTAGATTCGTTTCCTTATGAGGCAACCTCTAAAACTGGTAATAACACGGATAAGAGACGAACGGTAAACTTAGTTAGATGTCATACATGATTTTCATGGCCTGATTCTGCAGCAAGGAATGTCTCCCCAAGAGGAATCTCCTAAAAAGTTATGAAATTTTACGCACACGGTCATAATAGAATATCATAATTATGATCGAGTATTAAAAGCTCGTTTTTAAAATTATTTTTAATAAATAAGAAATAAATAATAAATATCCTTAGACATACACACAGCGCCATCTAGTTCCACGGTAAGCAACTATAGGCTTGTGTTGTGGATACCAGATGGTTGATATACATATATACTACATGAATACATTTTTTTTTTGTAAATAAATACTTATTATAAATGAAAACATCCATAACTCGGGTACACATGTCCGTATTCATCACACAAACATAATAATATGCCCCTAGCGAGATTCGTACCCGCAACCTTTTGGTAGCGTGGTGGTCAGAGTTGCTAACCACTACACCAAACAGGTCGTCTACTTTTAATGTACAATTTATTTTCTTTTATTTGAATTGTTTTAATGACCGCCGAAAAATGCATCGGTGGCTCAGCGGTTAAGACGCGGTCTCCCAATTTGGGAGGTCCGGGTTCGATTCCCATGCAGGCCATTTACCAATGAGTTTTTAAATTTAATTTAAAAATTGCTGCTTATGTTATCCGACTGCTCTTAAGCGGTGAAGGAAAACATCGTGAGGTTTCGATGTTTTTTTGGTTGTGGTGGCACTATTGTTCGCTTGGATAGCGTCGGTGACTCAGCGGTTGATACGCGGTCTCCCAATATAGGAGGTCCGGGTTCGATTCCCAGGCAAGCCAATGTATTATTTTATCCGACCGCTCTTAAAACGGCAAAGGAAAACATCATGAGGAAACCTGCATGCCTGATAAATAAAAATTCTAAGGCATGTGAAGTCCCCAACCCGTATTGGGCCAGCGTGGTGGACTATGGCCTATACTCCCTCATTATATGAGGGAAGGCCTAAATCCCTGCAGTGGGATGTTTACGGGCTGAGATGATGATGATGGCCGCCAAAAAAGGAATGCATACAATTTTTAAATATTAGACATTACAAGCATTGTGCTATGATGTGCATTACAAGGATGTGACAGGTTTAGCCCCAATGGTGACATTACCATTATAATGATAAAACCCTCAATTAAAATAATAGAAAAAAAAGGATTGTGCTATGACACTTGCTCATCGCTCGTTTAAAAAAATATCATTCTTTAAATAAATATTAAAATTTTAAAACCATAATGAAATATTCACACCAATAGGTTACAAATATGCGCTATTACTGGTCATGCATTAAAATGGTGAACAATAGGCTGGACGCAATTACCTCGCATTACTACAGGGAAGTGGGTTCGGTTCTCGGTGTGAGAATTGAAGCAAAGCTGAACTAATCGTGTACAAGATTAAATTTTTATGTGAGGTTTTGTTTTCTAAGAACTTAAGCTCAAACTAAACCTGTGCGTACGTAATGAAATGCAGGATGCAATTTCAATCGCACTTAATTTTTGGCATGTTATCAAACATTTACGTAAAGACCGTATTCGAGCCTGTTCTTGTGAATGATGTCAAACACATGTCATGTCGTCTTGATCCTGTATAAAAATACCTGCCCTTGCATTTGTATGTACGTTTTTAGGCAACACAAATTTTGACATGGCACTTCGTTAGTAAAAATCAATTCTCTAATCTAGACCACTATATTGGAAAGAAGTCGCAATAGACACCTTTATATATTAATTCAAAACCTTAGAGCACTTACACTTTAGGTATGATCAATCATAATCATAATTATTTATTGCATTTCCATGTGTTAGTTATAAAGGTATTAATTCTCTGTACAGACATGGAAGCCCCGTCAGGACATTGCAAAATTATAATAATTTATTACTATTTATTATATTAATTACTCATGTCAAACACAATTATTATTCTCATGTCAAAATAAAAAAATATATATATTATGAAATCAATGTCAATATAAATTAGTTAACTCAACTCTCTATAAAGTTTAGATAATACAATAAAAAATATATTTAAATAGAAACATAGTATTCATTAATTAATAATTAATTCGTTTTTTATTTGATTGGGTCATTGAAAAATTCATTTAAATTATAATAACATTTTTGGATCAAATATTCTTTCAATCTACCGATAAATCTCCCCTCATTCTCTTCTGCTTTTATATCACCTGGAATACTATTATATATTTTCACGGCCATTTACTTTGTACCCCTTCTTGACATCTCCAGGGTAGCATTTGGGATAGCTAGTCTATTAATCTGGCGAAGGTTGTGTGCGGTCAATGCGTGCACCGAATTCGTTATAACACTGTGAATATTGTTAGGGATTCCTAGTTTTTTTTTTTTTTTTTTATAAGAGAGGGCGGCAAACGAGCATGCGGGTCACCTGATGGAAAGCAATCACCGCCGCCCATGGACACCCGCAACACCAAAAGGGTCACAGATGCGTTGCCGGCCTTTGAGGAAGGTGTTAAGAAGTTACTGCCAATCGCTAATAAAAAAGATGTAGCTGTTTTGTACAGAGCCACACGCCATATTAAATATATAAATATCTCGATGAGCAATATAGCATTTGCCATAGTATAGTTGTATCCCGTGTAGTGTATGTGTCATCCCCCCTCCCCTCATGTATGTAGCTCTTAGTATCAATACATTAATACTTAAAGCTACGTACTGTCCGAAGACCTTTTTTTGCTCAGCACTGCCCAAGGGCAGCACTGGCAGAGTCGCCATGAGGTGTTAGGACTTGGCGTGAGGACTCCAGCCTAACCTAACCTAATTAACAAACAAAGTTAATCTTACCTAACTGTGATATACGTACCATTATAAATAAATGTAGTACGTGTTTCTTTTTTCTCATATTCTCGTAATTAACACCTATTTGAACTCTTAAACAGTTGATGTAGTTAATTGTTGACAAAATAATCTGTTGATCTAATGAACCATTGATATAAAAAATTATTGATACAATAAATGGTTCACCTGTTACACTGTTGACCTATTGGTGTTGATATAATGAAATGTAGTGTGTGTGTCACCCCCCCCCCCCTCCCCTCATGTACGTAGCTCTAAGTATTAATGTATTGATACGAAGCCTTGATGGGCAGTTAATATACATTTGTCATAAGATAATGTTCTTTTTATTCCTCTCGCCAAGTCCCAACACCTCATAATCACCTCAAGATAAGTTAATGATCTCAATATATTGTGTTTGATTAGATTGTAATGAAAGTTCAATAATTATGTCAGGATTATGGTAGAGATTAGCTGAATGCTGTTGGGAATAACTTGGTACATAAGATTTTGCAGACCCATCTGGATTGATCACCCAGGTGCAGCGCAATATTCTTGTATAGCAAAGAATTCAATTTGTGTGAGTTATAAAAAACGGCATTGTACGAAAGGCATGGACTATAATGCGTGAACGCAAGTATATGGTACACTAATTAAAGGTACTTTGAGGGTCAGATCCTTCATTTCGATCATAGTGCAAACGAGATTTCTCTGTGAGAATTGTTGGAGTCTATAATATTGTCTTAAACCATGACCCCAAATGAAGGGTGTGCGCACAACCCATAATTAGGCACGAGTATGCCTAAAAGAATTATTACGTAATAAAATATAGAGTCGACTCAAAGATAAATGTACCTTATAATGAATATGTGGGAATAATGAACATCATGAGGGGAGGGGGGGTGACACACACACTACAGAAAGTTGATCTAAAGATAGTTGATTTTAGGTACCAATCCTGTGTAACATAATGCCTCATGGCAAAGCTAGTTTCCAACAGATAAGATAACTAATGAAGTGTCAAACTTAATCAAGACAACTAATTTGACAAGCCATGACGTGACTCCATTCATGTTTTCCACGATGCGTAATGCACAAATGTACAGAGCAATTAACTTTAACTGTGTTACGTCAGCCAGGTGATGTGTGCTTTTAATATAACTTAAACGACTTGTGGGTAACTCATGGCGCCTTAGTAAAGTTCTTTCCTTTAAGTTTAGTTACCAAATAAGACTGAAGATTCACAGTTAGTAACTGGTTACTAAGCAAATTTGTTTTCCCATTTTGTAACCAGTTACCTAAGGAGATTGTCAGTCTAATGAGACAATATAATATAATTGTAACCCAAAGTTATTTAATAGAGCAACCCTTGAGTTTCTTGCTCGTTATTTTCTAGGGAATCAGCTTTGTAAATGAGCAATAATGTCTATAACTTTAATAATAAGATAAAAATGTGACGTTTTCAAGTGATAATTTTTATCCTACGAAATAAATATTTTTTTAAAATTTGATTTGATTAAAGATACTAATAAACAAAAACTTCTTAAGAAAGCATATTATAAAATATCAGACTAGATGATAATCATCCCTGGACATGACCAGCTTCGGGCCGTCGCGGACCGAGATGCGTCAAACAAGGCCCAGCTACATTCGTTCGCCGAAGGGACGACCGTCATCCATCAAATGCAGCAGACAATCACCTCTGTTTACACTTGATCATTCGTCGAACGCAGCCAATTGACAGATATATTTATTTTTGTCTCATCCGGGTGCAGGACGCTACACAGGTGGATGTTGCCCTTCGAACAGTGGTAGAGTTTCCTCTTCATTATAACAGCTTGCACATTCTCATATTAAAAAAGCCCTTGTTGAGGATATCCTTACTCCGATAACTTACATCGTAGCGATGCAAAATTTGTTACTATAACAGACATTGATTGAAAATTGCCGAGTTCGTAAAAAACTTATAAAAGTGGACATTTGGAGCATTTCTTTGTATGGGTGTGAAACGTGGACTTTAACTCTTAAAGACATAGAAAGATTCGAAGCTTTTGAGATGTGGTGCTGGAGGAGAATGGAACGTATCAGCTGGATAGAGAAGAAAACGAACGAAGAGGTTTTAAATATAGTAAAGGAAAAAAGGAAATTGTTGGGAGTAATTGAGAATAGAAGAGGGAAAATGCTGGGACACGTTATACGACACGATGATTTCATCAAAACCATAATAGAAGGAAGAATAGCGGGGAAAAGAAAAAGAGGAAGACCGAGAAAAGCTACATGCAGCAAATAAAAGAGAAGTTGAACGTCATGTCGTATCAGGAGGTCAAGAGGAAGGCGGAGAGCAGAGAGATATGGAAAAATCTCCACCGGCAAGAGCATGGCTCTTAAATCAGATGAAAGTTTACTTCAAAAAAAATGCCCTCTAGGCAATTATACAGCCTTTCTAACAAAGGTCTCTTTTATTAGTCTTTCTAGCTAGGTGTTTTAACCTCTCTAGCTAAGGTTAATCTTGTTATTTTTATGCAAGATCCTTTTATGACAAAAAGAAGTAAAACCTAATCCTTACTTTCTCTTGGCGACGCAACTTCAAATAGCTTATAAATGTGATAATCATTACATACAATGCTGGACGCGTGGCCACATTCTGGTCCTCAAGAATTTGATATTTCTGTCATCAACCTTCCACCTTCGACCTCATCTTCACTTAACATCAGGTGTGATTGAGGTGAAGTACCAACCCGTTGCGCATAAAAAAAAAACCACTCGCTAAGAAAAAAAATCATTGCGTGAGCACTCATGAAAAATCACTAGGAATAAGTAGTTTTGTCAAAGGTTAAAAACTTATGACTTATAAGAAAAGAAAAACAAACAACAACAGCAGGGGGCGTTAGCATGCTTCACTAAACCAAAACAGATTGCGTTCGTCCATAAATATCATCAACAATTACCCTGTCGACGCGCTTGTTTAAAATCAAACTGCAATAACTCATGTACACTCAGACGCGAAAATATTTACCGGTTATGCTAAATAAGATAAACCTAACCGTTTATGGTTAAACCAAATAAACCTCAGTACAAGTTATGGTGGATTGGGTGTTGAAAAGATGAAGTTTTATTAAGTGGCCGGTGATTAAACCAGAATACGGAGCGTATTGAGAGTGCGTGCCTAGTAGGTAACGGCTTGGCCACACTGAGTCGTCGACACCGCATAAATCCATACGGCTTACGTCCATACCTAAACACTTGAATTGTTCGGGTGTTAGCCGAAATAGTTTAGTCTCTTACAGGATACACTTCGGTGAGTCAAAGTCAAAGTCAAAGTCAAAAAATATTTATTTCGTAGGATAAAGATTATCACTTGAAAACGTCACATTTTTTATCTTAATATTAAAATTATTGACATTTTTGCTCATTCGCAAAGCAGATTCCCCAGAGAAGAACGAGCAAGAAACTCAAGGGTTGCTCTTTTAAATAAATTTGGGTTACAATTATATTATATTGTATAATTAGGCTGAATATCGCCGGTCCATGCTTGCTTATCATCCAGATAGTCAGAAATTTTATAATAGCCTTTGGTAAATAATGTCTGTTCTATGATGGTTTTGAATTTATTTAAAGGTAAATTTTGAATGTCCACTGGAACCTTATTATAAAAGCGTATACATTGCCCCTTAAATGACTTAGTGACTTTGTGTAAACGGCTGGCATGAACAGCAAGTTTATTTTTATATCTGTTATTAACATTATGTATATCACTATTTTTCTTAAACGATTCTATATTTTTTCTTACATACATTAAGTTTTCGTAAATATATTGCGATGCTAATGTTAATATATTAATTTCTTTAAATTTATTCCTAAGAGACACTCTGGGGCCCAGTTTGTAAATCGCGCGAACCGCTCGTTTCTGCAGAACAAAGATACAATTTATGTCCGCGGCATTTCCCCACAACAGAATGCCGTAGGTCAGTATACTATGGAAATAACTGAAATAGACCAACCTCGCGGTATCCACATCGGTTAAATAACGTATTTTTTTAATCGCAAACACTGCAGAACTGAGGCGCTTCGCTAACTTATCGATGTGTGGAACCCCACTGCTGCTGCAGTGTGCGTTGGAATTACACAATCTTATTCCACCATCGCCATTTCATCTTCGGACTACTAGGCGCGGGGAGGGATTCCACCCGTATGTAGTCAACATACCGAACATTCGCACTAAGCGGTTCGATTCTTCATTCATAATGCGAACAGCCAAGGCATGGAACTCTGAATCCTACAACCTTGGGATCTTCAAGAGCAGGGTGAATAGGCATCTACTGAGATCGCGTGCTTCATCTTCGGCCACATCATCACTTCCCATCAGGTGAGATTGTGGTCAAATGCGTATCCAGTTTAACCACAAAAAAAATTAAAAAAAAAAAAGTTCGGAAATGATAATAATAAAGACTTTAGAAATGATAAATTGTATTATGCTAGATGAATGATGAGAGCGCGTGGTTTACTTGCTGCCTATAAACGCGAACTGATTAATAAAACGTGGTATCGGCGTAAATAGCCGAATATGCATTTTACCCACGGTAAGGAACAAGTCGTTGGATCGTTTTACCGCGTCATCGGCCTTATTCCATTGTAATAAAGCGCATGACCGCTCATTCATTATTATGATGCCTATTGTACGTGCGTACATGAATCAAATCAAATTAAAACAGTTTATTGCATAGGATAAAATTATCACTTGAAAACGTCACTATTAATATTACATTATATTTTAATTTTAAATTTACTGCTCATTCACAAAGCTGACTCCCCAGAGAAGAACGAGCAAGGAACTCTAGGGTTGCTCTTTTAAAACAGATTATAGGTTGCGATTTGATAATTATATGAATAATAATAAGACAGCTATGTCCCATGCTTGCTTATCATTCAAATAGTCAGTGATTTTATAATAGCCTTTTGTTAATAATTTCTGTTTTATGATTGCTTTAAATTTATTTAAAGGCAAATGGAACCTTATTATAAAAGCGTATACATTGCCCTTTGAACGATTTACTAACTTTATGAAGTCGGCTAACATTAACATTGTGCCTATCACTATTTTTAGCGAATAAGGTTATATTTTTTTTTTTGCATATAACAAATTCTCATAAACGTATTGAGATGCCATTGTTAATATCGTGGGTGATAATAAAAACCCGGCCAAGTGCTTGTCGGACCACGCTCAGTCCGGTCACAATAAGGGCGCTTTTTGTTAATAATAATTTTCAATGGAAAAAACATTTTATGTTTTTCCAGTACTACTCATTAACTTGTAAAGGCTACTGAGCTGTGATAGCTTTCCTTTTAATTTGGTTATATTAGGTCCTTACCTATGAAATTGGCGTTTTGTATGAAGAATTTCATTAAGACTGTTTTCTCCATACAAACATTTTTGATTTTCTTTTTTGGGAACGGCAAAACCAAATATAGCTAAACTTTGTGTGTATTATCGGATAACATTAAGTTAAGTATAGGCAGCGTTAATTTTTAAAAGTAACCGCTTTATAAAAGTTTCAACGAATCTAAGAAACGATTATGGGAAGCACATGAAAAGAGCTCTTTTCAAATTTTTTTTATTAAGTGATTTAGCCCAGAAATTAAAAAATATTTCATGTGAAACCTTGAAATAATATTCCATTTTCTAAATAAAAAACAAATTTGGATATGGCTTTGAAAATCGCAGGAATCGGTACATATGATTAACGAAGAAAAAAAACTAATATAATAATCTTTATTTCACATTGGGCAATAAAAAAGGAATAAATGAAATTGTATGCGTCATAATGTCGTAAGGTTTTATTGCATTCGATAAACTATTACGTGTAAGGTAAGTATGATAGTCTGATAGTAAATATTGCATAAAGCTTAGGCTGCATTACACAATACAGAAAAAAAACGTCAATAAGGTTAAATTTTCTACCTCCGGAGTGCAATCACCAACGTTCACCAAAATTATATGGGACCACGCCTACAGTAAATTTCATAAAAAAAAATCTGTTAACGCAGATGTACTCGTACACACCCACATCCTAACTCTTACATGACTGACATCGGATATATTTAAATTTTAAATTATTGCGACATTCGACTAAATTAACTGACATTTTATTATTATCACAAATAACCTAGCATTATTGTTGATGGATTATTATTATAATTTTTTATTTGATTGTTATTGTTTAGGTATTTAAATCTATTATTTTATTATGAATTCTATTCTGCATGCCAGTTCGTGTTAAAATGTATGATACTTTATTTTATAATTAACAACCTTGTGTACCATATTTTTAGCAAATAAAGATTGTTCTATTCTATTCTATTCTATTCTATTCTACACACACATTTCACCAAAAGTCAAGGACATGACTGTTTCTTTGTAATAAATAAATAAATAATAAATATCCTTAAGACATACACACAGCGCCATCTAGTTCCACAGTAAGCAACTATAGGCTTGTGTTGTGGATACCAGATAGTTAATATACTACATAAATACATTTTTTTTTGTAAATTAATACTTATTATAAATGAAAACATCCATAACTCGGGTACACATGTCCGTATTCCTCACACAAACGTATGCCCCTGGCGGGATTCGAACCAGCAAACTTTTGGTATAGTGGTCAGAGTTCGACCACCAGAGGCCACTACACCAAAAATAAAATTGAAATTCCACAATTTAGACTTAGCAAGGTTAGCACATCCTTCGTGGGACACAGCATACGCTTTTCCAATAAAATACCAGAACATGTATTGAGTTTAACAGAGCAGAAATTTAAACGCTACATTAAAGAAACTCTGTGTAAGAAGGGTTATTACAGGACAGATGATTATTTAGGCGATAAGGAGGTCTGGTGTTAGCTGGTCGTTATGTTAATTGCTATTGTTTTGTAATATGTTATATAAAATGTAATATTATTATAAAGATGGAAACAAATTGAAAAGATGTGTTGTTGCGGAGTTTCTTGTCACTTCTTCTCCCTAACCATAACACCTTGCGAAGCGATGTAGTTTAAAAAAAAAATAACATGTTGACTTTCAATAAGTGATATTTTTGTATCCTACATTGAATAAAATATTTTTGATTTTGATTTTGATTTTAGGTCGTCAGCTTTACTATGTAACTACCTGTACCTACTTTTTTTTTTTTTTTTTTGTAATTATTTCTCATTTAAATTAAATTAAAGTTTATTATGGAGGAGCGAGGCTTCCTGCCACAGGTATTATATATACTTACTAGGAAGTCTCAACCTTATGAATTAAATGTGTATGTAGGAAAAGAAATAAACATTTTCATTTTCATATTTGACGTTAATATCGGTGTAATTCCGATTAACTGATGACTCCACTCCTTATTTTGTACAACTTTCCCCAAGGAAACATAGTGGATTTCGACCAAAAAAATGTTCGATTATACATACAAAATAAACCATTTTGAAACTACCTTTAGTATGGAGGTCCAACAATTTTCAGCTTTTTTTATGCACAACGGGTTGGTACTTGACCTCAATCACACCTGATGTTAAGTGAAGATGGTCGAAGGTGGAAGCTTACTGACCTGGAAACCCCAGCACATGCTATTAACATTGCAGCTTGGCGGCAGATTTATATAAGATGGCGGTACCTAGCCAGGCGGACATTTAAAATGCCCTACCACCAACCAAACCGAGTAAAACATATACCCCGCTGGGGATCAAACCCGCGACCTCCGAATCGTAAACCCAATGTTGTTTACATTGAGCCACAGAGGCGGTTATTAGCTAGTGACTCCACTCTGATTACGAACAACTTTCGACTAGCAAACATAGCCGAATTCAGCCTTGTATAGGAAAATTGCAAAATTTTAAATGTACAGTTAACTTCGTCGTCATGGGCCCAGGCGGTCCTTCCTGTAAAATACGGAGGTTTGGGCATTCGAACAATTTCAGATTTGGCACTGCCGGGCTTTATCTCCTCCATCCACAGCACTTCTACCCTCATCAGCAAGATTCTCAACGTTTCTAATCTTGCTGACTTGCGGGTGTCGGGCTTGCTGGAGGCGGAGTCAGCTTGGTGTGTTGCTAATCCTCATGGAAGTATGCCTATTGAAAAGGGTTTTCAGAGTGCTTGGGATTCAGTCTCTACTAAGTCTAAGCATTCTGCCCTAATCCAGCATTGTCCAAACCCCTCGGAAATTGCTAGATTGTTGGCAGTCTCCGAGAAGGAATCCGGGCATTGGTTGCACGCGTTACCTTCTGTCAATTTAGGGACGGTATTGGACCCCAGTTCACTACGTATTGCTGTTTGCCTTAGGCCCGGGGCCAATGTTTGTTCAACGCATCGTTGCATTTGTGGCCAGCAAGTGGACAATCTTGGTCGTCATGGCCTTTCGTGCCCCAGAAGTGCCGGTCGTGTATTTAGGCACTGTACCCTCAATGACCTCATTCGTCGGTCTCTTGCTTCTGCCTCAGTTCCCTCAACCCTGGAACCCTCGGGAATGTCATCTGTGGATGGCAAGAGACCTGACGGTTGCACTCTGGTGCCTTGGCGACTCGGTCGCTCTCTGGTATGGGATGCCACATGTGTTGACACCTTGGCCCCGTCTTACGTGCAGAGCTCTGCCTGCAAGCCTGGTGCTGCTGCCGATCTCGCCCAGATAGTAAAGTGCCGCAAATACGCATTTCTATCTGCTAATTATGAGTTTGCGGCACTTGCCTTCGAGACTCTGGGCCCCTGGTCTTCAGACACCAAAAACTTCGTAAAGGCGGTGTCTGATAAGCTAATTGTGGCATCAGGTGATATAAGGGCGGGCTCTTTTTTCGCTCAAAGATTAAGCCTAGCTATTCAGCGGGGCAATGCAGCCAGTGTGTTGGGGACAATGCCCCAGGTGGGAGAGCTGGACGCGATACATTTTTTGTAATTATGTAAATATTATGTTATTTCTATTGTAAACTCATACTACATACATACATACATACATAATTTATTTAACTTTTGTATAGGAAATCGAAAATCGAATTCGACAATGGTTCGTTGGGCAAAGTTGTTCGTAACCAAGAGTGACGTCACCAGTTGATGGGAATTACACGAATTCAAATTCACCCTGTAGAACCTTCACTTATTTCAGATTGGGTAAAAAACGAAAAAAATGAGCAACCTCTCGGGATTGTCTTGGAAAAAGCTGAACCAAATTCCATCAAATCTCCAACCATCCAAATAAACCATACAGACATAGACCTCTTTATATTTTCGGGCAATGCATCAAATACATTATTGTCCTTTACCACGCTTCACCATAGTTGGGTTAATAAAATAGGTCTCTTTCGCAATATACAGGGCGTCCCAAAGTTATGGGACATGAAGGGGAAGTACCTTAAATATTGTAGATAGTGAATTTTGCTCAAAGAAGACTTTATGTTATTTTTAAAAGTTAGTAATTCTGCATTCATAGATTTTCTAAAAATTACTTGCTTCGGCTGGGAATCGAACCGACTTAAATGTGAAAAAAAAAACACCCTACTTTTATGATGCCAATCGAAAGAATAGCTAAAAAATAATAACTCTGCCTAAGTAACATAGTATTTTAAAAGAAAGGAACAACATAAAATGATTGAGTCAAATTTCAAGAAAGTTATTTATTGCTAAAGTGATTTCTTCTTTTGGGGATACGTGAAAGATATGCTATACAAAAAGCGATACGAGAACGTAGGCGAGTTGCAAACAGAATTGTGCCATATCACATCGAGTGTTCACCATAAAATGATTAGAAAATCAACAGGCAGCGGGCTCATTAAAAGATTGGCGATTTGCGTAAGACAAGAGGGATCACATTTTGAGCATTTAATTAATTAATTTACAAAAAAATACCTACTTAATTGACTACGGCAGTTTCATGTATGTTTTTTATTTGATTAAAATGATTAATTTCACGTTGTTCCTTTCTTTTAAAATACTATGTTACTTAGGCAGAGTTATTATTTTTTAGCTATTCTTTCGATTGGCATCATAAAAGTAGGGTGTTTTTTTTTTCACATTTGAGTCGGTTCGATTCCCAGCCGAAGCAAATAATTTTTAGAAAATCTATGAATGCAGAATTACTAACTTTTAAAAATAACATAAAGTCTTCTTTGAGCAAAATTCACTATCTACGATATTTAAGGTACTTCCCCTTCATGTCCCATAACTTTGGGACGCCCTGTATATTTAATTCGGTACACATGCGTAGGTGGACAAATTGCTATGCGGTCAGATATGATCAATATTTGGATTATTTATTTAAATTGGCTATCTAAAATTGTAATGAATACAGACCTTGATCTCAAAAGGTTCCGAACGTCTGAAATTGACGTTGTAAAGTAAAATGTATGATACCAATGGTCGCTCAACGAATGGCGTTGATTTGCAATCGCGTGTCAAAATCAGAGGCACGAAAATAGTTTACGTATTATTTACCTACTATAGCTTTCAGCCCGCGGCTTCACCTGCGTGGAATAACTTAATCGCGGACAATTAATCCCACTAAACTACTCTCTTTATTGGGATAAAAATATATCCTATGCCTTAATCTGGGGTATATTCTACCTATATACCAAATTCCATCCCAATCCGTTACATCGTGATTGAAAATGAAAATGAGCGGCTGCACAAGTGGCATATAAAGGGAAATAGGGTATTTAATAAATAAATAAATAAATAAATAAATAAATAAATAAATAAATATTTCGTTCACTTACACCAATCATCTAATCCCAAACTAAGCAAAGCTTGTACTATGGATACTAGATAACGGACAAACATATACATAAATATTTATAAAAAACATCCATGACTCAGGAATTAATGTTCATATTCATCACACAAACATTTACCCGTCGCGGGATTCGAACCCGCAACCGTTGGTTTCGCTGATAGGGTCACTATCCACTACACCAATCGGTCGTCGAATAACAAACAACTGAACAAACGAACATCCAAACTTTCGCATTTATATTATTAGCTAGATTGATTCGCGGACAAAGAAATAGGCCTCAGATTAATAATGTGATGAGTTGTCGTTCTGAAAAAAAATTAATCTTTAGTCAAGGTCCGTATTAATAAACCATTCTCAAGATTGAGAACAGTCTTGTGACCGGTCTCAAGTAAACGTGTTGATTAATAAACCTAACTTGAGACCTAAAAAGCACGTGCATACTCAAGTAGTACTCACTTGAGAGGTGCGCGTATTAATAAACGAAACTCAAGACTATCATTCATTCGCCGCTGACTACTTGAGAAGTGATCTCAGCTGAGTTTTTTTTTTTTTTTTTTTTTTTATGATTGGATTCGCGTTTGACCACAATCTCACCTGATGGAGTAGACCTCAAGATTGGTTTATAAATTAACACGGAGCTCGAGATAGCGTCAACTGCTTAAGACGCATCTCGGTTGATACATCCTCAAGACTTCGTTTGAGATTGATTTATTAATACGGGCCTAAGATAACGAACCATATACGTTACGCTGCTGTCTAACATGGTTGTTGAGAAGTTTGTGGTACGACCGATTACTTTTATCTTCGGTTCCAATTTCGCTGTGTTCATTGTCTATTTTTACACTTATATAAGAATAAGAATAAGAAAACTTTATTTGATCCATTTAGCGACACTTAAAAAATACATTTAATTGTTACCTATGTACAATACAATACAATACAAATACTCTTTATTGCGCAAAATAATTTACAATAATTTTGATGATAACAATAGAACACAATTAGGCGGTCTTATCATTAAAACCGATATGTACTATTATAACACAATTTAAAAATGTGGAACTTAATATACCTAAGTAGGTATGCATTGGATAGTTTTCGGTGTCGCAAAGTGGCATCAAATCAGAAGGGCAATTCTCGTAATATCTCGTATTACAATTACAGTCAAAATTCAGTTCGGATCCAGTCTCGATCTCCTAAATGTCAAATACGACATTAAATATAAAGATTCGTAATGTAATTATATCGAAATGTGATCGAAAGTTGAACAAAGATCTCACTATTAATTGTTCAGTATTGCCCAGCTGAAGTGATATAAGTAGTTTTTTGACAAATGTGAAAGAGAATAAATAGAAGGAAGCCAGCGCATATTTCACGAACTACCAATTTTTTTAATCTCGAACTTGATGTTAAAAGCTTTGTTCAACTTTCGATCACATTTCGATATAATCACATTACAAACCTTTATATTGTAGTACGAGAATGACGTATTTGACAATTGGAGACCGAGACTAGATCCGAACTGAATTTTGACTGTAATTGTAATTAGAGATATTACGAGAATTGCCCTTCAGGTCCCCAACTCAGCATTTGTTGTAGTCGAGAGAAGAAGAACGACTACAACGCTGGTTTTCAGTGGAGCCTATGGTGAGATGACGGACGCTCATGGGACACACACAAATAATGAGTACCTAAGTACCTGCATATTTCATACACATAATATATATATACCATAAATACGAATAATAGGTGTACTTTAGACATACTATAATTATTAATAAAATCGTAAGCACACGTGGCACAATTGCACCGGCGATACAATATACGAGTATGTGTGTGTCGCTAAATGGGACAATTATACTAATTCTTAACAAAGTATAAATTTTTTTTATGCACCAGGGTTTTACATATGAATTGAAAATCTAATATATGTCAAAAAAAATATAGCATCATTTAGGAAAAATAGTGATAAACATGATGTCAATACAAGAAATAAAGATAAACTTGCAGGTCACATAAGTCGCCTCCACAAAGTCAGTAATTCATTCAAAGGGTTATGTATACGCTTTTTCAATAAAGTTCCTGTTGATATACAAAATCTTCCTTTCAATAAATTTAAAGATACTATAAAACAGAAACTTATTAAGAAAGCATATTATAAAATATCAGATTATTTAGATGATAAACAATCATGGACATAACCAGCCCGTTCGCATAACCAGGCTATTTCACAATTAATAATGAAATATTATAATATAAAATAATAATTTTGCAATATAAAAACCTTTTTTTAAAAGAGCGACCTCTCGAGTTTCTTGCTTGTTCTTCTCAGGGGAAAATTGCCTTTTGAACAAGCAGTAGCTTTAAAAATGTAAAATCTGACTATTTTAAGTGTACCCTGTGTACCTACAAAATAAAGCATTTTTTGATTTTGATTTTGATTTTGAAAGATCCAACAATAAAAGGCAAGTACAGAAACATCAAATACTTATGATGTGTGTGCCGCAGTATACAAAAAGGCTACAGCTCAGTGTGTGGACTTGCCCGAGGCGGGCAAAACACTGGTATTCTGCTGGAACCTGAGGGTTGGTCATGGGACAAATAGAATTTTAAATGTGTTTGGTGTTATTAAATTAAAAAGTAATATAATTCCACCTTCGATCTCATCTTCACTTAACCTCAGGTGTGATTGAGGTCAAGTACGAACCCGTCGTGCATAAAAAAAATTGGTAAATTAATTTTAGTGTAAGATATTTACATTACTAAGACTGTGAAGTAACATCTTCTGGGAATTAGCAACTGCAGTCCTTTAAACAGTTTTGTTGGTATGGTAGAAGTCAGGGCGAATCGCTAGCTACGATACCATTAGTCGCAATAGCCCTGCAAATTGCAGCAATATCATAAGTGGCCGATTTAAAATATTAAGTTGCGCTCGCGGGCACAAAAACGGCGATTTCACGGCTATATCAATTTATATTGCGCCGGGAGAATCAATTAGTGATAATAAATAATGTTATTTTAGTCGTATTATAATATTACATTGGATATGTAAGTCATTGGAATCCATTATTGTCAAACCGCAGCTACTTACACTAAGCGTCAACTAATCAGGTTAATTTTGCGTGGAAGATATGTTAGCCTCCCGTCTACTCAGAGATTATTTTTATACCCGCGTAGTAGTTTATACATATCTGAGTGTTTTGCAATGAAAGAGACGTATAAAAGTAGAATGCATGTAGCAGAGATGAGAATGCTAAGATGGATGTGTGGTGTGACTAGAATGGATAAGATCAGGAATGAGTATATCACAGGAAGTCTGAAAGTGGCACCAATAACAGAACAGTTGAGGAGTAATAGATTAACATGGTTTGGGCACATTATGAGGAGGGAAGGAAGGCACGTAACGAGATGAGCCTTAAGTATGAATGTGGAGGGATACAGAGGTAGAGGAAGACCGAAGAAGGTGTGGGTAGAGTGCGTAAGGAATTATATGTGTGTGAAAGGGGTGAGTACGGAGATGACAGCTGAGAGAGGAGAGTGGAAGAGGAAGACATGTTCTGTGAACCCCACCTAAGGTGGGATAAGGGCCAGAAAATGATATGGTAGATTATGGCACATACCCTCCCTCAGAAAGGAGGCTTGAAATACCTCAGTGCATCCTAACAATAGTTGATGACGTCGAGTAGCTGGAGGGCACCTCTTGTAGCATGACGGGTGCGGTAAACGTTTAAGTCGCAAGAGATAATATTTGTCCAGGTCATTCCCTTGGACGAAATACACAACTATCCCACTCTCACTCGTACATCGCGGTGACAGACAATGTCTTCATGCTACGCAGGGTGGTGAAGCTAGAAGGGGGAATTTTAGCCGCTAAGAGTCCGGCACTACCTTCGGGTAGCAGGTATGATGTCATGCATGCTGAAACTTGGTCTCTCACTATGGGCCTCATAAGAAGCACAAGGTCACGCAACGACCATATGGAGAGGGTGATATGCGAGTCACTGACATAGTAGCCCAGCGGATTAGCAGGTTGAAGTGGCTGTGGGCCCTGCACATAGCTCGAAAAACTGAGAACTTAAAGTTATCGAGTAGAGACCACGCACCGGCAAGCGCAGCGTATGACGTCAAGTCAAGTTTTACAAGGTGGACAGACGACTTGATAAAAGTCGCAGGAAATCGCTCGATGCAGGCCCCTTCCAACCGGTCATTCAGGAATTATATGGGGGAGGCCTGTGTTTAGCAGTGGACGACTGCTGGCTGATATGATGATGTGTGGAACGAACGGTGATGTCAACTCGACGGTGTCTTATGACGGTTTTCTCCCCCTGCCCAAAAAAGTGATGCGTAGTTTCTTGAATACTATCGTCCAACCTGTATTCTATGACATCGTTTTAC
Organism: Oegoconia quadripuncta; assembly: GCA_949316235.1. Classification (NCBI taxonomy): domain Eukaryota; kingdom Metazoa; phylum Arthropoda; class Insecta; order Lepidoptera; family Autostichidae; genus Oegoconia; species Oegoconia quadripuncta. The sequence goes on from OX438748.1 coordinate 34,773,678, forward strand.
ACGCGAATAGATGACATAATCCCACTTAAAGGAACTTGACATAAAAATTGAATAAGCATCCGTAACATGCTCCTATTGACACAGACACAGTGCAAATTTAATTAAGTTATTTGCTTTAAATAATATTATAGTTTTAATACTTGTTCGTTAAACAACTTGCTAATGACGATGACCTAAGAAATTACATACATAGATAAAGTCAAACAATAAGTAAAAAAGCTAGAAAGCGGCTAATAAAATGCTATGTATGGAGTGTAGCTTTATGCAGCTGTGAGACATGAACATTAACATAAAGAGATAGGGAAAGGTTGGAGACATTCTAAATGTGGTGCTGGAGACATTGGAGGGAATAAGCTGGACAGAGAAGAGAACAAATGAAGAGGTGTTAATGATGGTAAAGGAGAAGAGATGCCTGTTAGCCACAGTTGAGAATCGAAGAGGAAGGATGATAGGTCACTTGTTACGACACGGTATTTTTTTGAAGAACATAATTGCGGGAAAAATTTAAGGAAAGAGAGGAAGGGGAAGACCTAGCCGTAATTACTTTGAACAAATGAATGAAAAAGTGAATGTCGTGTCGTACCAAGAGGTTAAATCGAGGGCGGAAAGTAGAGAGACGTGGTCATTACTCCACCGACAGGAGCATAGATTTAACTCAATTTAAAAGATTAATGCTTGAAACACATCCCCGGTTCACGTTACGAAGTATACAGAGATGCAAACGGTGCAAGTCTGTAGATGTTTTTTGGTACAAAGTCACACCCACGGGAAGAAATGCATTGGTTCTATCGGAAACCACACGGCACAACCAGGATATTAGTAAGCCGAAGTAGTAGTGGACATGCTAGGTATGGTAAGGGGTTACCAGATCAATGCCATCTTTGGAAGTCGGCGCTGCTGGTGAAAGTAAATCCGTCTACATTATAAACACTGTTACACACACTGTTATAGAAATTATAAATAATAACTTTGTATAATAATAAGTAAAAAATGACAAATATTTCAACTAATCATAGTAGAAACGTTTTTGGTTTTGGTGTAGCTTTCGTTTAACTGAAATAAAAAAATGGTATCGCGCTATTTAATGTAAACGATTATATCGTTGACGCTACCAAAGTAAAACCAAACTCAAAATATTTAGAGCTAGCCACGAGTATTAAAAAAAAAACTATTTTTATTTCCGTTCAAATGATTAGCGCGAAATGGGCTTTTCGTAACGTTTTTGGTTATGGTTTAGCTTTGGTATTATCGTTCAAATTTAGCGTGATCGGCCCTCTGTTTGATGTAGTGGTCAGAAGCAATGACTTCTATACCAATAGGTCGCGGATTCGATTCCCTCTATTGGCATATGATTGTATAATGAATGCGACAATGTGTAATCGAGTTAAGGTTGTTTTCATTTATAATACCCATTTACCATCTGATATCCATAATACAAGTCTATTTGCTTAATATGGAAGTAGATGGCGCTGTATGTGTATATCAAAGGATATTTATTTATTATTATTTATCATAATTGACTGCCTCACCATAGACACAAGTGAAAATCCATTGATATCGGACGCCATGTATCCGCGTTAGCGTTCAAAGCCTTGATCTGTGAAAAAAAAAAGTCTAAACCAGTTCTTCATTAGAGAATGTCAACTTTACCACTTTTATCGGTTACCTACGCGCTATCACAATTATTAATACTTCCAACATCGTAAATGCCAAGAGTTCTTGGTATTTTTCAATGCGAAAACAAAACACTACCAAAGCGAGTTCGTCTCGACACAACGTGATGCGTCAATTGTTTTTCGAAACAAAGCGAAAACCGAAATACATACGCCGAGTGATCGAACGCATTCCCGACCGGGTGGGTTAAATTCCAAATGCGTTGGTATATCGAAGTCAAACAAACACATTCAATGAAATATTAAAGGTTTTATATGTACAGTCAGGATATTAAATTAGTCATTGTCAAGAGGTACGCAGTGTGAAAGAAGACGTACCTAGTGATAAAGATTGAAAAAGTTATGCTTACGAAAGAGATATACGAAGCGAATGTGGATGATAGTGTTGGTGGGAGAAGACCACGGCGATCGTACCATTATCAAATCGGAGACGTCTTAAAGAAAGGCGAACTCAAGAGTACCCTAAAGCGACGAGCATGTATGAACGACCTTATGAGAGTGAATGAAGCAAAAGAGGCGTAACGTTATATATCGTATGTATGTATTGTCAAGAGGTTTTTCCAAACTTTCAAGTCCAATTTTTTTGGAACGCATAAACCGATTGTAATGAAACTTTACATGTATAAAGCATGTAGGTAGGTATCTAAAAACTTAGTAGAAAACATTTACTAAAAAGAGTATTGAAATTAAATTACAGCGATTTTAAGTTTTCTATAGTAATCAATAGATTCTTCAAAAAAGAATCTGTTTTATATCCCCTTTCCAACCAACGTTGTATACCTTCTAGCAGTCAAGCAGCTTATAAAACATTTAACAAAACAGAAAACGCAGCAGCAAGTGAATGCAAGCTATCCTTAAACGTTCTGGTCGGACGTGATTATAGCCTAAGTCCCGGAACGCCAAGTGCATTTGGTAACGAAGTAGCAGATGAAATGGCAAAACAACTCACCATATCTGCTGCAGTAACAAACGAGGTAATGAACAAGGTAATTAAAATGGAGCCCCGAGAGACGTGGAATAATTGGAGGGGTGCCGATAGACTAAAATGTTCCTGAAAGTCACGAAAGCCACGAAAGTCAAGAATAATAAGTCTTTGTCTATAGTCTATAACAACAGCAATAATAATAACATACATGGAGCCTTATAGACATTGCAGTACCCAACAGCCACAACCTACAATAAACAATAACTGAAAAAAATCATAAATACACGAACCTGCGGGATGAAGTCACCAGGATCTGGAGGCAGGATAGAGTATACGTCGTCCCAGTCGTTATTTCGACTACCGGAATCATCCCTAGATATTTACACCACAACCTTAAACTTCTTGATCTGAAACCATCTATATACATACATATGCAAAAAGCCGCCATTTTAAATACTTATCGTATTGTCAGAAAATTCCTCCAAATTGACGTAAACGGACAAACTGACTTACGATTTTAAAACTTGGTTAATGCCCGTAAATGGTATGTTAATACTAGCTCATGCTGAGAAAAAGAAATTAAAAATAATAATAATAATAAGAGTTTTACAACGCTATACAGAAAACATTTTGAAATGTGGTGAGTGCAGTGTGATGTCCAGATATAAGCAAAGTAATGGTTGGTATCCTCACAGATCACCGTAGACTAAATGCACTTATCACTGCTAAGATTAATTTCAGATCCATCCTGCACCAAATGCGGATAGCAGAACAGATAACTACGCAATTAGGCTACATTTCGAAATCATTAATAACAAGCTGAATGATAATGCGGTCGAATGTTTTTGTAAACGTTGGCTATCTAAACCAGCCTATATTTCCTGGCTGACTGTCTACTCCTGATTAAGATGGAAAATTTTTGGAAAAGACAGAATTGAGGAGGAACATCTTCAACATGCAAACAACGAGGACATTGTGAAAACTGAATGATCCGCAGTTTCCAATGTTCCGCAGAGACAATAGGATGGAATAGTTTGACTAGTGGACCGACGGTCCCTCAAGATCAATATCAAAGTGTACTCACTGGGTGCACTCGAAAAGCACAAAATGTTGACCATGACTATTTTCGAGAATTTAAAATTTTTGTCAATTTATTTGGTAGCAATAAAATTATTTAGAGTTTCCCATTTTAATAACCAACGAAAGCAGCGATATCTACAATTTACGATTCTATCTCACGCGCAACGAACAGCTTTTCCTCCAGACAGAAATAAACGTATACGCGACAGACAGACTGACATTCTGGCTATATATAAAATGTACGCAATCTGTCCCCTTGATTTCATCCGGAATTGGTCTTTAGATGCGTCACTAGAGGTTACGGAACAGTTGCTCAGCAGTGGATTTTAGAGTCGTTTGCAGTTTGGAAAATTGCTTCCATTCGCATTACCGGCGAGTGGGTTCATATCTTAATATATTATATTGAATTCTATTCCAAGTCATTTCTCGTTTGCATGCCAGGCTATTTCACAATTAATAATGAAAATTATAATGCCTTTTTGTAATATAAAAAGTGTTCTTAAAAGAGCAACTGCTCGATTTTCTTGCTTGCTCTTCTCAGGGGAAATATGCTTTTTGAACAAGCAGTAGCTTAACAAATGTAAAATCTGACTATTAAGTGTATCACGTGTACCTACAAAATAAAGCAATTTTGACTTTGAATTTGACAGAATTTCTCTTTGTCCCCAGGAGCTCTAGTTGGTGGCATACTTGGAGGAATGGCGATGCAGTATGGTCGACGCACAGTCCTTCTAGCCGCAGCCCTTCCATACACCCTGGCTTGGCTGGCGACTTCACTATCCACAAGCGTGGATATGATATCGGCCATATCCTTCTGCGGGGGTATGCTGGTGTGCTGCATCACTATGATCACTCAGGTACGATATGACATATTTAGAGTATATTGTCAAGACTCGTGCTTTAGCGCCCTAATTTTGTAGACTCGACTAGATTATTAAGGGCTCTGTGAGCTCTTAAGACACGGAGTCTCCAGTCGAGTTGAGCGCAAGCTCTCTAAGTACATTCTAGCTTCATCATAGCGAGTCGATGGCAAAAATATCAAATTCTTGCGAACCAGAATGTGGCGTACAGCATTGTCTGTGGCATCGTAGAGGTCTTGTAGCGTACAAGTGTCGGGACACGCAACGGACACAAGTTTTGTACAAAAATCTAGTTCGAGATGTCCACTTGAAGCTTGGTATATTAGTTACCAATCTGTTATATAAATAAATAATAATAAATAATAAATAAATATCCTTAGACATACACACAGCGCCATCTAGTTCCACAGTAAGCAACTATATGCTTGTGTTATGGATACCAGATGGTTGATTTAATACATAAATACATTTTTTTTGTAAATAAATACTTATTATAAATGAAAACATCCATAACTCGGGTACACATGTCCGTATTCATCACACAAACATATGCCCCTAGCGGGATTCGAACCCGCAACCTTTTGGTATAGTGGTCAGAGTTGCTAACCATTACACCAAACAGGTCGTTATATGCATTACTGTTTAATTGTTGACAGTACTGATCCCGCCTGTAAGCCAGGATCAACAGTGGTATATACTCGACACGGCGCCTACTGAAGGTAGACGGCGCCCTACGTGATTCTATTGCTACTTTGGACCCCAGACTAATTAAAGAAAGGAATAGGGTGTGTAAGTAGGAAAAGAAGTTTCCCACTTCCCCCCTCGGCAAATGGGAGTGTAGCCAATGAAATGCAAACGGCAGTAATGCCAACCCTATGGGGAAGGAGGTCGAGTGAAGCTCGGCCTCCTGCTTTGTATACACCACGGACTGCGTATAGATGCAGTGAGCGGGACGGTAGCAGAAGGCTACCGCGAGTAGTAGTGCCAGTAATATGAGTGACAAAAATGCTTGAAAGCTTGGAAATTGTGTCTGTTCGAGACCAGGTCGTTGTAGAACACTTGACGGACTACTGAATTTAGACCGTTAAGCATGAGTTCACGTTCCTCCCTCCAGTTGACAGTACAGTTGAAAGTAACGCATAACCGCCTCCGTGGCTTAATGTAAACAACATTAGGGTTTACGAATCGGAGGCCGCGGCTTCGATCGCCAGCGGGGTACATGACATAGTACTCGGTTTGGTTGTGGTAGGGCATTTTAAATGTCCATCTGGCTAGCTACCACCATCTTATCTAAGTCTGCCGCCAAACAGCAATGTTTATAGCATTGTTGTGTTCCGGTTGTCAGAGGTAAGATAGCCAGTTCCTCAAATAAGATTGGGTTTCCGGGTCAGTACGCTTCCACCTTCGGCCTCATTTTCACTTAACATCAGGTGTGATGGAGGTCAAGTGCTAACCCGTTGTGCATAAAAAAAAGTAAGGCTTAACTCATAGGGACCCGCCTCGGCGAGCAGGTTTCGCCAAGTCTAAGGCCTCTAATGCTTAAAATGACTCAAACTATAATATCAAGTACTGATACTCATTAAACTGGATATTTTTGAATAATGAATCGAGTCTTATAAAATCTACCGAGGCTTACGAGTCTTACGAGTACCGAGTCTCGACAGTCTAGAGTCTTTTGCAATGCTAGCTGCAGCCATAAGCCACCCGCTGGCCTAGTGCAGATTGGTGGATTATTGTCGACCTGACTGTCAGCATTTTCAAGCCATCCCCTCCAACAACTAGGCTTGTCGACAGCCTCCAATTGAAAAAAATCGGGAATCACTAAAACACAATTATCATAATGCATAACCCCTCGTGGGTCAATGAACAACATAGGATTTACGATTCGGAGGTCACGGGTTCAATCCCCAGCGGTGGTTGGTGGTAGGACATGGAGCGTCGGTGGCTCGTGGAGGAGATACAGTCTTTCAATTTGGGAGGTCCAGGTTCGATCCCCAGGCATGTCGTGTACCAATGAGTTTTAAATTTACCTTAATTACTTATGTGCATTTATCCGACTGCTCTTAACGGTGAAGGAAAATATCGTAAGGAAACCTATATGCCTTAGTAATACAAAAACATACGCAGGCATGTATACGACCCATACTCCCTCAATATAAGGGAAGGTCTAAAATGTCCGTCTGGCTAACTACCACCATCTTATTTAAATCTGCCGCGAAACAGCAATGTTGATGGCATTCTTTTGTTCCGGTTGTCAGAGATAAGATACAAAATATTTCTAAAACTGTTTGGCCGATTTAGATATGGATTTCTACTTTAGTTAGGTCATTATAATTTTTACCATTTACTCGAAAAAGAAGAAAGACTCTCGAATTACTCTCCTTCCTTAGGCAGTCGGGTGAAAATGATTAAAAAGGAGCTCCTCGCCATTTCTAGCGTTGAAAACTCTACAAAAATATCCACTACCACTGCCAAATGAAAGCCAAAGATACTGAAAATTACAACGGTATATACATCATACACCGAACGAAACTATATCGCGTTTTAAAATACTAGTAGCGTCATCTATTGGAGGGCGAGGTTATTAAATTCTTACCACGTACGACCACTTGTGGAACCGACTTCCGGCAGTGGTATTCCCGAACGAGTACAACATTGGAACCTTCATGAAACGAGCCTACACCTTCCTCAAAGGCCGGCAACGCATCTGTGACCCTTTTGGTGTTGCGGGTGTCCATTGGGCGGCGGTGATTGCTTTCCATCAGGTGACCCGCATGCTCGTTTGCCGCCCTCTCATATAGAAAAAAAAAAAACATTACGCTACGGTGAAACACCGAAGTAAAGCAAGGTTATCAATACACTACAGAAGAAAGACTCTCGAATTACTCTCCTTCCTTAGGCAGTCGGGTGAATATGGTTATAAACGAGCTCCTCGCCACTTCCAGCGTTGGTACTCTACAAAAATAACCACTACCATGTGAGACGCAGAAGCTGGAGGCATGGCATTGAGTTTATGTATTGAAAATTACAACGGTATATACGTCCTCCACCGAACGAAACTATATCGCGATTTAAAATACTAGTAGCGCCATCTATTGGAGGGTGAGGTTATTAAAATGGCGGAGAAGGTTTGTTTGTGCATACGAATGTTTCCATTTACCTCCAAAACTGTTTGACCGATTTAGATACGGTTTTCTGTAATGGGTTCTGATATAGGTTTTATCGTGTTAACTCAATAACATTTCATATTTAATAGGAAGGTTTTATAATTTTTTATAAGTATTTATTTACCTATACTGTGCGCTAATTTGCGTTGAAGTTATTATTTCCACTATTATTTAAATATGGTGATTTCTGATGTTAAGTGAAGTTGGGTTCGAAGGTGGAAGCGTACTGACCCGGAAACCCCAACACATTTGGGGGACTAGCTAACTTATCTCTGACAACCGGAACACAACAATGCTATTAACATTGCTACTTGGCGGCAGATTTAGAAAGACGGTGGTAGCTAGCCAGGCGGGCATCTAAAATGCCCTACCACCAACCAAACCGAGTACTTAACACACATGTGTAAGAACATACCCCGCTGGGGATCGAACCCGCGGCCTCCAAAGCGTAAACCCAATGTTGTTTACATTGAGCCATGGAGGTGGTTGGAGCTGCAGGGGATCCACCGGAAGAACCAGCTAAATTTTGAAAGTGATCTTTGAGAAAAAAAGTCTGGCAACCTCTGTGTTATAAGGATAGAAGAAGTCAATACAGAAACTTATTATATCAACCTCCTTGCCGCACATACATTTATAGTAAGAATGTTTATAATATGTGTATTTGCATTTATAATAAATTACCTGACGAACTTAAATTAGAGAATAGCATAAATTTATTTAGAACGAAATTAATAAAATGGCTTACGTCAAATTGTTTCTATAGTGTTAAGGAATATTTAGAATTTAAAAAATAATTAGATGATAATACGAATTGTTGAAAAGTATCTGTTACATTAGTAATTAAACGGAACTTGAAACCATTTGCACACCTGCATGCAGGTTGAACTCATTGTGGACGAAGTATACCTAATATCTCTTTTACTGTGTTCTGGCAAATAAACTATTTGTATTTGTATTTGTAGGTTACGTCACAAAATGGCCCAGGGAAAATACGGTTCACCTCGGAAAAACGAATCGATTTTCTTGAAACATTTAATAAAGTGTTGTAAATGTAGTAAAAATTGCTAAAAATTAAGCATTTGTAAGTAACGCAAGTACTAAGTAAGTAACTAAATAAGCTAAAGTTGAAAAATGTGTTTCTTTGAAAAGAGAATCTCAATTGATGGCTATTTCTTTAAATTCAAAACATTTAGGGAACTTATCGTTACAAAATATTAGTTCTCAAATTAAGATACAAATTAAAAATGGGGTTTTCTAAGAATGACTAAGCGCTCGTTTTTTTTTAAGCTTAATTATTCAAAATTACATATTATCTAATATACCTCTATAAGATAGCAATTATATAAGTCGGTTCTGAATTATGTCTAGCCAGGCAATTTTTTTACCGCATTTTCCCTGGGCTATATCGCAGGCTTATTATTGTAGTCTTTCGTGCTATTCGTGCCATTTATAAATTAGGACCTAGAGTGTCTCTTAGAGATAAGTTTAAGGAAATTAATATCTTAACAATGACTTCGCAATACATTTATGAGAATTTGTTATGTGCAAAAAAAAATATAACCTTATTCGCTGAAAATAGTGACAGGCACAATGGAATAAGAACCAGTTATCTGTTTATGTTAGCCGACTTCACAAAGTTAGTAAATCCTTCAAAGGGCAATGTATACGCTTTTATAATAAGGTTCCAGTAGACATTCAAAATGTGCCTTTAAATAAATTTAAATCAATCATAAAACAGAAATTATTAGCAAAAGGCTATTATAAAATCACTGACTATTTGAATGATAAGCAACAATGGACATAGCTGTCTTATTATTCACATAATTATCAAATCACAAATTGTAACCCATAATCTGTTTAAAAGAGCAACTCTAGGGTGTCTTGCTCGTTCTTCTCTGGGCAGTCAGCTTTGTGAATGAGCCGTAAATTTAAATGTAATATTAATAGTGACGTTTTCAAGTGATAATTTTATCCTATGAAATAAAATATTTTGATTTGATTTGATTTCTGCTCTTGAACACCGTACAATACTGTTACAGACAGACAAAAAGCTGGAATTTATAATGTTCACTGATGAATCGATTAGAGCCGTTACAAATCAATCATTCTCTTCATCGGACTTATAGAAGCAACTGATTCGCACATAATATTAAGTTAACAATCGATCGTTACTAGAAATCTACTGTTTTTAAAGAAAACTGTTATGTGTGATACGGTTATTGAAGTATATAAAAGTTATTTTGCCTGCACGACAGGTTAGCACTTGCCCTCAATCACACCTGATGTTAAGTGAAGATGAGGTCGAAGTTGGAAGCGTACTGACCCGGAAACCCCAACACATTTGGGGGACTGGCTATCTTATCTCTGACAACCGGAACACAACAATGCTATTACCATTGCTGGTTGGCGGCAGATTTAGAAAAGATGGTGGTAGCTAGCCAGGCGGACATCTAAAATGCCGTACCACCAACCAAACCGAGTACTTAAACACATGTTTAAGTACATACCCCGCTGGTGATCGAACCCGCGGCCTCCCAATCGTAAACCCAATGTTGTTTACATTGAGCCGTGAAGGTGTTTGGAGCTGCAGGGGATCCACCGGAAGAACCAGCTAAATTTTGAACTGACCCGGAAACCCAAGTGATTTTCAGTGGAGCCTCCAAATGACGCACGGACACTGGTCAACAAATGTACATACAAATAATAATTAGGAGTAATCAGCAAGATGCGATGAGAGGATACATACGTGTATAAATCTCTTTCTCTCAATAATAAAATGATCTCCTTAACAATAATACACCCTATTATATAAACAAACCTACATGTTATAGAAACAGTATATAATATAAGTAAATAATGAGTAAATAAAATGATAATAGATACATAACATACATACATTGATATGTATGTATGTACAGGCTTGATAGCCTGTGTCTATGATGCTTTGGTGATCAAGACGAGTTTAGCGACACCTTGTACTTCAAAATCTGTCAACCCATTTAGGGAGAAAACACACACATTTTTACTGAATGATAATGAATTTTTCTTGGCATGTAATACGTTCTCATAAACCATTTGGGTAACAAAAGAGACCGTGGTTGTTTTGACTATAGATTGGTTACGATATGGCAAGTGAAGTCCGTCAACACATTGTCATTGTGCTCATGACGATCCGTGATTTAAACGCTGGTTGTGTGTCAATTTTGATGGTAATTCGTTTACAATTTTGTGTTCCGAATACGTCGGAATAATTTGGACTAATAGTAGTGGCAAATTTATGGCATGCGATAAGAAATATTTAGTCTTTTATTTGTACATAAAAATTTACAAACGCTTTAAAAGCCCGTGTTGGGTTTAGGACCCGATTTCGAAAGACATATAAGCGAAAGCCATTTGTGCGACGCCAAATAATCGAAGTGCCATATGAACGAAACGCCATTTAGCCGATGGGCCATTTAATCGAAAAGACAAATATGCGATAGCCATAAGATCGAATGTACAGACCGTCCGACAGAATCGAGATCTTTTTACCTTATCGAGGATATTTGTTTATCCCGCGGGAACTACTCACTTTATCGGGAAAATAAATATCCTATGTCTTAATCCAGGGTATAATCTACCTATATACCAAATCCGTTCATTCTTTTCGCCGTGATTGAGGAACAAACAAACAAACAAACATCCAAACTTTCACATTTATAATATCAGTAGGATTATTAAACGCAAATTGTACGCGAAGGGCTATTACAAAACAGCCGATTACATGAGTGAGAAATATGCATGGAACATTTGTAGGCTTTGTAATGTGATATATGACATACAAAGTGAATTTATTGTGCACTTTCTTTGTCCCCAGGTGTACGTCACCGAGATAGCGTTGCCAGAAATCCGTGGATGCCTCAGCTCAGTTCTCAAGATCCTCAATCAGATCGGCATACTTATATCCTACTCAGTTGGAGCTTACCTCAACTGGTACCAGCTAGCTCTTGTCGTTGCTGCTGCTCCAATACTCCTGTTCATAGCCCTCCTATTTATCCCTGAAACGCCTTCCTCTTTACTTTTAAGAGGGAGAGAGGAGAAAGCTGCCGAAGCTCTACAGTGGCTGAGAGGACCGGAGGCGGATATAGGTCAGGAGTTAGCAACAATCAGGAGCAATATCATTGCTAGTAAACAGTACAGGGATAGTAAAACTAGTAAAATAAGAGTATTGTTTTCAAAAAGGTTAACAAGGCCTGTATTAATAACGTGCGGCTTGATGTTCTTCCAAAGATTTACTGGAGCCCATGTGTTTAGTTTCTACGCTGTGCCGTTATTTAAGAAGACTTTTAAAATGATGAATCCTCATGGTGGTGCTATTGCGACGAGTGTAGTACAACTTCTAGCATCGTGTCTGTCTGGAATGTTGATCGACAACGTTGGCAGATTACCGCTGCTGCTAGTCAGTGGAGTTATGATGTCAATTGCTTTAGCGGGATTCGGTTCATATTTATACTACGACGATGTCATTAGAAATTCGTCGGGTGTGTCTCACATAGACACAGGGTCTTACGACTGGATTCCTTTAATTTGCGTGTTAACATTTACGATTGCATTTTCATTAGGAATCAGTCCAATATCCTCACTGTTAATTGGAGAGCTGTTTCCTTTAGAATACAGAAGTACAGGTAGTGCGTTAGCAACTAGTTTCAGTCATTTATGCGGTTTCCTTAATGTGAAAACGAAAGCCGACTTCCAGGACCTAATAGGACTCTATGGGTTGTTCTGGTTGTACGCAGGAATATCAGTGCTAGGTCTATTATTTGTAGTGCTTTTCGTACCAGAAACAAAAGGTAAAGAGATAGATGAAATGGATCCAAGGTATGTAGAGTCTTTGTGTATAAATCGATAATACTAACATTTTTGTGTTATTGTGTTATAGAGACATTTATAGACCACCACCGAACTGATAGCGTCTATAAGAAAACATCCGCCATATTGCGACAAAAATTCGCAGACGCGTGCGGATATTTCGGGCATATAACCGTTGCCGCCGCGTTAAATTCGCTTCAGTTTTTCGTGTTTGAATGTATTCTAGGTTTTAACAAATAGAGCTCTCATAGCTATGGAGATAAATAGAGAGGCTACCTAGTTAGTTAACCCAATCGCAGCGAAATATTTTACTGTGTTACATATTTATACTGATTAAACATATTAGTTTGTACTTATTCTTAAATACCAGCATTTATTGTTCAATGTACATAATACTAGCGTTATTTCTCACAATTTAAGAGGGGGTCTAAAAGCAATCTATGTTACTGGTTCTTAATAAAGTGTGGTATTCACAGGCAACTGGTATCATATTCGAAGCGGTTGAGAGTCATTGTGACTCCCGAAGGTATTTTTTATGACGAGTTTTGCTGTTTTCTAATAACTAAGTACTTCATATTTCAAAAATAACTAATTTTAACGAATTTTTGGGATTTCAGTGTATTTTCTTTAATTAGATCAAGATTGTGGCTCAACTGTTAAAACGCGGTCTCTTAATTTGGGAGGCCAATGACTTTTTAAATTTAATTTAATTCAAAGGCCGGCAACGCATCTGTGACCCTTTTGGTGTTGCGGGTGTCCATGGGCGGCGGTGATTGCTTTCCATCAGGTGACCCGCATGCTCGTTTGCCGCCCTCTCATATAAAAAAAAAAAAACTTATATGCATTTATCTGATTGCTCTTAAGCGGTGAAGAAAAACATCGTGAGGAAACCTACATGCCTGAGAAGTTAAAATTCTAAGGCATGTGAAGTCCCCAGCCTGCATTGCTATGTGGACTATGGCCCATACTCCCTCATTATACGAGGAAATGCCTGCAATGGGATATTTACGAGCTGAGATGATGAGATCAAGATTATAATTGTGACACTTATAGTACAGAATTGGAAATCGAAGAAAATAGTAAATTTGCGATATTTTTACTAACAAGATTTTTTTAACTACCTTTCTGTCTTGAAAACCTTCATCATTATAGTATTCTGCCAGTATTATTTTTCGTAAACTGAAAAGTTAAGTAATGACAAGCGAAATACTTGTTTTAAATTTGTCAATTTCTTTTATACCTCCTTTTAAACAATACTCGCCTTGGACTGGAAATCACGCGAAATCGCGCGATACGAATATCGCAAGTGCGAAATTGTAGCGGTAGAGAATTAGCGCTTAAATATGGGTGATCCTTTACGGTGATGTAACATTGATGTCACATTATTGTCTAATTGATGTTACAATTTGTGATATGACATCACGTGATTTTATGTAACCAATATACAGGGTGGAAAAAATAGGTGGTGTAGAGAAATTACCTTTGTGTCGATTGTTGAGAAAATTTATACTTGAAAATAGTCGGTTTTCATAAGTTACCAGAATAGAATTTATAGTCTTTCTTTGTGAAGAAGCTTAAGAAACTCAAAGGTTGTTCTTTTTAATGTCCAGGTGTAGTAGATCCTACCTTCAAAACCAACGGCTTCAAATGCCGGTAGCGGTAATTGTATGATGAATACGAATATTTATACCCGAGGATTTTCATACAAATATTGTTTTTCTTTTCGAGTCCAAGCAAATATTGAACCAAAACCAAGCCGCTGTAACAGCACTCTCTGTGGCGTTAAGGAGGTCAAATATTGATGTATGTTTTTCTGTTATATAGTCGGCAATGCAGGCTTTGCGTGGTTGCAAAATTTAAATCAATATTGTGAACAACAATGACATTTGATCCATAAGAATATTTATGGTTTTTTTTTCGATTCGATTCCCCGGTTTAGGCAAGCGAATTTGTTATCTTTTGAATGAAATAGTAATATCAGTTTAAAATATGAAGGTAACTATTTTCCCTCTACCAATTTTTTTTTCCACCTTGTATAGGATAGTGTTAATAGTTTGTAGATATCACTGAACAGTCTTCCTCCAGTATTAAATATTAAATATAAGAATATTCTTCCCACTTGTTCCTTTATATTTAAAGTTCCTTCTTACGTTTCATCACAAGTGCCTATACAGGGTGTATCCGTTAGGTAAATGTTTTCATCAAAGTTAGTTTAAAAGCAATTTTCGTAATTTGCCTAAACAAAAATAATACCAATTATACACAGCGTTATTTTTGATTTCCATTGCTTAGCCAATCTAATACATATTGACGGCCGATGGTTTGGTGCGTAAACACCCTCTTCAAAACTAAAGGTTGCGAGTTCGATTCGCGTTAGAGGTAAATATTTGTGTGATGCACACGAACATTTATTTCTAATGCATCCATGGTTATACAGGATGTTGTACTGAGTTTATCTCTGCCTATTTCAGGTCGGGTAATTATTGAAGCTGATTTTTTTAAAATTTCATAATTAAAATGAAAGAATATACAAATTAAATGTGCGATAGATAAGGTAATGGATTTCAAAACAACACTATAAAATAATTGACAAAATAATGGCTGTTTTCACCAAAATCGTGACACTTTACCACAATATACTTTATTGCACCAAAATGTTAAATGTACAAACGATAGGGTATGTACAAAGGTGGACTTATCTCTTTAAGAGATATAATAGGAGTAAATTTGGTGTTAGGTTAAAGGAGTAATCCACAGAAAACACAAAATTATTCTTTGTCATTAACGGCATGACGAATTTTTTTACTGGCCTTCTGTCAGAATCTGACAGATGTGAGTCAAACAGAACCAAAATTAGTTAGGTTTGGTGGTGACAAAAGATATAATAAGAATTGTCGTTTCGGAATGATTTTATTAAAAAAAAAATCTTATGATAACTTATTAGGAGACGTTAGAGCGAAATACACCGAGGAAGCCGGGCACGCCTGATTCAAAACTGCTAACTTATCGTAAATCTCAAGTAGAATAGAATAGAATAGAAATCGTTTATTTGACACACTAGACGACACATTAGTTATACAAGAAACGGAGAAAAAAAAAATAACAATAACATACTTAAACAGCTAAAAATGATAGATCGATTAGAAATTAAAGTGGTGCCAAAAAGGTCTCCACTCAGCATGAGTTGCAGTTGTATAACTACAACGCTGATTTTCTGTGGAGCCTCGCGTGACGTACGGACGTTTCACCAACACTGAATATAAATAAAAAGTAATATGTGGAATAAAACTTAATAAAATTGAGTAAGAATGTTATAAATACCTATGTGTTAACAATATAAAATCAGAGATGACTGTATAGGCTTACTTCCCTTTGCCTTCTCCGAGAGGAGTGAATTGTACTTTTAAAAATTAAAAACAAACACAGATTGCAGCATGTAATTAATAAATTTCATTACCTACAAATTTAATGATGACAAAAATACGCAATAAAAATTGATACGGTATAAAGTGATCTAGGCCGCTAAGTATTAAAAACATCGCGAATGAGGTAAGTCTCACGATTACTTTTTACGGAGTACCAATCCGTTGTGCATAAAAAGAAACAAAAATAATCTACAGTCTAGGGACAGCTGGTAAAAATGGCCATTACACCAACATAATATTTAGGACACCAGCAATAATAATTAATAATAGAAATAGTCAATCCGTGTTAGCGCCGGCCTATATTCCGAATGGTATCGTGTCGGTCTTAGATTAATGATTGCTCTCCGCGCCGCTACGACTAGATACCGCACTATGAAAAAAAAAACAGGTTCCTGAATGCGGCAACTCAATATTGTAGTGTGTAGATTTATACAGTACTTACTGATGGTATGTGATGCCAGTATCTTTCTTGTTTTTTGTAGTATTGTTATTACATAGTTTGACTACGCAAACCGGCATTTTGCTTCAGTCTTAAACCAAAATTTGAAATTTGAACTTGTGGCGTGACTGGCGCGGGTACGCCGAATACGGCGTAGTATTTGTTGCCGCATTTTTCGAGTACGCCGACGGTATCTAGTCGTAGCGGCGCGGAGACCAATCATTAATCTAAGGTGTCGGTATTCATTAGCTAACCATTAGAACGTAATTGCTACAATTTACATTTCATTGTCATTTACAAAAGATTGACAGATTACACAATTTAAACACCCTGTAAAGTTATGTGTAATGTCAGACCAGAGTGCAACGGGACGGGCCGCATTTCCAAGCTTTCTTGTGCAATTACTTTAATTATAGTATCCAATATTTTCTTTGTTTGGTGTCACTTATATTGCATATATATAACAATTTATCACTATATATGTAGGTATATTTTACACTATCATTGCATTTAAGTTGATGTTCATATCTAACGTTTTTATATATTTTTTTTAAGTCATTGGTGCACAACCTACTTGCTTTTATCCCGTTCTACTTTTTTCTCTACCCAAAGGTTGTCTGGTAGAAATCGCTTAATAGCGATAAGACCGCCTGGTTGTACTCTTATTTTTTTGAAGCTATATTTATGAAGTGCATTCTAGAATTTTTGTGCAATAATGCAATAGTGTACTTGATTGATTGATTGAATAATGCGACCCGCTCCGCTCCGGTATAACATTCGATAGTGCATAATAAAAATATTAATGGGGCGGATTTTATGTAGCGACCCGGCCCGCTGCAGCTTGACATAATGTGCGCTTAGCCTTGTGATCCATGTAGGCTTTTAAAGAATTTATTAAATTATAATAAATAGGATATGATCTGAAATAATAGTTATCCTAATTCACTGATGTCTTTATAGGTACTAATTATTAACGTGAAATTGAACATTTTTGAGTGGCTCTTACATCGATGAGAGGTCATTTGTTATCGTCTTCCTATAAGCCACATCAAGGTTATCTATCAGAGATCCTTTAATAGAATAAGTCCTATTTATATCTACCTGGTACGAGTATATACAGGTTGAATTTAATTCGTGTAATTCCTGTATACTGGTGACTTCACTCTTGATATGAACAACTCTCGACTAGGAACCATAGCTGAATTCAGGCGAAAATTGTTGGACTTACATACTAAAGGTGGATTCAATATCACGTTTCAGAAAAGCGATAAAAGAGATTGCTTTGAGACGGCAACTTGACGGTGTAACTAAGTACCTCATTTAATATTAGTTAATGATGGTATATATTAAGTATTTATATATATTTATTATATTTATATAATTAAGTCAATTAATATGATATTATTAGTATATTTATGCATGCACCCTACCTGTTTTTCTACCTACAAATGTCCCATAGCTGTGGGTTGTCTGGAAGAGATCGCTTTTAGTGATAAGACAACCTAATTGTGTTATATTGTTATCATCAAAAATTATTGTAAATTATGTTGCGCAATAAAGAGTATTTGTATTGTATTGTATTGCGCCCCCCGTTAAATTATAGCTGCTTGTATTCCTTTAGGTACCTATAATGTGTAGTTTATGTCTGTTTTCTGGAATAAGTTAATTATGTACAATATGTGGAGTCGATTATTTTATTTTATTAATTATTCTATGAGCGCCTAACCTCCTACAAAGGTGCCAGCTGAAAATCAGCGCTGTGGCACAGAATTAATATACTCATAGTACTATATGGTTCATGCCATAGCATGATGCTGAGCTGGAACCTATATCAGCTTGCATTATTATGTTTTAGTATCATTACCTCAAAATTTTCATGTACATGCCCATTGTAAGCTGAATAAATGTTTTTCTTTCTTTCTTTCGTTATTCAGAACACTTTACTTGATATTGTTAACGATTTTTTTATCGAATTCGACTATGGTTCCTTGGGGAAAGTTGTTCGATCAAAAGTGACGTCACCAGAAAAAAACAATTTTATTCAATGTAGGATACAAAAATATCACTTATTGAAAGTCAACATGTTATTTTTTTTAAACTACATCGCTTCGCAATGTGTTATGGTTAGGGAGAAGAAGCGACAAGAAACTCCGCAACAACACATCTTTTCAATTAGTTTCCATCTTTACAATAATATTACGTTTTATATTACATATTACAAAACAAAAGCAATTAACAACGATCCTGTAATAACCCTTCTTACACAGAGTTTCTTTAATGTGACGTTTAAATTTCTGCTCTGTTAAACTCAATACATGTTCTGGTATTTTATTGTAAAAACGTATGCTGTGTCCCGCAAAGGATGTGCTAAACTTGCTAAGTCTAAATTGTGGAATTTCAATTTTAGTTTGGTTTCTAGTATTCAAATTATGATTATCAAAATGTTTACGAAATAGGCATATATTTTTGCGTACATACATTAGACTGTATGCAACAGTTAAAATACTTATTTCTTTAAACAGATCTCTTAGAGAATCACGGCAGCGTAAATTATATATTGCTCTGATTACTCTTTTTTGTAGAACAAATCTTTGTTTGAATATCTGCAGCCCTACCCCACAGTAGTAGGTATACCATAAGATAATGCTGTGAAAGTAGCTGAAATTCTTCCATACTAAAGATGGATTCAGAACACTTTACTTGATATTGTTAACGATTTTTTTATCGAATTCGAATTCGTTAGGGAAAGTTGTTCGCAATCAAGAGTGACGTCACCAGTTAATGGGAATTACATGAATTTAAATTCACTCTTTTGACGAAATATGGGTAAATACAGTGGTTGAGCCACGCTGTAAGCTATTAGCTTGCAGCATGAATGGGCCGGCTCGGCCGGGGAAGTACCACCCTCTCGCAGAAGACCGACGTCTGAGTAGTGGCATTTTGCCACTGCGCTTCGTCCGGTGAGCGAGGGCGCCGGAGGCCCACCTTCCAGTCTCTCTCCAGAATGGTAGCGGTATTTAAAGAGTTAGTACCCCAGGAGGGTACCAGCACTGCTGGAGAATCCCTCATCGCTCAGGCTGCCCTATACTTATTCTGGGGTGGACACCTTCCTCAAAGGCCGGCAACGCATCTGTGACCCTTTTGGTGTTGCGGGTGCCCATGGGCGGCGGTGATTGCTTTCCATCAGGTGACCCGCATGCTCGTTTGCCGCCCCGTCATATAAAAAAAAAAAAAAAAAAAAAACATCAGCCATCCCACTGTCACTCCTATACGTCGCGTGCGACAGACCATGTCAGGCTATGCTGGCTGGCGTTGTTATTTGAATCAGACGGTTAAAATGTGATTAAGACATCTATTCAGACATTAAAGCTTAGGGACACTTAAGGACTTTAATAGTCCCCGAAGCCGATTTAACAGATCGTTAAGTAACTAACGGGGTGTGGTGAAACTGGCCCTTAACTATTTATGTTTGAACGTTAAGCTTGAGGTGAAAATTGTCTGTTTAGGGTACTAAGAAAAAACTTATACTTTAATATATGTTTTTTTACAGAACGTATAATGAGGGTTTATCCCATTCCATAGGTATGAAACTTTCAATTCCAAATTTTTCAAATAAATAAATATTTCGAACACACCAATCATCTAGTCCCAAACTAAGTAAAGGGAATAAATGTTCGTATTCATCACACAAACATTTATTCCTCGCGGGATTCGAACCCGCTACCGTTGGTTTCGCTGATAGGTCACTCTCCGCTACACCAATCGGTCGCACTTTATACTTATAAGCAGGATACATAGAACAAAAAAAATTATTAGAAAATATTTTCAAAATATCTACTTTAAAGGAACAGATTGCATTTTTTCTGTTACTCTTAAAATCGCTTTAATTTAGTTAATCCAACTCTTTTTAGAAAATATTCTCTGCTAACTTTTGAGATCTATGTAAGTATGTGCTTTGTGGATATATAGTTTCATTAGAATCGATTTATTCATTTCGAAAAAATTTGGACTTGAATACCGTGCAGGATTTATTTTTTATTTAAAACACATTAAAAAAAATCTTTTTAGATAACTAAAAGATGAAAACGCCTATGTGATTTAGAAGCACTCTACACGTCTGCTGTATAGTATGTATCACTGGTAATATACGTTTTCAGAATCCTCATGATGAGCCCTTTCCTACCTTCCGTTGATTTGTCCCTACATTAAAACTTACGATACAAGGAGCTCTTAGTAAATATCCTAATAAGTACTTTCAGTTGTACCGAGAGTACATAGCTAATAATTCTCTAGAAAAGAAATAAAAACGTAATGTAAAAACTAAATTGGCGAGCGCGAATCTCTGTCCTTTATCTATAAAGGGGTTGGAAAGACATGCAAACCAATAGAGCGCGACGCTAATTAACACAGTATTCTTCTAATTAGGAATACTCTAGAAAATTGGAAGTTAAGAAGTGCTTATTACGCCATCTCAATGCTGAGACTAATTCGACATACATAGTCATAGTCATAGTCATATCATTTATTGCTCATGTGGTAAATGTAGGATGTTAAAGATACAATTTACATTGAACGCACACGAACCCTGTAACGGCACTGCAATGTCTTAGGTATCTATTAAATAATTACATAAATATCGATTATAACCAAAATTATTATTAGTTATATAAAGTAATATTCAACTGTCTCAATAATTTTTAACGTTTATCTGTAACATGCGAAAGAAAAAAATTATTATTCTTTATACTCAAAAAACTCTTGCAATGTATAAAAGCACTTTGAAATTAAAAAATCTTTTAGCCTGTTACGAAATAAGGATTCTTTATCTATTCTTTGGATGCGCAATGGTATTTTATTATATATTTTAATAGACATATGGTATGTACCTGAGCTCACGACATGATATTTTGTGAAGGGGACAGTCAAATCATCTCCATGTCGCAGGTTATAGCGTCGCAGGTTACATTGCTGGTAGAAGTAAGGATATTTGAATTAACAAATCCAGTCTTCCAGCAATGTATGCCGAATTAGTCTCTACATTTAACATAGAAGTATCTTCCAATCCACTAAATCGGAGTCCTAACTTAGATGACACCTTTCTATTTCCTAATTAGTTCCTAATTCCTAGAAATAGCTTAGTGTAATAAGCGCGTAAGGAGTAGCCCCATATAGACTGGTCAACCGAATTATTCCTCCTTGTTGTTGAAGTAATATTGAATGTCTTAAGAAAAATGTTAAACATATTGGGGTTCTATTACATAATTTCTTCGTTATCGTCATCGGTTTCGTTCTGACATGTGATTGGTTGGCTCATCGTTCGCTCGGCAATTTAACGGTTTCTCATTGGTCAACGTTATCGATGACGATACCGATTAAGTTACATAACCCAAGGCCAGAAATATTATTATTGTGTTCACATTGTGTTCTATTAAGTATTATTGTTGTGTCCTAAAAGATTATGTATCCAAAATTTGAGTCTAAAGGAGATTGCTCAAGTTGCATAGAACAATAGTCTAAGCGCGAATACATCATTTTAACCAAATAAAGAATAGTGTTGTGTCCTAGAGTCCATCAGACTTTGTTGCGAAGGTGTAAAACTTTTTACAAATTATTATTATTAGGCTTTATTATTAAATCGATTTCATGGTCTTTATTTAACAATGCCCCAGCAAACCGTTTGCATATTGCTCATTCATCATCTGCATATACACACAAACATATTCACACAAACACACACACACCAACACACACCTAACACTCGTATTCACTATCATTCATTATAAGTATTAGCTGTCGTTTCTTTATCATATCATATTTCGATCTGTTACATTTCTTCTCCAACATTTTTAGTTTTTTAATTTGTCGAGCTTCATTTTTGGCTATATAGATTGTAATTAGTTTCTTTATTGTAATGAACATGTAACGCTGCGAAGTTTGCTAAATAAAATAAATAAATAAATAGTTTGTCTGTGGGAGCTCGAGTCCCAGAAAAAGCTATGTTATCAAACTACATAGGAGTTAGAAGTTATCTAATAAGAATTGACAGAGTTCTCCAGACACCATACAATTCCTTGCTATCTAATTTGTTTGATGAGCTAGCAAAGTAAAATTAGATGAAGCCCATATCTTTCCATAGGTATCTTGATGAAATCATCCCTGGACATAATCAGATCGTTCGCATGCCAGGCTTTTTCACAATTAATAATGAAATATAAAAACCTTTTTGTAAAATCAAAGTCTGATTTTAAAAGAGCAACCCTTCGAGTTTCTTGCTTGTTCTTCTCAGGGGAAAATTGCATTTTGAACAAGCAGTAGCTTAAAAAATTTAAAATTTACTATTTTAAGTGTACTCTGTGTACCTACAAAATAAAGCATTTTTGACTTTGACTTTGATTGGACAATTTTGTCAGCAAATATTAAATGCACACAGTGGACAAAGAAAAATGGCTTCGTTATTTTTGAAGTACTAATTATTTATGGAACTGTTTATTTCAAAAACACTATTTAGGCTGAGTTTTGGAAATATCAATTTTATCAATTGCAAAATACCATCTGAATATGACGTTTGCAGCGTCACGTGACACCAGAATCCTCATTAAAATAACTCTTAAAATGCAGTGACACTATTTTTTCTTTGAGTACAATTTTTTCAATACTACTATGAGAATTAGCATCACGGACTTTACGATGCCGTGACTTCAAAGGTCGACCTATAAATAAATAAAATATCCTTAGACATACACACACACACCGCCATCTAGTTCCACAGTAAGCAACTATAGGCTTGTGTTGTGGATACCAGATGGTTGATATACTACATAAATACATATATTTTTTAGTAAATAAATACTTATTATAAATGAAAACATATTGTACAAAATGTAACTCGGGTACAAATGTCCGTATTCGTCACACAAACATGTATAAATGAAAATAATTCATGTAAAATGGGTATTCGGGCTTAGGCAAATTCCAGCAATCACCTTTATTCCTATATACCTACTAGCGTCTTTGAACTAGAGTTAAGATGGTTGGTCTAATGATTTGGCCGGCATTAAAAACCTTATTTAAAGCATTTATTTTGGTTTGTTTTCTGATCTTTCTAGAACTGTTTTTTTCTTTGTAAAAATAATTATAATAAATTTTTTCTCTAGATAAAATTAAGATTAATGTGGCTTAAAAAATCTTTGGTGCTGAAACGGTGCCTTTCCTTTTAAAATCTATTTATAAACATGTATAATATAGTAACAGTTGTTATATAATGTAGTGAAGTTGTATAAAACAGTATTAAGTTTGTATATAATAAAAAAATATTAATTAATAGTAATAGTAGAGAAAAATAACATGTTACAAAAATTTCGATGTGTTGCCATACGTTATGTTAGATTTATTTTAATAATAATAATTTTTATGTATTTTACAGTACTTAAAAGATTTCGAATTTAAGGTGTTTCAATAAATTGTGAAACTTTATATTTCTGGTTTCATTTTTGACCCCAAATATTGGTAAAAAAGAACATTTCCGAACTCGACCCGAACCAGCGCTGTAAAAATTGCTACAGCATATGCTGGGCTGGAGTCCATTTTTCAAAATCAAAATCAAAAACAATTTTTTTTTTAATATGAGAGGGCGGCAAACGAGCATGCGGGTCACCTGATGGAAAGCAATCACCGCCGCCCATGGACACCCGCAACACCAAAAGGGTCACAGATGCGTTGCCGGCCTTTGAGGAAGGTGTTTCTGTATATTGTAGTAATTTTCTTGATTTTATTAAGATTGTTGTTGCTATAGCGTGGTGTCAAATAAATATATGTCTATGTCCATGTCTACATAAGGCAGTCGCTCAAATAAGATGGAGTTTCTGGGTCAGTACGCTTCCACCAACGGCCTCATCTTCATTTATTCACTTCTTCACTTTCGAATCCCGCTAGTGACATATATTTGTATGATGAATACAGACATTGTGTTCCCGAGTTTTTTTTTTTTTATATGAGTGCGGCAAACGAGCATGCGGGTCACCTGATGGAAAGCAATCACCGCGCCCATGGACACCCGCAACATTTGTTATGGATGTTTTTCCTTTATATATGTATTTATTTATAAAAAAGTTTATCAACCATCTGGTATCCATAATACAAGCCTAGTTGCTTAGTGTGTAACTAGATGGCGCTGTGTGTATGCGCAAAATATTTATTATTATTATTTATCGGTGTAATTGACGAAATCGACGACCTGTCTGGTGAAGTGGTTAGAAACACTGCCTGCTATACCAAAAGGTTGCGGGTTCGAATCCCGCTAGTGGCATATGTGTTGTATGATGAATACAGACATGTGTACCCGAGTTATGGATGTTTTCATTTATAATAAACATTTATTTACAATAAAAAATGTATTTACGTAGTATATCAACCATCTGGTATCCACAAAACAAGCCTATAGTTGCTTACTGTGGAACTAGATGGCGCTGTGTATATGCCTAAGGATATATATTATTTATTAATTGAGGTCCAGTATCTACTAATAATTTGTGAATAAAAAAAAAATTTGAAAAAATTTATCGATGTCGACAACAGTGTTACTGCATCACCCACTGCTTCATAGAAGATGATGTAATACGAAAACGTCACCTATTGTTAAAAGCACATTGTGCTTTGCTACCTAAATCATTGCTACGTCATGGACCATGCACATCAATCTGACCATCAAATCATTGTCACAATGAATGACGGGATTTTGACCTCTGTTCGACCGCTTTGTGCCATTCGATAGCTATCTTTATGGCTAGAAAAGCCCTTTATATGACAATAGAAGTTAGTATCAGAAGTATACCTTCAGATTTCATTTAGATAAATTCAGATAATCTCCGTGGTTCAATGTAAACAACATTGGGTTTACGTTTCGGAGGTCGCGGGTTCGATCCCCAGCGGGGTACATATTTATAGTACTCGGTTTGGTTGGTGGTAGGGCATATTAAATGCCCGCCTGGCTAGCTACCACCATCTGATCTAATAAAAAATAAAATAAAATAAAAATAAAAATTGTTTATTTTCAGACTATTTGGTCCATAAATGTTAGTGGCAATACAATTTTATTATGATTAAAAATGTTAGTAATAACTGTTATCTATCTAAATCTGCCGCCAAACAGCAATGTTAATAGCACTGTTGTGTTCCGGTTGTCAGAGATAAGATAGCCAGTCCCCCAAATAAGATGGGGTTTCCGGGTCAGTACGCTACTGCCATCGGCCTCATCTTCACTTAACATCAGGTGTGATTGGGTCTAGTGCTAACCCGTTGTGAATCAAAAAAGGCGTAATAGTGATTCAACGATCTGTCAGCGAAACCAACAGTTGCAAGTTCGGTAATGTAAATCGGCGAGGGGTAAATGTTTGTGTGTTGAATACGAACTTTTATTCCCGAGTCATAGATGTTTATATAAATGTGTATGTATGTTTATCCGTTATCTAGTATCTATAATACAAGCTTTATCACTAGCTGTATCAACAACCGACACTTTTCTCTCACGATTGACCACAAATGTACACGCAGACGGGAACATGTACCTACCTGCTTTTATGCACTCGTACTTGTAGGGGTTGTAACTGAAAACCAGTGTTCGCTCTTTGAGTGATGTGCCACACTGAGTTATAACCCATTTGTGCTACTGCGGCACACACTCGCTCTTTGTATTTTCTAGTCTTTACGTTTATTTGTATGTATATTTCTTTGTAATTTAAAAATTGTGTAATTGTGTGAACGCAGTGGCGTAAATAAATGCTTTATCTATCTATCTATCTATCTTTGCTTAGTTCGCGGCTAGATGATTGGTATAAGTGTCCGTAATATTTATTTATGATAATAAATAACTACGGATAGTACAGCTTACATAGCCAGCGTGCTATCATTATGTAAAATGCCATTGTTTGATTAATTGTGGAGCCAACTGTACTTAATTACAATGTTCTATCGCTATTCGCATGCCATTTCAATTTTAGCGCAGAGAATTCCTCTCCCTTGTTATATAATTATTTTGCAAGCGAAATTCCGGAACCGGAATATCCGACACATGTCAAGTAAATTGGAAGTTTATTGGATCACCCAGCATATCCATATTGTATGAATCATTGAGATTCGTGTCCCGTATTTCTTATTTACACAGAAAAAATACAAACACAAAATTTTAACTACTTAATAAATATTTGTATATATATTTATGAAGTACCTATGAAATTGGCGTTTTGTATGAAGAATTTCATTAAGACTGTTTTCTCCATACAAACATTTTGAAATTTTTTTGGGAACGGCAAATCCAAATTTAGCTAAACTTTGTGTGTATTATCAGATAACATTAAGTTAAGTATAGGCAGTGTTAATTTTTAAGAGTAAGCGCTTTATAAAAGTTTCTGCGAATCTAAGAAATAACATGGGAAGCTCATGAAAAGAGCTGTGTTCAAGTTTTTTTTATTATGTGATTTAGCTCAGACATTGAAAAATAGTTCATGTGAAACCTTGAAAATGTATTCTATTTTCCAAATAAAAAACAAATTTGGAAATAGCTATAGAATCGTAGGAGTTGGTACATATGATTAACGAAGAACAAAGTCTCCAATTTCATAGGCAAAGACCTAATATATTTTGTTTAAATATATTATATTTGTTTTGTTTAAGTACTAGCCTTCCGCCCGCGACTTCGCCTGCGTGGAACTACTCAGTACGGGAACTACTCACTTTATCGGGATAAAAACTATCCTATGTTTTAATCCAAGGTATGTGTTACCCAAATTTGCACAACGGGTTAGCACTTGACCTCAATCACACCTGATGTTAAGTAAATATGAGGTCGAAGGCCGATTTGGGGGACTGACTATCTTATCTCTGGCAACAGGTTCACAAGCTATTAACATTGCTGTTTGGCGGCAGACTTAGGTAAGATGGTGGTAGCTAGCCAGGCGGACATTTAAAAGGCCCTACCACCAACCAAACCGTGAACTAGACGTAAAGTTGTTTGGACGCTGGGCTAAGCTGGACGGTTGGTTGGATAAATAAATTGTAGCTTAACATTTTAAAGCGTTATCTACCTACTTAAAAATTAGACAAGGACAGGTAGGTCTGGCTTATACGTTTACAAAATTAATAATAAAAAAACTGATGCCTTGGCCGAGAATCGAACTCGGATCAACTGCTTGGAAGGCAACTATGCTCACCATTACACCACCAACGCATGTGACGTTGACGATGAATCTATTCAGCCATTCATCGCTGGTGTTAAGTTGTTACATAACAAGGGAAATACTGAAAACACATTTTAATTAAGACTGTATTGTTTTCATTCATACATTCTGTATGAAGTGTGTTCTGAAGAACTGTTCGAGCTAATACCCGCTGCTCAATTTAACCATTACACTTCTCGCCGAAAATTAAAATTCCATCCACATCACCTGGATGAGTGGAAGTCTACCACTGTACATTTCTCAAGAAACTTGTTACCACGTACGACCACCCTGCGGAACGGGCTTCCGGCAGCGGTATTTCCGAACGAGTACGACATTGGAACCTTCAAGAAACGAGCCTACATCTTCCTCAAAGGCCGGCCACGCATCTGTGACCCTTTTGGTGTCCATGGGCGGCGGTGATTGCTTTCCATCAGGTGACCCGCATGCTCGTGGGCGGCAAACGATCTCATATAAAAAAAAATGTACATCATGGACATAAACGGCCCGTTCGCATGACTCGGCTATTTCACAATTAATAATGAAATATTATAATATAAAATAATAATTAATAATTTTGTAATAAAAACCTTTTTTTTTAAAGAGCAACCTCTCGAGAGTCTCGCTTGTTCTTCTCACGGGAAAATTGCTTTTTGAACAAGCAGTGGCTGAAAAAGTGTGAAATCTGACTATTTTAAGTGTACCCTGTGTACCTACAACACAAAATAAAGCATTTTTTATTTTGATTATTGACACGTGACAGATATAGGTAGGTATGTTTTTTAGTGCAAGTCCCTTAGTCGTAAAGACGGGTTAGTTCTATTCTTTTAACGTGCCGAAACCATAACCAAAGTACTTGGAGCGCGCGGCCCCGAGTAAATAGAACACCTACCCGATAAATACAAACAAACAAACAAACAAAATATTCTTTATTGTACAACAATAAGAAGCATAAAAAAAAAGGTGATTGCTTTCCATCAGATGACCCGCATGATCGTTTGCCCTCTCATATAAAAAAAAAAAAAAAAAAAAAAAAACAAAAAAAAAATAAGAAAAAGGGGATAGTACAATATACTTTGCCATAACAATAAAATCTACTTAATGACTTTGGACCGTTGACTGTGAGAGATACCTCGAGCTACCTCAGAACACAAACGTATTTCACTCATCACGGACCCTGCTCTTCAAATTCAACGCATATTTTTGTACATAACCGTTACAAATGCTGTGTTGTTACAACACGTAAAAAAAAGCGACCCGCCTCTTCCTGTGGGTGTCGATAAAGGCGACTATGAGAATTTCCACCAAAAAGCATCTAAAAAAAGCGACCCGTCTCTTCCTGTGGGTGTCGATAAAGGCGACTATGAGAATTTCCACCAAAAAGCATCTAAAAAAAGCTACCCGTCTCTTCCTGTGGGTGTCGATAAAGGCGACTATGAGAATTTCCACCAAAAAGCATCTAAAAAAAGCGACCCGTCTCTTCCTGTGTGTGTCGATAAAGGCGACTATGAGAATTTCCACCAAAAAGCATCTAAAATAAGCGACCCGTCTCTTCCTGTGGGTGTCGATAAAGGCGACTATGAGAATTTCCACGAAAAAGCATCTAAAAAAAGCGACCCGTCTCTTCCTGTGGGTGTCGATAAAGGCGACTATGAGAATTTCCACGAAAAAGCATCTAAAAAAGCGACACGTCTCTTCCTGTGTGTGTCGATAAAGGCGACTATGAGAATTTCCACCAAAAAGCATCTAAAAACTTATACGATTTAGCGGCGATGGGCTCACCTCCACCTGTCTTTCTGTATATTTCATAAACTGAACCTTGGTAGTTTGCTTCAATGATTAAACTTTTAATGTTTGGAAGAAAACGTTTACGTTTGGTATATCACTGACCACCCCATTTGCGATAGAGGTAGTGAAATTATGTTTGTATGTTGTGTGTATGGCGACCGGTTGATGTAGTGGATATAGCGAATACTACTGTTAGCGAATCAAACGGTTGCGAGTTCGAATTGCGTGGGATAAATGTTTGTGTGATAAATATGAATATTTATTTCCGAGTTATGGATGTTTATATAAATGTTTATGTTTATTCGTTATCTAGTACCTATCCATATAATAATAATAATAAATAAAAGTCGGTGAACATACACACAACGCCATCTAGTTCCACAGTAAGCAACTATAGGCTTGTGTTGTGGATACCAGATGGTTGATGTACTACACAAATACATATTTTTTTTGTAAATAAATACATATATGTATAAAAGAAAACATCCATAACTCTGGAACACATGTCTGTATTCATCATAAAACATATGCCCCTAGCTGGATTTGAACCCGCAACCTTTTGGTATAGCTGTCAGAGTTTCACCACTAAAACAGGTCGTTATCTAGTATCTATAGTACAAGCTTTGCTTAGTTTGGGACTAGATGATTCGTGTAAGTGTCCGAAATACTTATTATTTATACACCGTGTAACGGTTAAGTGTAGTCATATTTTAAGGGCTTGTTCTACCCATCAATACGAACAACTTTTACTATGGGGGCAACTTCGAAATCGCGAAAAAAAAATGAGCTGTTCCATAGAAAATTTCAATAACCTCCCGATGCAATGTATGAAACAGCTGATTTTTTTTTCGCGATTTCGAAGTTGCCCCCATAGTAAAAGTTGTTCGTATTGATGGGTAGAACAAGCCCTTAAAATATGACTACACTTAACCGTTACACCCTGTATAACCGGTACAAATATTAACATAAAGCATTTAGGAATTAACTACCACAATCCTTCATCACCACTATCACCATACCACACACTGAACAAAAACCATCGCTAACATGCTAATTAAAATTAAATGTTGATAAAACTAATGCGTTGGCCGAGAATCGAACTCGGATCAACTGCTTGGAAGGCAACTATGCTGACCATTACACCACCAACGCATATGACAATGACGCTGAATCTATTGATCTCATTCATCACTATGTATTCAGTGTGCATAGGAAAATACTGAAAACTCATTTTAATTAAGACTGTATTGTTTTCATACAAGGTTATATTTTGCATACCAAAAAGCCGACACACTCTAATTAGATCATATATTTTATAGCATAAAAATAAAAGATGGTTACAAATTCAGTCACTGTTATGTTTCCGCTTGTAGGGTGTTCATCATTCCTTAATTAGATAAATATTGGGTCTTTACCTATGAAATTGGAGTTTTTTTTCTTCGTTAATCATATGTACCAATTCCTGCGATTTACAAAGCTATATCCAAATTTGTTTTTTATTTCGAAAATGGAATAAGTATTATTTCAAGGTTTCACGTGAAATATTTTTTAATTTCTGGGCTAAATCACATAATAAAAAAAAATTTGAACAGAGCTCTTTTCATGTGCTTCCCATAAGTAATCATTTCTTAAATTCGCTGAAACTTTTAAAAAGCGGTTACTTTTAAAAATTAACGCTGCCTATACTTAACTTAATGTTATCCGATAATACACACAAAGTTTAGCTAAGTTTGAATTTGCCGTTCCCAAAAAAAAAATCAATAATGTTTGTATGGAGAAAACAGTCTTAATGAAATTCTTCATACAAAACGCCAATTTCATAGGTAAGGACCTAATATATCGAAAGGTGAACCTGGATGTTGTTTCAAGCATTAATAATGTTTGGAAAACTCAAATACCTACTTGTATGTGGACAATCTCTGATCATTCCACTTGAGATAAGGTATTGTTATGTATATGTATGTATAATGAATAATGATCATTAGCCCATAAACATCCCACTGCAGGGATATAGGCCTTCCCTCGTATATGAGGGAGTATGGGACATACTCCACCACGCTGGCCCAGTGCGGGTTAGGGACTTCACATGTCTTCGAATTATTTCTCAGGCATGCAGATTTCTCCACGATATTTTCCTGCATCATTTAAGAGCAGTCGGATAAACGCACATAAGTAATTAAATTAAATTTATAAACTCATTGGCCTGCTTGGGAATCGAACCCGGACCTCACGAATTGGGAGACCGCGTCTAACTCCTCTAGCTACCGACGTTTCTCTGTATGTATAATGTATTAAAACAATACACTCTTAATTAAAATGTGTTATCAGTATTGATATATACTGAACATCAGCGACGAATGAGCTCAATAGATTCAACGTCACCGTCACGTGCGTTGGTGGTGTAATGGTCAGCATAGTTGCCTTCCAAGCAGTTGATCCGAGTTCGATTCTCGGCCAACGCATTAGTTTTTTCACTATTTAGTTTTAATTAGCCCTTTAACGTTGATTTCTTAAGTGTAAGCCAGTCGTACCAATCCTTGTCTAATATTTTCAAAGGTGAATCATGTATGTTGTTTCAAGCATTAAACTGGGGGTAGCCATGTTTAATGGAAATCGGTTCAGCCGTTTTGATGATATTAACTAACATAGCTGGGTTAGTTTATTTCAATTCTTTTCTCGGAGGTTTTTTTAAATTTACAATGTATATTATGTTCTTCGCGATTCGTAAACCCAATGTTGTTTACATTGAGCCAATACGGAGGCGGTTAAAAACTTCAGCGCCTGTGTATTAAGTAATAGCAATAACTCGGATTATGCTAACAATTTTGTAGTTCAGGCATTAATTCATTTGACCTATGGATCTAATAAGGAAAGCTCACGCAACGTGCTATGGTCAGAGGGCGGAGTGTGTGTTTTGTTTCGACTTAACGTTACTACCGCGTTAAATCTGTAAAATCTCAGTTGAAACGTCTGCGGATAAGCAACAGTGGAATGGAAGTGGTATGTGTAACATTATTTAATTGTTTACCAATAGATCACATACTATCAATCTATTGTCCTCCTCGCGTAAATATCACGCAAAATGATTGGGACAGTCTTTTTAACATGTTTTCATCAAAAACTCTGATCTTAGGGGATTTGAACTCTCACCATCACAACTGGTCAATTAAAACCGATCGAAGAGGTGAGTTACTGTTTGATTCGATAACTGATAGTAATTACATAGTACTCAACAATGGACTTCACACTCGTTCACGGCTAGTAAATGGCAATCTCCAGCAATCGTCACCTGATGTTTCGTTAGCCTCAATAGATATTTCACTTCAATTCCATTGGACAGTACTCAATGAAAATTTAGGTAGTGACCATTTTATTATTAAAATGTCTACTAACTGCACATCAAACTGTCAACCTATAATTAAACGTAATTTTCGTAATGCGGACTGGGGTGGTTACTCAAATTATTTAGATAATAAATTAGATAATTTTGAACTTACAGCAGATTTACAAGAGTGTTATAACAAACTTCTTAATATTATTAACAAGGCAGCTGATTTATTCATTCCACGTACTAGATACAACCAAAATCCCTCGGCAAAGTTTAAACCGAAACCATATTGGAGTCCGGCGTTGTCTCACGTGGTAGCACAACGCAGACTAGCCTTGTCTAATTTTAGGCGAAACCCGATTCCTAATAATTTGGCCATACTCAAAGATAAAATTAACAACGCTCAACGAGAAATACGTAGAGCTAAATTACGAGGATACCAAGAAACTTGGTCCTCAGTTGATGAATCTACCACTAGTAGAGACATGTGGCGTAAAATGCAGTGGTTAAAAGGATATAGAACACCCAAACATCATGTTAGTACTGACGAAGCGAAGGATCTTCTAAATTCCTTAACCCCGGATTATGTAATACCTCTCCATCCCACGTTTTTGAATCAAAATCCTAAATTAGAGGACAGTATCTCGATACAGGAGCTAGAGAAATGTATTAAATCTAAGGATACATCTCCTGGATGCGATGATATATCGTATTCGATGATTAAGAATTTACCTAAAAAGGGCAAAGTTATCCTACTATCGTTATATAACAGTTGTTTGAATTTTGGCTTTGTACCAGTACAGTGGAGAGATATATACATAGTACCTATCCCTAAGCCAGGACGAGAAACAGGTGATGTATCCTCATTGCGACCAATCTCCCTGATATCGTGTATGTGTAAAATTTTCCATTTTATCTTATATAGGAGAATGGAATGGTTTTTAGAAAAGAATAATGTATTTTCACCAAATATGGTAGGTTTCAGGAGATGTAAATCATGCATAGACGGTCTGAGTTGCCTCATAACTAGAATCCATATGGGATTTACTGAAGGAATGACCACAATTGGGTGCTTTTTAGATATTAATAGTGCATACAATAATGTAGATAATACCTCGCTACTAACTATGTTAGATAAATTACAAATCGGTACAAAAATTTGCTCATACCTGTGGAACTTTTTACAGGAAAGACAGCTTAAAGTTAAGACAGATAGTGGATACCTAAATCGCTTGACAGGACGAGGTTTAGCCCAGGGGGATCCGTTGTCTCCTCTATTATTCAACATAGTTACTAGTAATATTTGCAAAGACATAGAAAAAGACCTTTTTATCTCACAGTATGCAGACGACTTTGCTATATACTTGCATTGTATATCAGTCAATGAAGGACAAAAAAGAATTCAAGCAGCTTTAATAAAAATAAATAAATTACTAGCCGACATTGGTCTTGATATCTCACCAACAAAAACCAAAATATGCATGTTTAAAAGAGGATTTCGTAAAGATTCCATAAGTGTTCAGATTAATCATACACAATTGGAGGTAGTTGACAACGTGAGGTATTTGGGATTGTGGTTGGATAGGGGACTCAGGTGGGGAAAACATATCAATGAGATAAGAGAAAAACTGTTAAAATTCGTTAAAATATTTAAAGTCCTGGTCGGCCCAGGATGGGGAGTTCATCCCACACACTTGAGACGTTTATATATAGCCTTGGTTCGAAGTCGAATAGACTATGCCAGCTTCCTGTACGATACAAGTTGTGCCAGCCATTTGACAAAATTAGATAGAGTTCAAAATGTTTGTCTCCGTTTAATTGGTAGTTTTATCAAAAGTACCCCAATTCATTCAATGGAATCTGAATTATTCTTGTCCCCTTTAAATATCCGCAGACGTTTTTTAGCTGGTAAATTCTGGTTGAAATCCAAATCCTTTTCTGATAGTACAGCGAATCAACTGTTGGGCTCACTATCAAGCATGCGTAATAGTCCATATTGGCGTAACAAAAAATTACCTCTTTTAGTAACCATGCACGATTTGTTGATAAATAAACAAATACATAGCACTAAACAGTTGGGTATGTTTGCTATGAATACATGGGTAACTAATATTGACATTTCGCTAACAGTAAAACCTAACATTAGTGATATTTTAGAACCCAAACGACGGTACGCTACAGACAATCTAAAAGAACGTTGTTACCGATCACTGAATATTAACTACGCAGGCTTTTATGAAATTTACACAGACGGCTCTAAAGATGTTAATGGAATTGGCGCAGCATTCTTAGATATTCAGACAAATACTCACATGAAGTTTAAATTGAGTTATCAGAATATATCCATAATGCAGGTAGAGTTAATTGCCATCGCCGAAGCTTTGGCGTATGTTGAATCTGTAAACTTTGACAAGTTTATTATTTTAACTGATTCTAAGAGTGCACTACAACATTTGAATCGCTGTACTACAGTATTTAGAGGGCTTCCACTAGCATACGGTATTATAGACAGTATTAATAGACTTTTAAGTAGAAATAAGACTATCATCCTACAATGGATTCCAGCGCATATCGGTCTACAGGGGAACGAGAGGGTGGATGGATTGGCTAAGGAGGCTGCTTCCCATGGTGAAACATTTAACATCTTACCGTGGTACACCGATATCCTAGTTGAGGTGAAAAAACATTGTTCAGACATGTGGTCAGAGTATTTTGACGAGAGATCGTTAACTAAGGGTATTTGGTACAAGACAATTCAGCCATCTCCTCGTCCTTCTTTGTGGTTCGATGAGTGTGAAATGGGGAGACAAAACATTGTCATAGCC
This sequence comes from Oegoconia quadripuncta, assembly GCA_949316235.1. Classification (NCBI taxonomy): domain Eukaryota; kingdom Metazoa; phylum Arthropoda; class Insecta; order Lepidoptera; family Autostichidae; genus Oegoconia; species Oegoconia quadripuncta. The sequence goes on from OX438748.1 coordinate 34,809,246, forward strand.
ATGAGACTTCGATCAGGTCACATCCCTCTAAATAGTTTCGCTTTTATGTTAAAAAAAGTCACTTGTCCAAACTGTGCCGTGTGTGGCGTTGTGGAGGACGTGTTTCACATCCTGGAGGAATGTGAACGGATTACCACTGAAAGAAAAGCGCTGTATGGCCCTCAAAGAGGACATAATGTAGGTTTTTATAATAGTACTCTGGCATCACCTATTTCTCAGGAGGCCAGAGCATTATATAAATTAATGCAAGTAGCACTGAAACGTAGAAACGCCGGAGTGCAAGTATAAAATATTAATTGTAATCCACCCAACATAAGGTCGGCAGTAGGTAAGCAATAATGAGGGTGGCATATTCATTTTTGAATAAACCCTCTTTAAAAATTCAGAAAAAAAAAAAAAAAAAAAACGTATTTTTACATAAATAGTTTCTTGGACGGGTGTTTGTCTGCCAGTATGATTCGGATATGATTTAAAATTTGTTAAATTAGTAATAATAATTTCAAAACAATTAAATTCACTCGCACAATCACACATAAGTATTGAAAACTTACCAAATACCTACCTATATGATACCTTCTCGTGTCTAGCTTTTTATGGTTTTTTCACTGGCAGTTGTTTTTGAGTTGATTTTAGATATAGATTTTGGTTTTTGTTTACTTTTAGTTAATGTTTAAATTTATTCATAGAGTAACATTAATTAGTTCCTTGGTGGCAGCAACTACTCTACTTGAGGGGACTGAAAATCAGCAAATCTGTTGAGTCCCTACCTTTTCATCACAGTTTGACCTAATTTATCATCAATTAATTACTTGTTAAATTAACTTTGTGGTGAATATATACCTTTTATTTACTTATTATTATTTATTTAGCGTTGGTCGTCCACGTGGTCGGATGAGCTGATGAAGGTCGCGGGAAGACGCTGGATGCAGGTCTCATCCAACCGGACGCTCTGAAAATCTCTGGGGAAAGTCTGTGTTCTGCAGTGACCACTGTGGCTGATAATAATGAATAGTAATATTTTAGTATTAAATATAACTCAACCATCATCCTTATAAACGGATCTGGGGCGAGAGCTTGTATATCTAGTATAAATAAACACAATCCTTGTTAAGCCAGAGCTTATTGATTTCAAGTACCCACTCGAGTTTATGCACTTCAGTATTTGTACCTTTGAACTGGTTTACGTCTGTACAAGTGTTGCATCGAAGCCGTAATAGTCCATTTTATTGTTATTTATTGGCTCTCAAGCTTTGAGGTTATATTTGGATTTTATTACCCTTGTACATATATACTTGATACGATACGATATTTTTTTGAAGAACATAATTGAGGGAAAGATTGAAGGAAAGAGAGGAAGACCTAGGTGTAATTACTTTGACCAATTGAAAGAAAAGGTGAATGTCGTATCGTGGTTAAAACGAGGGCGGAAAGTAGAGAGACGTGGTCATTACTCCACCGATAAAAGCATAGCTCTTAAATTGAAGAAGATTGAAGAAGTACATATATGGAGTGGAAAAACGACACGTGTATACATGAAGAGGTTTTCGCGGAAACAGCTAGACAAAAGGTTCGGCTGATGTGTCATAGGGTACATAGGCTTATGCGTTCCTAGGTCCTCCCTACTGCCGAAGAAGGTCGCCGCGGGGTTTTAGTGGGTATTCCTCCAGATAGGGAGGGGAGTCCCACATAACCGCCGTCCCCCAGGCGAGCGAGACGCTTAATACGTTTCCCCGCGAAAAAAAAAGGTTACTTAAAAACACTGCGAGCGTATTCAGCCCAATTCTCGACGCCGCCATACCTTCCGCAGGTGTGTCGCAACACAAGGCCCGTATCACAAAGTGCCGCTATAAAGTTACACAAAGCTCCCTCAGGACAGTTACCTCAAGCGGAGATCTTAAAGTTAGACTAAATGACAATTAAAAATTTTATTGGACAAGCTTAACCATATGCCTTTGGAGAAGAATACCCTTGGCCGTTTTGATAACCGCTTGCCGGACTATACCATCTGGGCTTAGACGAAGATCTACAACTCGCGCCAGTGGCCAATGTAGAGGCACAGATTTAATATATTACTATGGTTTCTGTTGTATATGTAGGTAGAACGATTAAGGAGCTGCGCCCCCGCTCTTGGTCATGTCAATAAAGGCAGTGTATTTCTAACTACGTTGGCTTTCACTTATCTCCCGGTTCGCATACCTACCTAACAGTTTCGTTCTCCTTGATTATAACAATAGAATTAATCTTTAAGGGTTTTGAGTGCTTTGTCCATTTCAGAATTCAAATATTCCGCTTGCCAACGTCTTCAAAAACTCTGATGTGGCTATTGGAGAAGCTGCCACTGATTGAGTCGATACAAGTTCGTGTTTGTGTAATCCTCACAAGGGACGGGTGTTTAATTTACATCAACAGGATCAGAATTTAGTGGACAGAAGGGTCTCCAATTTAATGTTGACTCTATCTGTGTAAAGAAAGTTGTCAATTCTTCGAATGTCAGAGCTTGGGAACTGATTGCACGATCCTTTAATTGGATTTCGCAGAATCCACCAAAATGAGGGCCTTATGGAGGATTGAACCGGAACTCTATTCTACAACGTTCTGCCGCATGACGCAGGAGGTCCGATAGCTGGCTCCTAGCCTCAAAGAAGTTCGTTCCTCGATTCAAATAAATTATACTACATCTACCACGAATCAACTTAGGTAGGTAGGTAGGCTTTCTCAGTTTTGAGCCACGATATTTGCAGAACTTGATAGTAATGTATATGTATTTAATGAAACTATGTCCGTTTAAAATTTGGAAGTCAAATTAGATCCATTTCCTGCAGGAGCTGAAATTTTGCACTCTCGTTCAGTTCTGATGACAATACATTTATATGATAGACATGAACTTTTCCCAGGGTCGTCTCCTCACGAGGGGAACTTCTTAATGGTTAATAGCACGCATACGAAATTTTGCATGCACAGTCAGATTTGATAGTTAAACATGATTTTTGCGATAACCTGAGGCTGCAGCCAGGATTGTCTTGCCAAGAAAGATCTCCTCAACGATTAATGGCACGGATACAAAATGTTATAAACAGGGTTAGACTTGATAATATGTTACAATCATGATGAATGAACTCCTATCAAATATAGAAACACTTGTAATTTATACATTTGATTATAATTCATATATTTTTGTTAAATTTATACATGGAATTAAATTTAACGAAGTTCTATTATTTTACTTCAAAATCGGTATTAAAGTCAAATCAAAAATGATTTATTTCGTATATAAATATTTCGGACACTTACACCAATTATCTAGTCCCAAACTAAGCAAAGCTTGTGCTATGGATACTAGATGACGGATAAACATACATAAATATTTATATAAACTATATATTATTATATCTTTATATTATATCTTTATTTGCTCACCAAAATATATCCAAAATGTACATTCAACTTACATACTAATACAAAGTAGATAAATATCAATTGTAACATTTTAAATACAGGTAATATCATGGTGGACTGATACCTGAACTAGGATAAATCCCGTGTCTCAAGTTATCAGTCCTCCACTCTATAGACTCGGTAATAAATGTTCGTATTCATCACACAAACATTTACCCCTCGCGGGATTCCAACCCGCAACCGTTGGTTACGCTGATAGGGTCACTATCCACTACACCAATCGGTCGTCATCAAATAATTTGTACCAAAACTTGTCTAATATAGGGCTTAAAGTTCTGATGATAAGTATGAAAATTTTGAAAAGGCCGACAACATTTATGGAACGAATGATTATATCGTCCAGGTAGGTATACTAGACCAAAAATATGATAGATTAGTTAAATAAAATGTTTATTTGCATATTCTAGAAATAAAAGAATGAAGCAAACAAGGTGTGTCAGGATCGTATCACGTGGAAGTCTGTGGTCTCTGCCTACCGCTACGGGAAACAGGCGTGACTTTATATATGTTACAGAAACACACAAAAATATTCGACAGCACACTTATTCTGCTTAGTGTAACGATTGTCCAAATGTAGCCTTATTTCACAGTAATATAACTAATATTATAATGCGAAAGTTTGGATGTATGTTTGTTGGTCAATCACAGTGAAACGGATGAAGGAATTTGGATAAAATTTGGTATACATACAGGGTGAATTTGAATTCGTGTAATTACCATTAACTGATGACGCCTCCGTGGCTCAATGTAAACAACATTGGGTTTACGATTCGGAGGTCGCGGGTTCGATCCCCAGCGGGGTACATGGTTAAGTACTCGGTTTGGTATTTTAAATGTCCGCCTGGCTAGTTGCCACCATCTTATCTAAATCTGTCGCCAAGCAGCAATGTTAATAGCATTGTTGTGTTCCGGTTGTCTAAAATAATATAGCCAGACCCCCAAATGTGTTGGGGTTTCCGGGTCAATGCGCTTCCACCTTCGACCTCATCTTCAATGAACATCAGGTGTAATTGAGATCAAGTACAAACCCGTACCTAGTGCATAAAAAAACACGCCTTTCCACAAGGAAGCATAGTCGAACACAATTTAAAAAAAATCGATTACCCGTACAAAGTAAACTTTTTTTTTATGCACAATGGGTTGGCACTTGACCTCAATCACACCTGATGTTAAGTGAAGATGAGGTCGAAGGTGGAAGCGTACTGACCCGGAAACCCCAACACATTTAGGGGACTGGCTATCTTATCTCTGACAACCGGAACACAACAATGCTATTAACATTGCTGTTTGGCGGCAGATTTAGATAAGATGGTGGTAGCTAGCCAGACGGACATTTAAAATGCCCTACCACCAACCAAACCGAGTACTTAAAACATGTATCCCGTTGGGGATCGAACCCGCGACCTCCGAATCGTAAACCCAATGTTGTTGACATTGAGCCACGGAGGCGGTTAAACCATTCTGAAACCACCTTTAGTATATGGAATTCCAACAATTTTCCAATATTTTTTATTTCAATAAACATATTTCCGCGATAAAATTATTCCACGCAGGCGAAGCCGCGAGCCCAAAGCTAGTTAAGGAATAAAAAGTTACGTACAATGGTTACAACTTATAATAGAGTATGTGTATCTATCTGTACTACAAATGGGCCATCGCTCAATATAGTATTAAAAGCTAAATATCTTCGAAACTGCTTAACCGATTTACAAGAAACATGCCTCGTCGTTTAGTCTAACTAATATTAATTTGGCTGTAATTTGGTATATAAGTAGAACATACCATGGATTAAATTTTTTATCCCGATAAAGTGCGTGGTTCCCGCAGGATTAACAAATTGAAACATCCGCGTTAAACGAAGCAGCGGGCGGAAAGCTAGTCTTTCAAATAAAAAACTCATTCATATCGGACCACGCATTACTGAGATACGTCTGGAAAAAGACTGAACACACACACACAACCAACACAATATAATACCCTTTGTTTTTCGTCGGGGGTTAATAAAACGGAACATACTTCAATATAGGTACTAACCAATATGGTGAACCAGGGTGAACCAATGTCAGACTGTCAAACTTCGAAAACATGGGTAGACTCGAATTATGCGACTTCAAAAAAGGAACTTTTGAGGTGCGATCGTATTTTCTAATTCACGCATGCGCAATGAAAAGAGAACGACTTAAACCGTATCTCTGGACCTGGCATCTTATTCATGACTCTTAAATTAGATTGTATTTTATTCAAAAACAGGTAAGCTTTAATTATAATGTGTTTTCAGTGTTCCCCTTGGATACAAACTGAACACAAGGGATGAATGAGGTCAACAGATTCAACGCTTCGGCCATAAGCGTTGGTGGTGTAATGGTCAGCATAGTTGCCTTCCAAGCATCTGATCCGAGTTCGATTCTCGGCCAACGCATCAGTCTTTTTTCATCTTTTAATTAGTCACACATTAATGCTGATTACGTAGGTGTAAGGCAGTCCTATCCTTTTCTAATTAATAAAGCTCTAAAAAGGATTTTAACATTTATTAGTGCACATCATAGCCTACTTATACAAAATTATTATGAATAATCTTGATGGGGAAATGAAGCACATATAAAATAAATATACATACTAACTGTTACCCGCGACTTCGTCCGCCTAGAATTCAATTCTACTACCAAAGGCGTCACTCTCTCACTGAAAAGCATTACCACTAATAATACCTCTCCTGCAGGAACCAGTCACTTTTCCGGGATCAGGAGTCTATGTGTTGACCCAGGAACGAAATTTATTTTTTGTTTTTATTTATTCTGAAGAGCAACAGCTGTTATAACACTAATACTAACTATTATAGGAAACAGAGAGCCAATTACAGGTCCTCACAAATAGAAATACATTATAAAATTAAAGAATACTTTCTTTTATGCGTGACGGGTTAGCACTTGACCTCAATCACACCTTATGTTAAGTGATGATGAAGTCGAAGGTGGAAGCGTACTAACCCGGAAACCCCAACACATTTGGGGGACTGGCTTCTTATCTCTGACAACCGGAACACAACAATGCTATTAACATTGCTGCTTGGCGGCAGATTTAGATAAGACCAACCAAATCGAGTACTTAAACATGTACCCCGCTGGAGATCTAACCCGCGACCTCCAAATCGTAAACTTCATGTTGTTTACATTGAGCTACGGAGGCGGTTATACCTGATGTTAAGTGATGATGAGGTGGAAGCGTACTGACACGGAAACCTTATCTAATTTGGGGAACTGGCTATCTTATCTCTGACAACCGGAACACAACAATGCTATTTGGCGGTAGATGTAATGCATTATCACACTTATATATTGCTAGCCCTCGCGGTACAATTAACAAATTCAGTAATTGCCAAAAAAAATATCATTATCTTATGTAATCTTACTTCAACTATTATTAGGTTACAATATTTTTTATTAAATCAAGCCAACAAAAAATTGTTGACTGAGTTGACGCCTCGCTGACATAAAACTAGTGTTAAAAAAATGTTGACTGAGTTGATGCCTCGCTGACATAAAACTAGTGTTAAAAAATTGTTGACTGAGTTGACGAGTCACTGACATAATACTAGTCTTAAAAAATTGCATGTTGACTGAGTTGACGCCTCGCTGACATAAAACTAGTGTAAAAACAATGTTGACTGAGTTGACACCTCGCTGACATAAAACTAGTGTAAAAACAATGTTGACTGAGTTGACGCCTCGCTGACATAAAGCTAGTATTAAAAATGGTTGATTGAGTTGACGCCTCGCTGACATAAAACTAGTGTTAAAAAATTGTTGACTGAGTTGACGCCTCGTTAACAAAAAACTAATGTTAAAAAATTGTTGACTGAGTTGACGCCTCGCTGACAAAAAACTAGTGTTTAGAAGACCTAAATCAAACTTCTTAGACAATTTATTAAAATTGTTGCTCGCACACCACAAAAATGTGTTTTTTCTGTAGTAGAAGTCGGAGGACGAGAAATGAGATCGTTGTGCCTAATTGTGATTGAGGTTGGAAACAGATTTGAGAGAGAAATTCTGGACAATCAATAAGAATAAGAATAATGTTTATTCAGAAAATGTTACATAGTTGAAACTAAATATGTTAGGCTATACTTAGTACCACTAATACAAAAGCCATAGCTGCCGACCTAGGTTTATGCAACCTGTATTTTAGCATACAATGCCCTTCCCCTGGAGATTAACTTTTTAACCCCTCCAGGGTGTGGAGGTGGGTCATGTGTCGAGATTAAACAGGATTAGCCTAGCGCACATAAAGATCGTTAACAAATCAAAGTGAGTCAACGATGGACCCTGAAGTAATCAATAAAAATATGAGATCCGCTATTTCACGTCTAGCTTCAAGGTGGCAACAGATGATGCTTTCTACATTGACTAAGGTAGTCTCCAAACTTATGATGGTATCTAGTACGATAACAAATGTACTTAATAAACTTTCTTTGTATGTTTTCTATTCGTGAAATACAGGGTGTCCCTGGAAGTATGGATCAAATCGAACAGGGGCATGGGGAAGGTCATTCCCAAACTTAAGCTAAAAAAAAAATATTTAAAAAAAAAATTAAAAAAAAAAAAAAAAAAAATTAATTAATTATTTTTAATTAAAAAATTAAGCTGATAGCTTTGCTAGTTTTCTTTTAAAATTTTTTTTTGTATAAGCACTATTCGATAATATGAAACTGTAAAAAATTGATCATAACTTTTGAACCGTCAAAAATGGCACCGACATTCATAGGGTTAAAAAGTTTGGGAATGACCTTCCCCATGCCCCTGTTCGATTTGATCCATACTTCCAGGGACACCCTGTATAGGTAGCATATCGGGGATACCAGATTTGAGACGCGTACTCCAAGGTACCCCGCACAAATGTACAAGACAAGATTTTGAAAATTTTAGCTTGAGTATAATTCTTGGAGCAACGTATCACGAAGCCCAAAGCCTTAGATGCTTTACATACAGGGTGTCCCTGGAAGTATGGATCAAATCGAACAGGGGCATGGGGAAGGTCATTCCCAAACTTTTTAACCCTATGAATGTCGGTGCCATTTTTGACGGTTCAAAAGTTATGATCAATTTTTTACATTTTCATATTATCGAATAGTGCTTATACAAAAAATTTGTTTAAAAGAAAACTAGCAAAGCTATCAGCTTAATTTTTTAATTAAAAATAATTAATTAATTATTTTTTCTTATTTTTTTTTTAATTTTTTTTAATTTTTTTTTAATTTTTTTTTTTCAGCTTAAGTTTGGGAATGACCTTCCCCATGCCCCTGTTCGATTTGATCCATACTTCCAGGGACACCCTGTATAATGATGTTGATATGTGTATCTAAAAAAATTTAGAATCATGGTGAACACCCAAATCATGCACAGTGAAATCCCTGTAAAGGCTCTCCCAATTATGATATTATTATGTTTATGTTTCACGACCGATTGGTGTATTGGATAGTGATCCTGTCAGCGAAACCAACGGTTGCGGGTTCGAATCCCGCGAGGGGTAAATGTTTGTGTGATGAATACAAACATTTATTCCCGAGTCATGGATGTTTATATAACTATTTATGTATGTTTATCCGTTATCTAGTTTCCACAGCACAAGCTTCGCTTAGTTTGGTGACTAGATGATTGGTGTAAGTGTCCGAAATATTTTTTTTTGTTTTTTTTTTTTTTTTATGACTGTATGTGATTATATTACACTTAGAGGGGTTAAAGTCCAGACAGTTCGCAGCACAATAACTCTGAAGCCGAAGGAGATCCGCCTGTAAGGCTGACGCGGAGGCCTTACTGGCGGATCTCCTTCGGCTTCATGAGGCCGAAGGTGGAAGCGTACTAACCCGGAAACCCAAATATTTGGGGAACTGGCTATCTTTCTCTGTCAACCGGAACACAACTTACCAATATGCCCTCTATTTTCCTTACGGTAAAAAAAACTGATACAGCACTAAACACCGTTGCTCTACAGAGCAACATTCAATGCGTACCTAGTTGTTTAAATCAACTGAGTTTGCCCTTCTACAGACCACATGCGGTTAAATAAAGGTCACGAAAAGGGTTAAACAAATGGACATTCACAAAGCTATCTCCAGTCAAATACGGGTGGAAGGGAAAAACTGGATGAATAAACTGGATTTGTATATCGCGTAGCTTAATTTAAAATACGGAGGTCAAATACGTTTTATAGCTATTTTTACAATAATAATAAAAACTTCTATATTACTTACCTAATATGCCCTATTTTTTCCTTACGGTAAAAAAAAGTCATCCGGTATATAAGAATAATAATAAATAAATATCCTTGGACATACATACAGCGCCATCTAGTTCCACTTTAAGCAACTATAGGCTTGTGTTGTGGATACCAGATGGTTGATATATACTACATAAATACAATACTTATTATAAATGAAAACATCCATAACTCGGGTACACATGTCCATATTCAATAAAAAGAAAATAGAAATTAGTTATATTTAATTATGATATTTTATAGACAAGACAAAATATTGTTTACCTAAGAGAATTCGTTTTGAAAAATCTATAATAAAATAAAATTAAAGGGTATCGGTTTAATTAAAATTCGGTGTTGCCATATAACAAATCTTGGTATGGGTTAACATCCAGTACCTAATAATCACAGGAAAAAATCAAAAAACAACCGACTTCCTACTTACGTAGCGCATCACTTCACCGAATTTATATAGGCTAACCCTGGTGGTAATACCCTTATAAAAAAGAATTAGTTATCAACTGATGGAAATATTGCAAAATTTATGTAGATACATAATAAACACACGAATGGATAACCACTTCCATTTCCAAAGTCAAAGAGGTACCTAACCAATAACTACCCCAAACGCATTTTTGGTCTGGGTAACACTTTTTTAAATATAAAGGCAAAGGAAGTCGCTCATGTCATGATCCACCGTCATCTATAAAATGGTTGTTATTTATTAATTTTCTTTATAAAAATGTAAGAAATATAGAAAAATAATGGTCTTTATTTGTATATTCTGTGGTACAAACATATTTTAGAGAGACAAATTTAATAAATTTTAATGATTTAAATCGATAGTTGACATAACGAAATTACCCATTCGTTCCATCACTTATTCGCCGCTGAGGCGAATAGGTACTTGAGAAGTGATCTCAGCTCAGCTCAGTGATATTTTATAATATAATAATAAATAATAAATAAATAAATATTTCGGACACTTACACCAATCATCTAGTCCCAAACTAAGCAAAGCTTATACTATGGATACTAGACAACGGATAAACATACATAAATATTTATATAAACATCCAAGACTCGGGAATAAATGTTCGTATTCATCACACAAACATTTACCCCTCGCGGGATTCGAACCCGCAACCGTTGGTTTCGCTGATAGGGTCACTATCCACTACACCAATCGGTCGTCAATATGCTTTCTTAATAAGTTTCTGTTTTATAGTATCTTTAAATTTATTGAAAGAAGATTTTGTATATCAACAGGAACCTTATTGAAAAAGCGTATACATAACCCTGTGAATGAATTACTGACTTTGCGGAGGCGACTTATGTGACCTGCAAGTTTATCTTTATTTCTTGTATTGACATCATGTTTATCACTATTTGCCTAAGTGATACTATATTTTTGCCAATTCTGATAATACTGCCTGACATCTACATTTTATGACATCATCATCATCAGCCCTTAAACATCCTACTGCAGGGACATACTGCATGGAGGGAGCATGAGCCTTAGTTCACCACGCGGGCCCAATGCGGCTTGGGGACTTCACATGCCTTTGAATTTTGATTCTCAGGCAGGCAGGTTTCCTCACGATGTTTTCCTTCATCGTTTAAGAGAGCAATCTGATAAATGCACATAAGAAATTAAATTAAATTTAAAAACTCATTAGTACATATCCTGCCTGGGATCAAACCCGGATCTCCTAAACTGGAAGACCGCTTTAAGCGCTGAGCCACCGACGCGCTTTATGACATATCTACAATCAATTATAGTTATATTATGAAGTAATTGCAAAGTTTCGTAATAATATGCACCTGCACACTCAATTTTGACTGATGAGTTAAAATGAGAATAAATGACGTATAAGTATAGTGCATAGCGAACTAGCGGCCTGTTTTTTTTTTAAGAACTTAGCCTGAATTTGTTTCATTTGTTTTTCCATATAAAGACTGGCAATAGCAATATGTTAGACTCGCACTTATGTTGTTTCGTTAACAGATTCTATAACAAAGTGAATTATTACGGACAAATATCGAAGTCTTTGAAAGTATAAAAATAAGTCGTCCCGCAATTTTGAAGGGCTCTTTGAGAATCTTTATCGTTTAAGGAAAATTAAATTTGGAAACTTTCCGCTAAGGTCAGCCTCTAAAGATAACATCCCTAAAGTTCTTGGAGTTTACAAATTGGCTTAATTAATATTAGAACGAAAATCACCGACACAGCCCAGCGGAGTAACTTCAAGTGGCAGGAGGAAGGGCACATAGCTCGAAAAATGACACGTTCAGGTTCTCGAGTGGACACCACGCACCGACAAGCGCAACGTAGGACGTCAACTCACATTTTTTTTACACATGCATAACGTCACGACCTTTATCCCAAATGAGGTGGTCAGAGATACCCAAACATTATGCTTGAAACAACATCCACGGTTCACCTTGCGAAATTTTTTAGGGAATGCACACGTGACAGAGGGTGAGCCCATCGCCGTTGAAACGTGCAAATCTACATATAGATGTTTTTCGGTGGAACGTTCCTTAGTTAGTGTGTGTGTGTGTGTGTGTGTGTGTGTGTGTGTGTGTGTGTGTGTGTGTGTGTGTGTGTGTGTGTGCGTGTGTGTGTGTGTGTGTGTGTGTGTGTGTGTGCGTGTGTGTGTGTATAAGTGTGTCGTGTTAGTCCTACGGTGTAACATTACCTTGACGTCTAACATACATACAGACACGGTAAAAATATTACCCTCCTTTTGACTTAGCCGCAGTTGGATAAAATCCCACACGAAAAACTTAACCCTTCGTTGCGCACGGGTAAAACCCTGTTTAAAATTTGAATTTGCCGCTCGAAAATGTGTCGCCTTCAATAATCCCAAGATAACCACGGCCCAATAAGACGGCGCCGTCAGCTGGTAATGTCTTCATTCTATACGGCCGCAGCAATGAATTGTAAGCGACGTAATAATAACAACCGTTGGGCAGAGGACTTTATATTTCATCTACGTATGTATGTATGGAGGCCTAAGGTCCCCCTGCACAGGGTAGTGCGGGAAACAGAAGCAACATTTCCATTATAAAATTTATATCCATTATATCGATTTATATCAAGTTAATTTTTCCGTAATAATAATAAATGTATCTTTATTTGTTCTTCACAAACTCACGCTTAGAGAAATGTACAGGATAACAGTGTTACTTAAATCTGGTGAGTACGTGTGAAGACTGATGCCTAAAATAGGCGGTAGCCTGTGCTTTAGGACACCAGTACCCCAGATGTACTTCCCGGACGTACAGCTTAGACAGCGAGAAAATGACATAAGTAAGGCACAATGAGTTAGTTACATTTAACGAAAAGGATACGAATAGTCTTAACTAGAAAAGTTTTAAAGTTTTAACCAAGTAGTTTTTGATAATATCAGGATCTATGTTAATTATCTGTGATTTATCGAGGTCCCTTCAAAACCGTGTAAATTATCCACCAAATTAAATAATAAATAAATAAATATCTTTGGACACACACACAATGCCATCTAGTTCCACATTAAGCAACTATAGGCTTGTGTTGTGGAACCAGAGGTTGATATACTACATAAATAATTTTTTTTTTGGAAATAAATACTTACATAACTCGAGTACACATGTCCGTATTCATCATACAATGCAAAGAATAGAATGCTTTATTTAATCCATCTCACGGCACAAACAATCAGCACTAAAAGCATGAGCATCATTGTATATGTATTAAGGATTAATCAATATAAATTTGATAAATAGGCCTTTTTGTATTGCCTAATTTATTCTTAAGTGTTGAAACTGTTTACCTGTGTGCATGCTCTGTTCACATCTAGTAGGATATATTCAGTTAATTATGTCGTAATGTTGGGTGAGACTGAAAATATTTTGAATGGTATGCAGTTTCGTGAACCGTTTAAAAAAAAATTACATGCGCTAGAAACGTTTATATCCCGCGAGATAATATTTGCTCATTCTTTGGAACTATCCCAGTCTCCCGTCGCATCGCGCGCGACAAACGATATGCTTCGGGGGCAGATGTTACTATTATATAATATGACTTGATTCATTCGATACAAAAAAAGTTACTACAAAAAAGGAAAACAATAAAAAAAATGGAAAAATACAACAAAATACTGCTATATACACATCTCTCAAAGGTGGAATCAAATCTCTCAAAAAATATCTGTATAATGTGCAGAAAAATAAATAAATGATTGATAGGTACGACAAATTATTTTACGTAATAATAAACAAGAAAAACTTTAAGATTTTCGTGGCGTTACCAATGAGCATTAATAAATATATGTTTATTTCAGACAGACACCAAACAGGTCATCTTATATTATCATGTATGCAATCTACAAGTTTTAAAGCACTCCAGTATCTTTTGCATTTAACTTTTAACTGTCTAATGATATTAAATGTATGAAGGTTAATGAATTTAAAACCAGAATCAAGGTAGTGTTAACTAACCAGTGATAAATAAATATCCTTGGACATACACACAGCGCCATCTAGTTCCACAGTAAGCCTATAGAGGCTTGTGTTGTGGATACGAGTTGGTTGATATACTACATAAATACATTTTTTTTCATAAATGATATTAAATGTATGAAGGTTAATGAATTTAAAACCAGAATCAAGGTAGTGTTAACTAACCAGTGATAAATAAATATCCTTGGACATACACACAGCGCCATCTAGTTCCACAGTAAGCCTATAGAGGCTTGTGTTGTGGATACGAGTTGGTTGATATACTACATAAACACATTTTTTTTCATAAATACTTATTATAAATGAAAACATCCATAACTCGGGTACACATGTCCATATTCATCATACAGACATATGGCCCTTGCGGGATTCGAACCCGCGACCTTTTGGTAGAGTTTCTAACCACTACACCAAACAGGTCGACAGGATTACAATAAAAAAATTAATTTTTTAAATAACTCTATCTATTAATTTATCACGTATTTATTTATTCACTAAGAATCACTTCGTACAAAAACATAATCATGCTCGAAAACATTTATATATTCACCGTTACTACCGCATCGATGATACGCACCTTCAATATTCTTTTAAATGTCGCCCAACGTCTATATTTTTTTTTTATGAACGACGGGTTCGTACTTGACCTCAATCACACCTGATGTTAAGTGAAGATACTAACCCGGAAACCCCAACACATTTGGGGTACTGGCTATCTTATCTCTGACAACCGGAACAGAACAATGCTACCAACATTGCTGCTTGGCGGCAGATTTAGATAAGATGGTGGTAGCTAGCCAGGCGGACATTTTAATATGCCCTATCTCCAACCAAACCGAGTACTTAAACATGTAGCCCGCTGGGGATCGAACCCGCGACCTCCGAATCGTGAACTCAGTGTTGTTTACATTGAGCCACGGAGGCGGTTGAATCTTTTTCGATTCAACAAAAAATTGTGTTTTTTACTTATTATTTTTTTTTGCATTATGAAGCCCTCGTCGAGATGCGTCTTTTGACATCTCAATCAGCCACGTAGTCCTAAAACCCCCGACGCCTGCAATGTCACACGTTCGCTAAAATCGAACCTGTTATATGTGATAAAAGAAACATTTGCAAAGTTAAAAGTTACATAGCCACGTTTAACGGAGCAGTTTTTAAAAACTGCAATTTCATCGAGCACCAAATATGATCATCACGAGTCTCTGTGTCGCTGGCTGCTCTGTGTACACCCCATTTAAGATGTAAACACATAAGTATAGCCCGTCACCCCCTCTATAGGGGTGGTTTTGGCCCAGTCGCGCGGCTAGGCGCCCGCCAAACGGACGCGAAGGCGACACGGACGCCATTTACAAAAAAAAAAGATTTAAAACAGGCATTTTTTATTATTATTTGATCCAATTTGCAATCCGTCTCCTTTTGCTTCTTAAATTTAGCTTTTAATACCAATTTAAAATAATATGTGGTCTTGAATTTGGAACGCATTGCGGTCGGATTTAAAGCGTCAACTGTTTTCATTTGCCAGCCACCGAAAATTCCTTCGCGTAAATGCTTCCTTCCCTTTATTTTCGTTCATAAGTTTTCCGTTTTTTTTCATTGTCGTTTTTTGACAGGTCAACGAAGGTTTTGTGTGTGTTCCGTTTTTGAATGAAGTAATACTGTCAATTCCGGTATGCCTTGGTGGATTACGTATGACTGATTTAGCACATACAAGTAAGTTGGGACCTATTGATTGTTAGTTGAAACAATGTAGCGAAAATCTAGTTTTAGCATGTAGTATGCCTATCTATAATTATACAAACTTAAACAGGATAAATAGATATTCTTTAATATAGATATACTTGCAATATGAAAGAATATCTATTTCAAAACAGTAGTTTTCAGTTTGAAATTTTAAAACGGTAGTTTTGAAATGTATGCACAAGCGATATGACTTAAGCGTTTCCAACATTTTTTAGAAGAAATACAGTATAATTATCTGATTAAGAGAAGTGGGATAACGGATTAATTTGGTAAAATAAAATAAAAAATTTTTTTTTGCACTTTTAACCGTACATTTTTTTTAAAATAATTTATTTATTTATGTTAAGGAAAACCAACAGCCATGTCAAATCACAAATAACAATGGAAAATTATACATGACGGCTAATAACAGGTTTTTTTTTTTTATTAAAAACTGGTTTCGCGTTTGACTACAATCTCACCTGATGGAAAGTGACGATGTAGCCGAAGATGTATCACGCGCACCCAGTAAATGCCTATTCACTCTAGACTTGAAGATCCCAAGGTTGTAAGTGTCGGGAAAACCGACGCGGGCAGTGAGTTCCATGTCTTAGCAGTCCGCATTATAAATGATGAAGCAAAGCGCTTAGTGCGGATGTTCGGTATGTTGACAACACACATTGGACTTCCATTTTTAAAAGCGGTTTATACCCATCAGGTATTAAATAAAGAGTTGTTTTATTTTATCCCACAGCAGATAGAACCTTCCCAGTTCTATCATTACCCTAAAACCCCACTGGATAGCCTAATTGCAAATACTAATTTTATTACTAGGTATCTATTTCAATATAACGTCTATTTCATACAAAATAGAATGTAGTCTACATTCTAAATATTGCTTTGATTGCCTATTATACTGTTTCTGATGAAATAGAGAATAAATTATCAAAACTATGATGCTTGTTTTTACTTTACAATCCTTTAATTAATGCAAATAAGAAATAAATCTATTCAGAAACTTGTAAAATTCGAATTGTTAATGTATCTCCGTTATACTTGTATATGTCAGTAACCCATATTAATAGCCTTTTCCCGGGTTTTCCGTTATACCAAATTTTTTTATTATTATTTTTCCTGTTTACGCTGATACTTTTATTAGCTTATATATAAAAAATTGCAAGAATCGGACGAAAAACAGATATCCGTAATAACTGGGTTAAGATGTGTGGATAAAAAAGAATGGTTTATTTTGCATGAATAATCGAATTTTTTTTTTACTGAATTGGACTATGGGTCCTTGGACAAAGTTGTTTGTAATCAAGAGTGACGTCACCATTTAATGGGAATTACACGAATTCAAATTCACCCTGTATAAATTTAAAAATAATTAAGCTGCCAAAAATTGCCAAAAAAACCGACTACAGCAGCATGGTTCTCTTTGTCCAGAGTGCATCATCAGATCAACCAAATCTACATGGGACAATTCCACTGACGAACATGGGCCTCGCCCATATACTACCAAAGTGACCGGTTGGATGCAGCCTGCATCCAGCAACTCCTCGCGACCTTTATCAGGTCGCCTGTCCACTAATACGCTAGACTTACTTACTTTATTTTGGGATTTTTATCCTTTTGGATATGTCAATCCCATTGTATCTAAGCTACATAGCGACAGAGAGAATTATTGGTGGGTGAATGAATGAATGAATGCTGGGTATGGCAAAAGAAGAATGAAAGTAGCAATAAATGCAGTGCAAATGAGATCATTGAGAAGTATGTATGGGGTGACTTTGAAAGATATAGAATCAGGAATAGTGTAATTATGGAGTTAAGCAGCGTGAATGAAGACGTAGTGACAAAGATTGAAAAAGGTATGCTGAGATGGTTTGGACATGTGGAGAGGATGAATGAAAGAAGACTTACAAAAGAGATATACAAAGCGAATGTGGATGGTAGTGTTGGTAGGGGAAGACCACGTCGAACGTACCATGACCAAATCGGGGACGTCTTAAAGAAAGGCCAAGTCAAGAGTACCCTAAACCGACGAGCATGTATGAACAACCTTATGAGAGTGAAGGAAGCAGAAGAGGTGTGTCAGGATCGTAGCAAGTGGAAGTCTGTGGTCTCTGCCTACCCCTACGAGAAAGAGGCGTGACATTACGTATGTATGTATGTAGAATTATTGGTGACAAACGTTCATCAGATCACACAAGGACAAAGTTGGTTCAGAAGTAGGAAGAAGTAGTACGCTTTGAATAATGCCTACATCGAGTCTGTTCACATTAAATTTTCTTGGCACACTCCATCAGTAAGTGTTGCACGTCTTCAAATTGTCCACAAACACCGCAATTAGGTGAATCTGCCTTTTTCATTAAAAATGCAAATTTTCCTGATGGATAGTGCCCGGATCCAACTCTGAATATCAATTTAATATTATATCTCCATAATTCTAAAAGCCTTTTCTTGGTCGAACAATTTTTTTTTTTTATGCACAACGGATTGGTACTTGACCTCAATCACACCTGATGTTAAGTGAAGATGAGGTCACAATGTCACGATAGAACTGTTAAACGTATTAACATCTGTCACGTGTCTATAGTACACATCTGAATATTACATGCTCGTTTGCCGCCCTTTCATATAAAAAAAAAAAAAAAACAAAATGGTTGGACTCCTAAACGCTTGTGTTTGGGATGTTTCCGACCTCCAATTTGGGATGGTTCTCGTGATACTGCTATGTGTGTAAGCTGGGCTTCTCTTCTATTTGAATGATCAACTTTTATTTAGGATTCTCTTCTATTTGAATGATCAACTTTTATTTAGGATGAATGGTTAACTTTTTTCTCGCTAAGTTATTTTTTTTTCTTGTTTTTGAATTTAATAATTTTTATGTAATCTATCTGATGCATGCGGTGTTTACATATAATTGTTTGTACATTTAGCTATTAACTATTTACTATATAGTTAATAGCTAGTTAATAGCTATATGCTATACAATAATAGTTAGGTATAATAATGAAATTAAAAATATATACAATAGGTACTTTTTGAAGTCGGTGCCTGCCTAGCCTATAAAATACACAATCAACAAAACAGTAAAAATACGCCCCGAAAACAGAACCTCCTTCTTTTTTGAAGTCGGTTAACAAAGGAATTTTCATACAATTTAAATATTCAATTAATTAAGTTATTACTGTTTACTTTCATTAGATTGTGTATTTTATAGGCTAGGCAGGCACCGACTTCAAAAAGTACCTATTGTATATATTTTTAATTTCATTATTATACCTAACTATTATTGTATAGCATATAAATTGTATTGTATTCTCATTATATATAATAGTGTATATCTATCTATAAAGAACATTCTGCTCTGGTTTATTATTTCATACTTTTCAGTTATTATTATTGCAGAAGTTTAATGAAATTATTTTTTCCGGGTTTTTTGAAGTCGTTTTTTTTTAAATCCTTTTTTATTTAATTCTTTTTAGTGTCTGGTCAGACATTACAAAATAATAAAATATATTAATTGACCAATATGGGCAGGCCTACGAAAGGTGCTGCTCGTTTAAAGAACTGTCGGTCAAAAGAAACCGAAACTGAAAGGGTACTACGGCTTGAACAAAATGCCTCACGGAACGCAATTTCGAGTTCCCAGGAGACGCCCGAAGCTCGCCGAGTACATCTAGTAGCTATGAAAGATTACGTTAAATCACGTATTCGCCAGGAAACTCCCGAACAGAACGAGCATAGACTCGGTCTTATACACGACCGGCTTGCCGAGGAGTCCGCTGAGCAGCGTGAGCGCAGGCACGGCCTTATAATCACGTAAATCGGCCTAAAAATCTCGGACTAATCGATGTACATACATAAAGATTACAGAACCTCCTCCTTTTTTGAAGTTGGTTAAAAAAAGTTATTAGTATTTATCCGTTATTGCTAATCTCCCTGATAATTTTTGTGCGATGGCGAACCTTCTCTGGCACTTGGGGTGTACCAGCTCGACCTGATGATCTTCGATTTGTCATATTTATTGTTAATAATCACACCGACGTAAATCGGCTTAAAAATTTCGGGCTAATCGATGTAAATACATAAAGAATACAGAACCTCCTCCTTTTTTGAAGTCGGTTAAAAAAAGTTATTAATATTTATCCGTGGTTTCTAATCTCCCTGATAATTTTTGTGCGATGGCGACCTTCTCGCTCCTACAGATTAGATGGGCAGTTCGGGTGTACCAGCTCGACCTGATGATCTTCGATTTGTCATATTTATTGCTGATAATCACACCGATCTTTTCTACACTTTTTCCATACAAACCCAAACTGTATCTACTTAGTTTCTCTGTGTAAAAACTATGCAATCGTCTAAATATGTAATGTGATTCTGATGTTTACCATGATTACACAAAAACTACTGAACCTATTGCGCTGAAATTACAACGGGACCAACTCGACGGTATCCCCTTTCATTTACAAAAAGAACCATGTGAATCAACCGCCAAATCTCGGAGATATCGGTGTACATACATAAAAAAAAAAAAAAAAAAATACGCCCCGAATACAGAACCTCCTCCTTTTTCGAAGTCGTTTAAAAACAAAAAATTGGAATTCCAAAGCGTTACCTGGTAGTGGAACTACCTATGCACTTCTCTTTTTCCTTTTGTCACATCATTATCATTCATTAAGTTGTTATCATAAATACTACTCAACACTAGCTGTATCAACAACGGACACTTTTCACTCACGAATGACCACAAATGTACACGCATACGGGAACATGCGCGTAC
Organism: Oegoconia quadripuncta; assembly: GCA_949316235.1. Classification (NCBI taxonomy): domain Eukaryota; kingdom Metazoa; phylum Arthropoda; class Insecta; order Lepidoptera; family Autostichidae; genus Oegoconia; species Oegoconia quadripuncta. The sequence goes on from OX438748.1 coordinate 34,829,968, forward strand.
TTTTATGCACTCGTACTTGTAGGGGTTGTAACTGAAAACCAGTGTTTCGCTCTTTGAGTGATGTGCCACACTGAGTTATAACCCATTTGTGCTACTGCGGCACACACTCGCTCGCACTTGTATTTTCTATTCTTTACTTTTATTAGTATGTATATTTCTTTGTAATTTAAATGAAAGAAAGAAACAAAGAAAGAAAAGTATTTATTGCCAACAAATACAGAAAATTTGTGGCAAAGGGATTGGGCGTCAGCATTTGCTGCCAACATGTCTTATGGCAATTGACAGCGCTGGTTTTCAGCGCAACCCCTCTCTCACTTAGGTTTTCAACATAAAACAACAGTCAGGCGCGTTCCCACATACACTTATGCGTGAGAAAAAAAAAAACAGGAAAAAAAGAAAAAAACTGCTGTTACCTACTTGAGAGTGCGCAACAAAAAGAAAAAATTCTTAAAAATAAAAAAAAAATCTTATGTGAATTAGCTACTAAGCACCCTTTTTACGTCTGTAACTATAATGCTAATACTTATATAATTATAATAGTTATAATACCTAATTCTAATAATATAAAAACTTCATACAATATAATTTTAAATGTGTAGTTGTGTGAACACAGTGGCGTAAATAAATGCTTTATCTATCTATCTATCTATCAGTGGAGGTCCTGTATCTAGAATAGAATAGAATATGATTTATTTGCTCTTGAATAGGGTACATTATATTAGGTCTTGTTACAATAAGATCCGCCTAATTCAGTCATTACAATGACGTGCAAATATTGGACAATATTGAAGTTTCATACAAATATAATCAGCTTTCAAAGCAGCAAATTAATCGCTTTTGTGCTAAACGAAATTTTTGTGGAATAAAACGAGTAAGTACCTTTTGAAAGTTACAAATCAATTTAGAAAACATACCAATACATAATTTAGCTAGTGGTTATTAATAACAATTAATCATCAAAATAATACAAAGGAATGTTGAAATGTCAAATTTCAGAGAATTTATTTATTTATTTATTTAACACTTTATTGTATATAAGCATACACGTCAAACAAAACAAAAAAACAGGAGAATATTAAAATATACAAAAGGCGGGCTTATCTCTATAAGAGATCTCTTCCAGCAAACCTCAGTAAGGAGACAAATTGATGAGGTAACGTAAAAGTAGACAGCGAGTACACTTACAAAAACAGTAGTTATAAATCAACATACAACTAATAAATAGAGAAAAAAACAACCATCTCGATGACATACATACTTAAATTATGGTGTTGTTATAATATAAATAAATATAAGAAAATATATAATCTAATATGATAAAAATAAATACAAAACCTATAAATAAATATGATATTATATACTTAAACAAATGTACACAAACAATAATAATAATCTATTGAGACAGTTTAAGGTAATGCTCTTTCAGTCGCGATTTGAAGACCGGTAACGACTGACTATCACGTACGTCGGTGGGAAGTCAATTTGTCAGAACAGAATGTCAATTTTACTCTTTCATTAATATAAAATTTCAAATTAAATTAATAATATATGTAGAATGTCAAAACGTTATACTATCTAATTACTAAATTTCAAATTAAAATAAGTATTACAAATCATTGTCAATTAAAACTTGCTATAATGATTATGATAAACCCTCATTTTAATGGGGGTCGGCGTTCACTAGCAAAACGATTATTTTGCAATTTTGTACACTAGGTAGTAAAATATCGATAGGTATCAAACCCTGTATGTACATGTATTATTGTCATTTAACTATCAGATACGATGGAAACTAAATTACGGTTGTAATAGATAACTATATTTCTAACTAATGGCTCGTCGCTATGACATCGCCTATTTCTAATTTTCAACGTAACTTGAAAGGAACTAAGTTTATAGTTGAATAGATCCATTATTGTCTAACGTTACTCGTGTTTTAATAAAGGCAATAGTATTTTTTTAGGGCTTCAAATAATTAAATCAAATCAAAAATGTTTTATTTCGTAAGTTATAAGAATAACATTTGAAATCGTCGTGACATACAATTATCGCTAATTCGCTTTTAATTATTAAATTTCTGACTATCTGTGTGATAAGAATGCGTGGATATGAACCGCTCGGCAATATCCATTATATTTTATTCTTATTTTTCTTTGTCGAATCATAAATTTAACAATTATTCGAAATTGTATTTGTATTGACTTATTTAAAAAGAGCAACCCCTGAGTTTCTTGCTCGTTCTTCTCTGGGGAGACTGCCTAGTGAATGAGCGATAACTGTAAGAAAGAAAGAAAGAAAAAAATCTTTATTGTACACAGCTTAAAAATATACACAGTGACATTATTTTAACAGGTGTACAAAGTCATGACGATTTCAAATGTTATTCTTATAACTTACGAAATAAAACATTTTTGATTGGATTTTGTTTTTTTTTTTTTTTTTTTAAATTGATATTTCCTTTCGTGTGAAATAATTGTATCCGACACCATTTGGGACGTACTGGGAATCGAACCAACTGGGAACGGGCCCAACTGCGAACGTTACCAACTGGGAACTGTCTGTGTTAATATAATTTGGAAAAACATGCATGGAAATATTGTCATTACTTTCGAAAAAAGAACACGCGAATTTACACACCTTCCTCAAAGGCCGGCAACGCATCTGAGACCCTTTTGGTGTTGCGGGTGTCCATGGTGCGCCCAATCATATAAAAAAAAAAAATTACGGGCAGCGAAAACTAAATCCATTGCAGGAGCATTTTTGAATTTGGAACATTACAACGCTCCAGCAATATTGTATGAAACCGCGTGCTGGGGTTATTTATTATATACTCTTTGATTGGATCTCTTTTATCATTCTTGGCATACCAAAATCTCTTTGCTTAGTACAGATTGCGTTCACGTGGATGTATGCGTAAATGCGTTTGCCTTTCGGCACAGATGATAAATAGAAAATCGGCGGCAAAGCTGAAAATTCGTCTTGATTTGTTATTTAAATATTTATTATTTCCCTGCATTCTTTTGAGAAAAGCACTATAATATGTATATATATTATATGCCTCGGCGGAAATGGCAATTGCCTGTCTCGTATTAGTGAAGTCCTCGCCTACGGCTCGGCCTTGAAACTCATACTCGACCTGCAATTGCCTATTTCCCGGTCTTTGCTATAATGTATTTATTATTCAACTACTCCGCACCGCAAAACGAAATCTCGTTCGTGATTGAAGAATATCTTACTTGATTATCTCACAAAAGGAAGCCATAACACCGCTAAGTATTATGGCCCTCACAAAAATACCTGATGGAAAGTGGTCTTTTCTCGACCAATTTTAAAGTTCGAATCGCATGACAGTTTAAGTGTATCGCAGGGAACGAAACAACATCGCGTTTTAAAATACTAGTAGCGACATCTATCGGTATGCTCGGTGAACTATATTATGGTAATAAAGAAGCGTAGATTCGCGCCAAAAACGTAACCGTTCTTTAGCTGGATAATAAAAGCACGCCAGGCGACTCACTCACACAAAAATAGTTAGTTATAGTTAAATCGAGATCTGATATACCATTCTCTGTAAATAAATTTTAGTTATTTTACCGTCCCCCAAAAAGAAATCATATTTTCGTCAATTGTTAACCCATTTAATCTGGATAGTGCTTTAAATTTATTTGACATTGATTGAATTATTTGACCAATTTTTTATTTGTAATATTATTTATTGACTAAATTATTTATTATTACTTAGTCCGTCTCACTATTTACTTTTACCTCTAGATTGTATAATGATTATTATTTAATAGTGACTTTCCACCTAATTATTTTTTAAATTGTATTGAAAAATGAGAATCTGTAATTGGCATGACTTTGGCTTATAAATTTTGTGTAATATTGTCAATAAAATTATATATGTAATATAAAATAAAATTCTTTATTATCAATAAAATAAAATAAAATAAAAATAAAATTAAAAACAGTAACAAACACAGAGATGGAATTTAAATATAAACTAGGACAAATGTATTAATCCATTTTATATATTTTTTTTTTGATGGATAGGGCATCTCCAGGGTGATCACATATAAAAGAACCTTACTGAAATTGTTTAGTCAATTATTACCCAATTTTTTTGGAACTTCACCCGTTGATTTAATCGAAATCATGGTCTTTTTGACCCCTGAGGATAAATGACGGTTGTTATATGCGTGTGCGTGTGCGTGTGTGTGTGTGTGTATACAGTCTTTGTCCGGATGTATCTCTGTAACGCGTGGTCCGATTTGAGTGCAGTTTTCTGACGGGGACAGGTTATTTCTTTTATATTTATCTAGCATTTAATACACAACATTTTTTTGAAGAACATAATTCAGGGAAAGATTGAAGGAAAGAAAGTGAAGACCTAGGCGTAATTACTTTGACCAAGTGAAAGAAAAGGTGAATGTCGTGTCGTACCAAGAGGTTAAAACGAGGGCGGAAAGTAGAGAGACATGGTCGTTACTCCACCGACAAGAGCATAGCTCTTAAATTGAAGAAGTTAGTTTATAAGTTGTTAGTTTGTTATTTTGTATGTCGTTTATTGCGTATAATAAACTTTTTCTATTCGACACACCTGTATACATACATAGCTGGTAACCATATAACGGGAGAATAAGAAGGTTAGATTAATGAAGGAAAATACATGCGTTGGTGGTGTAATGGTCAGCATAGTTGCCTTCCAAGCAGTTGATCCGAGTTCGATTCTCGGCCAATGCAAGTTTTTTTGTATTATTTTTATTCTTTTAACTTCGTTACTTAAAGCAAATTGGCACCACGAATATAACCACAACGAGTTGGCGTTGGCGCTTGACTTCAATGAGGCTGAAGTTGGAACACCCAACTTATTTGAGGGAATGGCTATCTTATCTTAAACTATCTACATTGCTGCTTGGCGAGATTAAAATAAGATGGTGGTAGCTAGCCAGATGGACATTTAACCACGCCCTACCATCAATCAAACCGAGTAGTAAATGTGGTATGAGTCACATCGCAGTGGCGTGCTCTACACACAGTCAGAAAGGCAGTGCCTACCCTAGCCAATTGTAAGCTTACCTCGAAATTAAATCAAGACAGCTGATTCTTATTATGTGAATGAGGTAACGATGTGCGACAAAAAAAAATGTGAACAGAAAAATATTCTAAACAGTTGCGAAGAATGCCATAAGAGTAAGTTATTATTTTGTAGTTGTATTTTTTCTCAATTAATAGCAAATTTTATCATTCTGCCTACAATTTTATATAGCCCAAGGAAAATACGGTAAAAAATAAGCTTAGCTAGACATAATTCAGAACCGACTTTTAAAATTGCTATCTTATAGAAGTATATTAGAGATATAATGTTGAATAATTAAGCCTAAGATATTTAATTAGGTAGACTTTTGTTAAGCACAGTTAACTTACTGATGGATAAAAAACTAAACATGTTATAGTTAGGCATGCATGTAATTGTAAAGAAGTTATCGCTTCATTTTTTTTGAAAATAGTTACAGGGGTTCTAAGTATATTCTCCGACACAATGTAATTTACAGTGGTAGTTTTAATCATATAGTCTATGTTTTATTACTAAATATGTATATTATAACTAAAGCAAGCTACCGATTTGTTACAATGTTTTATTCTATCACTGACATGGTACTCTATCCATGTGCAAAAAATCACGGCCTTTATAAGAAGTTAATGAATGATGAAGAAGTATGAATGGGGTGACTCTGTAAGATAGAATCAGAAATAGTGTAATTAGGGAGTTAAGCAGTGTGAATGAAGATGTAGTGACAAAGATTGAAAAAGGTATGCTGAGATGATTTGGACATGTGGAGAGGATGAATGAAAGAAGACTTACGAAAGAGATATACAAAGCGAATGTGGATGGTAGTGTTGGTAGGGGAAGACCACGGCGAACGTACCATGATCAAATCGGGGACGTCTTAAAGAAAGGCCAAGTGAAGAGTACCCTAAACCGACGAGCATGTATGAACAACCTTATGAGAGTGAAGGAAGCAGAAGAGGTGTGTCAGGATCGTAGCAAGTGGAAGTCTGTGGTCTCTGCCTACCCCAACGGGAAACAGGCGTGACATTATGTATGTATGTATGTATAAGAAGTTAAAAGAGTATCTTTACTGGACTAACAGGCCTTCCTCAGTCCGGCAGCAACGTCACGATGATGATCTTAAATATTTAAAGAACCAAGTGAGCGTCGGTGGCTCAGCGGTTAAAACGCGGTCTCCCAATTGGGGAAGTCCGGGGTTCGATTCCCAGGCAGGCCATGTACCAATGAGTTTTTAAATTTATTATTATTATTATTAAATTCTTTATTGCACACAAAAATAAAATACAAAGAACATTAAACATAGATGAAGTGTACAAAGGCGGTCTTATCGCTGATAGCGATTTCTTCCAGACAATCTCAGTTAAAGCAGCTTTTTCATAAGTAGTTGGATAGTGCAAAGTATAAAGTGAATAACTTTAAATATCAGCAGGTACATAGACGATACATAGAAAATACATAGGTATAGTGGAATACATACAAAGACAAACACTTGCTAAAATAAACAAACCATATAAGTAAGTACAATAATAAAATACACATAAATATATATAATATACAATTTAATTTAATTTAATTACTTATGTAGTACATTTATCCGACTGCTCTTAAACGGTGAAGGAAAACATCGTGAGGAAACTTGCATGCCTTAGAAATAAAAATTCTAAGGCATGTGAAGTCTCCAACCCGCATTGGGCCACCGTGGTGGACTATGGCCCTTACTCCCTCATTATAAGACGGAAGACATTCCCTGCTGTGGGATGTTCACGGGCTGAGATGATAATTAAATAAGTACGCCGAAACCATGTATATTTTATTGTCGGTTGTGACTCACTAATTAAAAATAGAATTAAAAAAGTTATTGGAAATGTATAATTTACTCGTATAATAGTTGTTAGATCAATCCTTTCGTCTGAATTGACTTAGGCAAAGGTATCTACTTACTTTCCCGACCAAATGTCGGGGCTCACCGCGTGGTTCGCACCTCGCCAGTGAGAGGGCGCCACTTGACGCATGCGCCCCTTATTATTATTCTACTTTAAGATACGGTATAATTTTCTGGGGGAATGCCACTGATAACGAGTCTGTATTTAAAGCTCAAAAGCGGTGCATACGAGCCATTTGCAATTTACGACGAACAGACTCTTGCAAACCCTTTTTTAAGCAACTGAATCTGCTAAAGTACCTTCAATTTATATTTACGAAACTGCAATTTTTGTTCGATCTAATCCTAAACATTTCGAGCATGTAAGACGTGAACGTCGACGGGACCAGTTGTGTCTAGTAATCTGTAAGACTGCCCTTTTCAGAAATAGCATTTTTGCGATGGCTCCAATTATATACAACAAGATACCTAAATCCATTAGAGATTCGGGCGATTTAAACATATTTAAGAACGTATTATATAAATTTTTAATCAATAAAACGTATTATACTATCAAAGAATTTTTGAATGACAAATTCGTAAAGTTCAAATTTGACTATCATTGCTATATAAAGGTTTTATATTTTTGTTGCCATTTACATACCTACCTAATTATAATATGACATGATGACATTATTAATATGACATAAATGATTTAATACAACTTTTCCATCTTTGGTGTAGTTTAAGTAATTAATTAGTATAATAGTATGTAGAAAAATTGTTTTGTATGTCAATGTGCGGATCACAGCGCTCTGTCAGTTTTCTATGTAACATCACTTTATTGTATTTTACCTGTGTATCACAAATAAATTATTTGATTGATTGATTGATTGATTGACGCGCACTATGCAATTGTTAAAAAATGTCAATTGCAAATTTTTTAGACATGGATACGTAGCACGTGCTGTAATAATTATTGAAAAACGGAAGATAAAGGCCTATTTAGAGCACAGATCCTAGCGCGTTTTTCAGGAAGCGGCCCGTGGCTGTTGTCCTCTTCTAAGGAACGGAGGTAAGTGATGCTTTGCCTATTTTTATTCAGATCAAAAGATTTAATAGTACAGCCTTACAGCTTATCACAATCGTATTGTGATAGCATTTTGCTGTACCTGAAGGCTGAATACTATAATCATCTATCGTTTAATACAGTCCACTTATTTCTATACATTCTTTCCCTCTCCGCGACTCCATGAGTCGCTCCCCTTTACTAGCGAAACGTTTTCGCCACAATAGTATTGTGTTTAAGATAAGATAGCCACTCCCTCAAATAAGTTTGGTGTTCCAACTTCTGCTTCATTGAGGTCAAGCGCCAGTTGTTGGTTGGTTCTATTCCTCGTGGCAACTTGCATTAGGTAACGAAGTTAAAAGAATAAAAACAATGCAAAAAATATGCGTTGGCCGAGAATCGAACTCGGATCAACTGCTTGGAAGGCAACTATGCTGACCATTACACCACCAACGCATGTATTTCCCTTCATTAATCTAACCTCCTTATTCTCTTGTTATTATGGTTACAAGCTATGTATGTATACAGGTGTGTCGAATTGAAAAAGTTTATTATACCCAATAAACGACACACAACATAACAAAGTAACAACTTATAAACTAACATAAATTTGTAGTGTCGTATCATATTTTGTGTAGTCGTGTGTTATGTTATTGTTGTATATTTTTTAAATAGATATGCAATTATTTTTAATAGTTTAAAGTATCTTCTGCCACAGTATACATGATGGCATGAGTGCACAGTGTACAAGGAATAACCCACAAAACATTAATGCTTTTATTTTTAAAACTGCCTATAGTAATATCTATATACTATGCTATCTGTACTGCTGCGTATGCTTAGTCAGAGCCCTTTCAGTGCACAGTGGGTACAGCCCATCGCTGGGAAAATCTTGTATGGTGTACGTCAGTATATTAAGCTTTCATTTATTTATTTATTTCTTCTATTTGTTGATTACATAGGGTTTATTATTGTTGTTCTTGTATTTTGGTTGTATGTACTGTGCAGTGAATAAATGTTTTTATCTATCTATCAGATGACCCAACATCAACAACATCATTTTTTGGTAAACGTACACCTATATATAGACTTGTTAACACATATAATAACAATTTCAACTCTATAGACATTATAGCTACCCGAATTGGCATATTCAAAAAAAAATTGTTACCTTAACTTAAAAATATCGAAATTCAAAATTAATTATTTCTGTAGTTGTTTATTATATTAATTAGTAGCTGGTTACAAATCTGTTTATGCATTATATTTACTTTGCCCTTACTCTGTACTCCATATCACCTAAATTCATGAAGTAAGTTACTTATAAACCCCTAAAGTAGTTTGTACAATTTTGTCAAAACAAAGTCATTAAACTCTGTGGATGGTAGGTGCATAGGGTACACTTAAATAAACAGAGACTTTATTATCTATCAATTTAATTTGCAATAATAATAAATATATTAATAGACTACATACCATCTCTCAATATGTATTAAAGTAATTAGTGGTTAACGGTGCTGGTGGCACAATTAGATCTAAGTACCTAATGTAAGTTAGTTATAAGTACATATTGTGTTTCACTGTTTGTTGACCCAAAAAAAATAAAAAATAAATCTGTCCCCTTTTTTTTCGACCAAACCATCTGCAGGACCTCTTCATTGCTCATACTGTCCATGCAGCTTATTCTCTCCATTCGTTCCATTAAAGAATGGAAAAACAATAATAAAACGATCAGATTTCTATAATAAAATACGGTGTCTAAAATTGAAGGAAGACCAAGAACTCTTTGAAATATTGTCTTTACAATGTTTAACTTAAGTTACATATATTTTGTCAAAATCGACGATATTTCCTTCGAAAATACATCAAAGTCAAAAATGCTTTATTTTGTAGGTACAAAATGGTCAATTTTATATTTTTTAAGCTGCATGTAAAATACAATTTTCCCTTGAAAATAACAAGCAAGAAATTCGAGGGCCTGCTCATTTAAAAATAGGTTTTTATAATTCATTGTTAATCGTGAAATAGCCTGAAATTCGAACGAGTTGGTTATGTCCAAGGATAATTATTATCTAAAGAGTCTGATATTTTATAATGGGCTGTCTTAACAAGTATCTGTATTTATAGTATCTTTAAATTAATTGAAAGGAAGATTTTGCATATCAACAGGAACGTTATTCTGGGAATGGGACCATTCGAGAAAGCGTGACTTGATTTATTATTTTAATTGATATATTTTAATTAATAATTGTATCCAACACCATTTGGGACGTACTGGGAATTGAACCAACTGGGAACGTGCCAAATTGCAAATGTTACCAACTGGGAACGGGACCAACCGGGTACAGGACGTTCTGGGAATGGGTCCATTCGAGAAAGCGTGACGAGTTTGGGAATGGAATCATCTGACAGTAAACCACCATTTTCTCCCTTCAATCTTTCGTTATTTATATGGATCTGTGTTAATATAATTTATTCAACTACTCCGCACCGCAAAACGAAATCACGTTCGTGATTGAAAAATATCTTACTTGATTATCTCACAAAAGGAAGCCATAACACCGCTAAGTATTATGGCCCTCACAAAAATACCTGATGGAAAGTGGTCTTTTCTCGACCAATTTTAAAGTTCGAATCGCATGACAGTGTTAAGTGTATCGCAGGGAACGAAACAACATCGCGTTTTAAAATACTAGTAGCGACATCTATCGGTACGCTCGGTGAACTATACTATGGGCTTAGAGAAGCGTAGAGACGCGCCAAAAACGTAACCGTTCTTTAGCTGGATAATAAAGCACGCCAGGCGACTCTCTCACACAAAAATAGTTAGTTATAGTTAAATCGAGATCTGATATACCATTCTCTGTAAATAAATTTTAGTTATTTTACCGTCCCCCAAAAAGAAATCATATTTTCGTCAATTGTTAACCCATTTAATCTGGATACTGCTTTAAATTTATTCAATTTATTTGACATTGATTGAATTATTTGACTAATTTTTTATTTGTAATATTACTTTATGGACTAAATTATTTATTATTACTTAGTTCGTCTCACTATTTACTTTTACCTCTAGATTGTATAATGATTATTATTTAATAGTGACTTTCCACCTAATTATTTTTTAAATTGTAATGAAAAATGAGAATCTGTAATTGGTATGACTTTGGCTTATAAATTTTGTGTAATATTTTTTATAATGATGCTGTATTATCAATAAAATAAAATAAAATAAAATAAAAATTCAATTAAAAACAATTTTCAATTAACAAATAAAGAGATGGAATTAAAATATAAACTAGAACAAATGTATTAATTTTATTTTTTGATTCATAGGCCTTCTCTCCTCTCATAGATTCTCCAGGGTGATCCTATATAAATATGGTTATGATCTGATGATTTTGACCCCTGACGATAAACGACAATTGTTATGTGTGTGTGTGTGTGTATCCAGTCTTTGTCCGGATGTATCTCTGTAACGCGTGGTCCGATTTGAGTGCAGTTTTCTGACGGGGACAGGTTGTTTCTTTTATATTTAGCATTTAATACACAACACATCGTTTGCGGAAGCTACACAGATTCCGATCTGACAGTTCTCAGGGCTCATTATCACACATACTACAAATTATCGTATATAATACAAATTCTCCCAATTTTTATTTGCTAAATGTTGTAAAGAGGAAGAGAGCAGTTTTGTCGGAAAGCTAGCTTATAATATTCGTTATAATTATGTTAGTTTATAAGTTGTTAGTTTGTTATTTTATATGTCGTTTATTGGGTATAATAAACTTTTTCTATTCGACACACCTGTATACATACATAGCTGGTAGCCATATAACAAGAGAATAAGAAGGTTAGATTAATGAAGGAAAATACATGCGTTGGTGGTGTAATGGTCAGCATAGTTGCCTTCCAAGCAGTTGATCCGAGTTCGATTCTCGGCCAACGCAAGTTTTTTTGCATTGTTTTATTCTTTTAACTTCGTTGCCTATTGCAAGTTGCCACGAGGAATAGAACCACGACGGGTCGGCGCTTGACTTCAATGAGGCTGAAGTTGGAACACCTAACTTATTTGAGGGAATGGCTATCTTATCTTAAACAGCCAGAACACAATACTATCAACATTGCTGCTAGGCGAAATTAAAATAAGATGGTGGTAGCTAACCAAACGGACATTTAACCACGCAATACCATCAATCAGAGTACAAAATGTGGTATGAGTCACATCGCTGTGGCGTGCTCTACACACAGGCAGAAAGGCAGTGCCTACCCTAGCTAATTGTAAGCTTACCTCGAAATTAAATCAAGACAGTCAATCAATCAATAATTTATTTGCATGAATACAGTTTTATAAGTTCTTAATAAAATTAGAGTTCGATGTATCCAGTCTGCTTGCAGACGTGCAAATATTAAAATCTACTTATTACTTCAAATCTTATACCATTCATAATTAAAAATAACAATGTCAAGCTTAAGTCATTAAAATAAAAATTGAACGATTTACTAACTTTGTGAAGTCGGCTAACATAAACGGATAACTGGTTCTTATTCCTTGTATTAACATTGTGCCTATCACTATTTTTAGCGAATAAGGTTATATTTTTTTTTGCATACCTATAACAAATTTATTATTTATATATTATTTATTTATATTATTTATTATTAACCGGGACATTTGCAGATGATACTGTTATTCTGGCTACACACAATAATGAGTTCGAAGTTTCTAAACATTTACAGGTCAACCTTGATCAGATGACTTTGTGGTATCAAACATGGAGAATAAAGGTAAATGCCGAAAAATCGACTCAAGTGACATTCACACTGAGGAAACCAACATGCCCTCCAGTCAAACTCAATGGACGAGAAATACCCCAAGCAGAAGTAGTAAGTTTACACCTGGACAGAAGACTAACATGGCAAAAACACATATGGTCAAAGAGAAAGCATCTGGACACCAAAGTCAGAAATATGAGCTGGTTACTGGGTAAGCAATCAAGGTTGTCACAGGAAAGTAAGCTTGCTATATACAAGATCATACTAAAACCAGTATGGACATATGGTATTCAGCTCTGGGGTACTGCTGCCAACTCAAACATTAATGTGATAGAACGTTTTCAAACAAAAATGCTGAGAATGATTTTCAAGATACCATGGTACATAAGCAATCAATGCATATACCAAGACCTGCAAATATCTACTGTCCGAGAAGAAATAACTAATTATTTAAAGCGATACATCAACCGGCTCTCTAATCACCCCAACATAATGGCTTTAGCTCTAGCGTCAAGTGAGGACATAAGATTTACGAGACTGAGAAGGCAAACAGTGTAACCAGTCTACTGACCAGATTTCAGTGACGAAGACACACATGGGTGGAGGAATGGGGTCGCTGGATCTCTCTCCATAACCGAACACATAATCAGCGCAAGCGGCCACCAGTGTTGATTATTGTAGCTATGACTACAGATGGCAACAAGCAAGACATAGAAGAAAAAAAAATATATAACAAATTCTCATAAATGTCATTATGAAGATATTAATTTCCTTAAGCTTATCTCTAAGAGACACTCTAGGTTCTAATTTGTAAATGGCACGATATAACAGAGATATTACCTCCAGAGATTTATTTTTTTTTTTTTTTATTTATTCTTACAGAATCAACAGCATAAATTATACAATATTTAAATAGGATTTAGTTACTAATGTTAAGCCAATTATAGATTCTTACTTCTTATACAACATTAATAAGTTTATTGCAAGTGGGATAGTTGTCATGGTTACATAAAAATCGATAAATAACTGTCACATAAAATATTTAAACAAACTTTTGTAATAATTGCCTCAAATAAAAAAAAAACTCGTTATACGGATATACCTACTCGTTACCTAGCTCTACAATAAAAAGGGGCATGACCCATTTCACTGCGGGAAGGTTGTCGGTTAAAATTTGTGGTCCCCTTTATCACAGCCAAAATGCCTATATAACTACGTATCAACTGATTGCGTCCAAGATACGGTTGACCCAAGAAAGCGGGCGTAAAGTGTCATATAGTGTTGTTTTGAGTCGATAATAGAGATGGGGTAAAGAAAGCCCCAACGTATCCGTTAATTATTTGCAGGAGTAGGTAACGTTTTTTATGCACAACGGGTTGGCACTTGACCTCAATCACACCTGATCAATCACAACACAGTTGGGGTACTGGCTTTCTTATCTCTGACAACCGGAACACAACAATGCTATTTCATTGCTGTTTGGCGGCAGATTTAGATAAGATGGTGGTAGCTAGCCTGGCGGACATTTGAAATGCCCTTCCACCAACCAAATTATATGGTTTGTTTATTTTAGTAAGTGTTTATCTTTGTATGTATTCCACTATACCTATGTATTTTCTATGTATCGTCTATGTACCTACTGATATATAAAGTTATTCAGCTCTTACTTTGCACTATCCAACTACTTATTAAAAAAGCTTATTTAACCGAGGTTGTCTGGAAGAAATCGCTATCAGCGAAAAGACCGCCTTTGTACACTTCATCATCTGTTTTTTTTTTTTTTTTTTTTTTTTTTATTAAAAACTGGTTTCGCGTTTGGCTACAATCTCACCTGATGTTAAATGTTCTTTGTATTTTATTTTTGTGTGCTATAAAGAATTTAATAATAATAACTTTATGTTAGTTTATAAGTTGTTACTTTGTTATTTTGTGTGTCGTTTATTGGGTCAAATAAACTTTTTCTATTCGATACACCTGTATACATACTCGTACATAGCTGGTAACCATATAACAAGAGAATAAGAAGGTTAGATTAATGAAGGAAAATACATGCGTTGGTGGTGTAATGGTCAGCATAGTTGCCTTCCAAGCAGTTGATCCGAGTTCGATTCTCGGCCAACGCATATTTTTTGCTTTATTTTTATTCTTTTCGTTACCAAATGCAAGTTGCCACAAGGAATAGAACCAACCAACAACTGGCGCTTGACCTCAATGAGGCAGAAGTTGGAACACCAAACTTGTTTGAGGGAGTGGCTATCTTATCTTAAACAGCCACAGGACACAATACTATTATACGAGGAAATCATACATTTCCAATAACTTTTTTTAATTCGATTTTTAATTAGTGAGTCATAACCGACAATAAAATATACATGGTTTCGGCGTACTTATTTAATTATCATCTCAGCCCGTGAACATCCCACAGCAGGGATATATGTCTTCCGTCTTATAATGAGGGAGTAAGGGCCATATTCCCCCACGGTGGCCCAATGCGGGTTGGAGACTTCACATGCCTTAGAATTTTTATTTCTGAGGCATGCAAGTTTCCTCACGATGTTTTCCTTCACCGTTTAACAGCAGTCGGATAAATGTACACAAGTAATTAAATTAAATTCTATATACTGTTATATATAATATTTATGTGTATTTTATTATTGTACTTATTTATATGAGAGATTTATATAAACAGATAATTCGGCGTGACGAATATTTGTTGTAAAAATTGTAGTGTCGTATCAGATGACCCAATATCTGTCCCCTTTGTTTTCAACCAAACCATCTGCAGGACCTCTTCATTGCTCATACTGTCCATGCAGCTTATTCTCTCCATTCGTTCCATTAAAGAATGGAAAAACAATAATAAAACGATCAGATTTCTATAATAAAATACAGTGTCTAAAATTGAAGGAAGACCAAGAATTCTTTGAAATATTGTCTTTTCAATAAAAAAAAGTCTTTACACATACCCACAGCGCCATCTAGGTCCACAGTAAGCATCTAGGCTTGTGTTATGGATACCAGATAGTTGATGAACTACAAAAATACATTTTTTTTTTGGAATTAAATACATATATAAATGAAAAACATCCATAACTCGGGAACACGTGTCTGTATTCATCATATAAACATATGCCCCTAGCGGGATTCGAACCCGCGACCACTGGAACAATGGAATCATCTGACAGTAAACCACAATTTGCTCTCTTAAATCTTTCGTTATTTATATGGGTCTGTGTTAATATAATTTATTCAACTACTCCGCACCGCAAAACGAAATCACGTTCGTGATTGAAAAATATCTTACTTGATTATCTCACAAAAGGAAGCCATAACACCGCTAAGTATTATGGCCCTCACAAAAATACCTGATGGAAAGTGGTCTTTTCTCGACCAATTTTAAAGTTTGAATCGCATGACAGTCTTAAGTGTATCGCAGGGAACGAAACAACATCGCGTTTTAAAATACTAGTAGCGACATCTATCGGTATGCTCGGTGAACTATACTATGGGAATAAAGAAGCGTAGATTGGCGCCAAAAACGTAACCGTTCTTTAGCTGGATAATAAAAGCACGCCAGGCGACTCACTCACACAAAAATAGTTAGTTATAGTTAATTTTTTTAAGCTGCATGTTCAAAATGCAATTTTCCCCTGAGAAGAACGAGCAAGAAACTCGAGGGCTTGCTCTTTTACAAATAGGTTTTTATTATTCATTGTTAATCGTGAAATAGCCTGAAATGCGAACGAGTTGGTTATGTCCAAGGATGATTATCATCTAAATAGTCTGATATTTTATAATATGCTGTCTAAACAAGTATCTGTATTTATAGTATCTCGGGGAGTGTGCGTTGGAATTACATAATCTTATTCCACCGTCACCCTTCCATCTTCGGACTACGAGGCGCGGGGAGGGATTCCACCCGTATGTAGTTAACATACCGAACATTCGCACTAAGCGGTTCGATTCTTCATTCATAATGCGAACAGCCAAGGCATGGAACTCCCTTCCGGCGTCAGTCTTTCCTGAATCCTACAACCTTGGGATCTTCAAGAGCAGAGTGAATAGGCATTTACTGAGATCGCGTGCTTCATCTCCGACCACATCGTCACTTTCCATCAGGTGAGATTGTGGTCAAACGCGTATCCAGTCAATCATAAAAAAAAAAAAAAAAAAAAAATCTTTAAATTAATTGAAAGGAAGATTTTGCATATCAACAGGAACATTATTGATCAAGCGTATACCTTTGAATAATTAATACTTTGCGGAGGCGACTTATGTGACCTGCAAGTTTATCTTAATTTCTTGTATTGACATCATGCATATCACTATTTTTCCTAAATGATGCTATATTTTTTTTGACATATATTAAATATTCAAAAATGTACTGAGACGAAAAGGTTAGAATATTATACTCTTTAAATCTGTCTCTAAGAGACACTGCAGGTCTCAATTTGTAAAACAAAGATTGTATTTATATCCGCGGCATTTCCGCACAGCAAGATACCGTAGAGATTTTTCTTAAATAACGCAATATTTTCTTTCACATATATTAAATTTTCAAGAATGTAATGTGTAGGGAAGGTCAGAGTATTATACTCTTCAAACTTAGCTCTGAGTACATCTCATCTCATTAGCTCTTGTACAGATTACTCCATACTGATTCAGAAAAAACAATCATATTTACTATCACAAGTTGAAACAAATCTATCCTTTAACCAATAACCATGTATTGAACGAGCACTTCTTTAAAAACTATCCCAAGAAACAATATAATTTTACGAACAGTAATAGCATTTGTGCACAAAGTTTGCTTTGTGGAGCAGGTGTACTGTTGCTTTGTGTACACAGCTGGAATATGAAACCGCAGGGGTAGATAGAATCCAGTCATGTTATTTTCAAATTACAGTATTGTACCACTAGGCGTGGGGAGGGATTCCACCCGTATATAGTTAATATACCGAACATTCGCACTAAGAAGTTCGATTCTTCATTCATCATCCGAACAGCCAAGGCATGGAACTCCCTTCCGGCGTCAGTCTTACCTGAATCCTACAACCTTGGGATCTTCAAGAGCAGAGTGAATAGGCATTTACTGGGATCGCGTGCTTCATCTTTGACCACATCGTCACTTTCCATCAGGTGAGATTGTGGTCAAAAGCGAATCCAGTCAATCGTAAAAAAATTAAATAGACATCCCCCAAAGGTGTCCAGAGTGACCGATGCGAAACGGTCTACATTAAGCGATTTCCTGCGAATTTTATCAGGTCGTCTGTATACCTTGTGAGTGGAGTTCTACGCTACACTTGCCGGGTTAAAGAGGTATTCTAATCTGCTGGTAACCACACAGCCGCTTAACTTAGTCTTCCACTTTACTTAGTCTTAAGGCGTGGCAGTTCAGGAAATCAATCATAAAAAAAAAATATTTAAAAATAGTCACATCTGTGGAAACTCTTGTAGTAGATAACAAAATAAGGAATTAGTATATTTTGAAGGAATATCTTGTGGTGTAGGTACCTACAAACTTAGATAAGTTTTTTTTATGCAAGACGGGTTCGTACTTGACCTCAATCACACCTGATGTTAAGTGAAGATGAGGTCGAAGGTGGAAGCGTACGGACCCGGAAACCCCAACACATTTGGGGGACTGGCTATCTATATGCTATTAACATTGCTGCTTGGCGGCAGATTTATATAAGATGGTGGTAGCTAGCCAGGCGGACATTTAAAATGCCGTACCACCAACCAAACCGAGGACTTAAACATGTACCCCGCTGGGGATCGAACCGGCGACCTCCGAATCGTAAACCCAATGTTGTTTACATTGAGCCACGGAGGCGGTTAAATTTCGGGTATTCACTCTTCTTTCCATGTCCTTCTCGCACTTTCCATCCCTTGTAAACAATTCCCTTGTAAATAATTTTTATCTTAAAGAAAAAGTCAAACTCAAGTACAAAATACCGACATCTCAGACCAATTTAAGCCAGGGATTATGATAAATTAGCATAAAACCCTCAATGTCCTTTTTGCGGCGCTCCGGTGGATACCTGAAGTATTTTCGGCCACTTTTTGTATTGCCCGACGCATTTATCAACTGTCACGGCCATTGTCAAGGACGTTACGTAGGTTGTACGTAAGTTATTAAAACCGCAGCATCAGTCTTGATGTTATTTATTATAATACTAGCTTTCCGCTGCGGCTTTGCCTGCTTGGAATAGCTTTATCGCGGAAATTTGTTTATCCCGTGGAAACTACTCATTTTATCGGGATAAAAAGTATCCTATGTCTTAATCCAGGGCATATTCTACCTATATACCAAATTTCATCCAAATCCGTTCACCCGTTTAGCCGTGATTGAGCAACAAACAAAAAACACCCAAACTTTCACATTTATAATATTAGTTACATACTAGCTTTACGCCCGTGGCTTCGCCTGCTTGGAATAGCTTTATCGCGGAAATTTGTTTATCCCGCGGAAACTACTCACTTTATCGGGACAAAAAGTATCCTATGTCACCATCCAGGGTATATTCTACCTATATACCAAATTTCATCCAAATCCGTTCACCCGTTTAGCCGTGATTGAGCAACAAACAAAAAAACACCCAAACTTTCACATTTATAATATTAGTTACATACTAGCTTTGCGCAGTATATCTAGTTATATTAGTATCGTCAAGCAATTTCATATCTGGCAGAAGTACTCAACTGGGAAATTCCTTTAAATAATAGGTAAAGGACAATTTAGAATAGAATAGAATAGCTTTATTCACTGAAGACACATGATACACTTACTTAGATTATACTATTTTAAAATAACAACTAGGAAGTTTACATGGTGTGCCCTGTGTCAGGCCAGTGAAAAGGGATCTGGCTCAGCATAATGCTGCGGATGAAACCCACAGCGCTGATCAATTTTAACATTTTTAATATTCAAGTACCTACAGTCCTGGCATATTTCGAGAGAGATGTATTGGTACTCCTTCGAAAGACGCATTGAATAATAATAAATAAATATCTTCGGACATACACACAGCGCCATCTAGTTCCACAGTAAGCAACTATAGTCTTGTGTTGTGGATACCAGATGGTTGATATAATACATAAATACATTTTTTTTGTAAATAAATACTTATTATGAATGACATCCATAACTCAGGTACACATGTCCGTATTCATCACACAAACATAGGCACCTAGCGGGATTCGAACCCGCGACCTTTTGGTATAATCGCATTCGACACACCCAGTATACATACATAGCTAGCCATATAACAGGAGAATGAGAAGGTTAGATTAATGAAGGAAAATACATGCGTTGGTGGTGTAATGGTCAGCATAGTTGCCTTCCAAGCAGTTGATCCGAGTTCGATTCTCGGCCAACGCAAGTTTTTTTGCATTGTTTTATTCTTTTAACTTCGTTGCCTATTGCAAGTTGCCACGAGGAATAGAACCACGACGGGTCGGCGCTTGACTTCAATGAGGCTGAAGTTGGAACACCTAACTTATTTGAGGGAATGGCTATCTTATCTTAAACAGCCAGAACACAATACTATCAACATTGCTGCTAGGCGAAATTAAAATAAGATGGTGGTAGCTAACCAAACGGACATTTAACCACGCAATACCATCAATCAGAGTACAAAATGTGGTATAGCTAGTAGCCATATAACAGGAGAATGAGAAGGTCAGATTAATGAAGGAAAATACATGCGTTGGTGGTGTAATGGTCAACATAGTTACCTTCCAAGCAGTTGATCCGAGTTCGATTCACGGCCAACGCAAGTTGTTATGTATTATTTTTATTCTTTTATGCAACTCGGGTGTTTTAAATGTACAATATTTACCGCATATATATTTTTGGTACGAAAAGCTAATATTAAATAAGCATCGACATTGGAATGCTATAAATTAAGATGGCCCAATGAAGCTTCCGAAGATGGCCATAAAGACATAAATCTGCCGTGTCGACGTTCTGAGGGAAATTTACCGATATCGATATATTGGGGCAGGTGTAACTAGTACTTCAATTAGTCGTCCAATTTATTGTAAATGGAGATATTGGGTAATGTTAACACCTGAATGACGGACGGGGTGTTTCGAACCGTTTCAATTTTCCCGTTGAATATTCCCTCCCTTTTTTACATTAAATGTATTCATCATTTCTGTTACCACCTACAGCCTAAACGCCTCAGCTGATTTGAATAAATTATGTGTCGTTAGATTTTTTTTTTTATATAACATATCACCTGATGGAAAGCAATCACCGCCGCCCATGGACACCCGCTACACCAAAAGGGTCACAGATGCGTTACCGGCCATTGAGGAAGGTGTAGGCTCGTTTCTTGAAGGTTCCAATTTCGTACTCTTTCGGGAATACCGCTGCAGGAAGTCCGTTCCACAGGGTGGTCGTACGTGGTAGGTAGTTTCTTGCGTTCGTGCAAATACCAGAAGTTTCGGTATATGACGTCATGATAACTCCAATATGGCGGACGGTAACTGTCATTTTGTGTGTACCAAAAGCGATCGAACGAGATTTTTTTACATGG
This sequence comes from Oegoconia quadripuncta, assembly GCA_949316235.1. Classification (NCBI taxonomy): domain Eukaryota; kingdom Metazoa; phylum Arthropoda; class Insecta; order Lepidoptera; family Autostichidae; genus Oegoconia; species Oegoconia quadripuncta. The sequence continues at coordinate 34,851,294 of OX438748.1, forward strand.
TACGACTTCTACCAAGTGAGTGGATGTCCTATTTTTTTTTAAGCACAACGAGTTGGTACTTGACCTCAATCACACCTGATGTTAAGTGAAGATGAGATCGAAGGTGGAAGCGTACTGACCCGGAAACCCCAACACATTTGGGGGACTGGCTATCTTATCTCTGACAACCGTAACTCAACAATGCTATTAACATTGCAGATTTAGATAAGATGGTGGTAGCTAGCCAGGCAGACATTTAAAATGCCCTACCACCAACCAAACCGAGTACTTAAACATGTACCCTGCTAGGGATCGAACCCGCGACCTCCGAATCGTAAACCCAATGTTGTTTACATTGAGCCACGGAGGCGGTTTAATTTTTTTTTTTTTTTTTATGCATAACGGGTACTTGACCTCAATCACACCTGAAGTAAGTATTATAAGTATTATAAGTATAACAAAATTGTTATAATTATATCCCAACTAGCTTTTAGGTATCCGCGACTTCAACTAGACTTAGACTAGAATTCGTTCTATTATCAAATGGTCTATGACTCAAAAGCAATCCCATATATTATATAACAATACCTATCCTACAGGAACTTGAAACCGCCTCCGTGGATCAATATAAACAACATAAGGTTTACGAATCGGAGGTCGCGGGTTCGATCCCAGCACCCCGCATGATCTTATCTAAATCTGTCGCTAAGCAACAATGTTAATAGCATTGTTTTGTTCCGGTTGGCAGAGATAAGATAGTCAGTTCCGAATAAGATAGGGTTTGTGGGTCAGTACCACCTTCAGCCTCATCTTTACTTAACATCAAGTGAGATTGAGCTCAAGTGCTGACCCGACATGTATAAAAAAAAGGCTACTTTTTATCAAGGAAAAGTGACTGGTTTTTCTTTGATGACCCGGAAACACCAACATATTCTACAAGGACTAAACAGTTTATTTACCACAAGTGGGCACACACTAGATGTACAAAACAAACTTAACATCTAAAACATTAAAAAGAACAAAATACAAAATAAAGGTAGACATAATAAATTTTACACCGTCCCCTTTCCATCTTCGGACAACCAGGCGCGGGGGGGGGGGGGGGGGGGGTTTCCATCCATATGTTGTCAACATACCGAACTTCCGCACTAAGCGCTTTGCTTCATCATTTATAATGCGGACTGCTAAGGTATGGAACTCACTGCCCGCGTCGGTTTCGGCTTCATCGTCGCTTTCCATCAGGTGAGATTGTAGTCAAACGCGAAACCAGTTATAATAAAAAAAAAAAAATATATACACGCACAAACTTTCTGATTTATAATATTAGTTGGGATTCAAACATAACATTCCAGTATTTATACGACCACTAATCCGTCCTGTGACCCATCATCGTCCATCACAAAGTTGTGGGAAACATCGACCCCAAACCCCTAACTTTAGTTCGTTACTACTTAGTCATCCAGGGGTTAACCACGGTCCGAATTATCGTATCAGATCAGAAAATGTGTAACATTTACTATTTACCTATTTATTTAAAAAACAGTAACAAATAAATATATGAAATTTAAAGAATAGTCAAAGTCAAAAATGCTTTATTTTGTAGGTACACAAGAATACACTTAAAATAGACAATTTTCAATTTTTTAAGTTACTGCTTGTTCAAAATGCAATTTTCCCCTGAGAAGAACAAGCAAGAAACTCAAAGGATTGCTCTGTTAAAATCAGGCCTTGATTTTACATAAAGGTCTTTATATTTCATTATTAATTGTGAAGTAGCCTGGCATGCGAACGAACTGATTATGTCCATGGATGATTATCATCTAAATAGTCTGATATTTTATAATATGCTTTGTTAATAGTATCTTTAAATTTATTGATAGGAAGATTTTGTATATCAACTAGAACCTTATTGAAAAAGCGTATACATAACCCTTTGAATGAATTACTGACTTTGCGGAGGCGACTTATATGTGACCTGCAAGTTTATCTTTATTTCTTGTATTGACATCATGTTTATCACTATTTTTTGTAAATGATGCTATATTTTTTTGACATACATTAGATTTTCAAAAATGTACTGTATAAACCAGAACATATGTAAAAAATTGGGACCGCGAGGCAAGGTACCCCAAACGCTGGCAGGGTTTCCTCGCTGGATGCAGATCAAGGAAACAACCAGCTCTCGGGTAACCAGTGACATCGGCAAAGCGCTTTGAAATATTAAAGAAAATTTTAAAAATGCCCGCCTAAGATGTATTCGGAGCCGATATAGACATAGACATATATTGAGTCTTTACCTGTGAAATTGGTGTTTTTTTCTTCGTCAATCTTATGTACCAATTCCTGCGATTTTCAAAGCTATATCTAAATTTGTTTTTTATTTGGAAAATGGAATATTATTTCAAGGTTTCTCATTAAATGTTGTTTAATTTCTGGGCTAAACCACATAATAAAAAAATTTGAACCGAGCTCTTTTCATGTGCTTCCCATTATCATTTCTTAGATTCGCTGAAACTTTTACAAAGCTAACACTGCCTATACTTAACTTAATGTTATCCGATAATACACACAAAGTTTAGCTAAATTTGGATTTGCCGTTCGCAAAAAAAAAAAACAAAAATGTTTGTATGGAGAAGACAATCTTAATGAAATTCTTCATATAAAACGCCAATTTCATAGGTAAGGACCTAATATTTATTTGACACTACACTATAGCAACAACAATATTAATAAAAACAAGAAAATTACTACAATATACAGAAACAGGGATGTGGTGAGTGCAGTGTGATGTCAAAAATGAACTCCATCTCAGCATATGCTGTAGCAATTGTTACAGCGCTGGTTTTCAGAGGAGCCCAACGCCAAGAGCGTATAGGATATTTATTAATTTCGATTTTTTCTACAGGTTTACTTTTGGGATGAATGAAATTAAAACCGTATTTTTTACCCGACTGGCCAAGAACGGAGGGTTATATCTTTCGAGTAAATGTATGTATGTAGACTTGTATGTTACCTCCTGTAGATTAAATGGCTCGACCTATTTCGAAATGCATGGTGTCGTTAGATTCATCTTGATCCCTAGAGTGTCATAGGACACATTTTATGGTGAAATATCCAACGTGTGCGTCCGCAAAATACAAAGTATGCCGTCGGGTTTTTTTGTATTTAAATACTTAAATAGTCATTAAACTAATATTGTTATTCTATCAATCTATACAAAATTAGTAACTATCTGAATGACAAAAACGCTTGGTATACTTCGCTCAGCTCCCAAAAATTATAAAATTGTATTAGTTGTATACTTTTATATTTATAAAAAAAAGAAAAGAAAAGAAAATGATCCTGTGGGTTTCTTGCGCCGCTTCTTTTCCCACAGACGATTTCCCTTTCCGAAGCGGTGGTAGCTTCGACATACTGACTGACCGAAAAATGCTTAGCCCTATTTTTATTTCCAACAGATTTAAATTGACATTCAACAAATGATATCATGTATCTTACGTTGAAATAAATGCTTGAAGTTTGAAGTTATCACAATTAACATAATAAAAGAATGGCCAGCTGTATGATTTCTAGTTATATTACGTAACTTTGAATACCTACAAATCGGACCGTGTGACAAGCGGGCCTTACTATAAGTAGTTGAGGGAAGGTCGAGATTCGGTATTGAAGTTATACGGAGAAGTTGTTACGTACGTTTTTGAACAACTTTTTGCATTAGTTCAGAACTTAGAGGTTTATTGGTTTGGATTTTCTATGTGATTCGACTACAAAAAAAAAGGAAAGGTCTCCTCTGTGTCCTTGTAAGTGCCTATGTAGGTACCTAAGTCCTTGTTTTGTGTTACTAGGAAGTGACTGAATCTCCCGACCAGGGATTTCTGGGTAGTGCAATATAGCCGAGCCGCTGCGGCTAGCACCAATCAGGGAATCACCGATTGGGCCACAGACAGTAAATCTGGCAACGTCGCCTGCGCGCGTGTCGGTATCGTAAATTCAATAATATATCGGATGAGTTTTTTACCATAAGGAATAAAATATTAGGTAAGTGAAATAGAAGTTATTGGCATAGGTAGTGTTTTTTTTTTCAAAACCATCATCGACGCCCGCGCCTGCCGGCGATTGATATGCGACTGGCGGGATTCGTAGGGTTGCCATCATGCGAAATTTATTTGGAACACATAATTTTGTGCAAGTTTTTTTTTAATTATTTAATTTAATTATGTAATTATATCGAATAGGCTACAAACGCGACCGGCAAGTGACCCAACGCCCTCATTCGATGATGGTTTTGAAAAAAAAAATACTCATGCCAATACCTTCGATTTCACTTACCTAATATAAGCCCTATTTTCCGAACAGTAAAAAAATCATAATATACATAAACTGGCAAAAAGGCTCAGCTCTGCAGCGTACGCAGTCAAAAAAAATCGACAAATATCGTCTGCTAGATTAGTATATTTTAGTTATTTCCACAGCTTGATGTCTTACTATATCTTGCTGTGGGGAAATGCCACGGATATAAATACAATCTTTGTTTTACAAAAACGAGCCGTTCGCGCAATTTATCAATTTAGACCTGGGGGCCTACAATCACCTCTTATAGCAATATTACAGTAATATTACTTTGGAAATTCGTACCCCGACCGCCTTAAAACAAGCTTATTACAATATTGTTTTGTTAAGCAGTTTTGTGACGTCACCGCTGAATCATTCGCTCAATTTGCAGTGTCACAGAGATAGTTAAAGTGTATAACATTCTAACCTTTTCGTCACAGTACATTTTTCTGTGTACCTACAAAATAAAGCATTTTTGACTTTGACTTTGACTCTTCCGGTATATAATTTTATCGGTATCTAAATCGATATATCATGGATTATTGATACTAATAATTTAATGCGTAGGTGATTTTCAATTATGTGTACACGAGGATACACGAGACAGAGAACGGAACTCCATTGAAGTTTATCATCATCAACAGCCCGTCCCACGTTACACGTCCCACTGTTGGGGCACAGCCTTCTCTCCCTGGGAGAGGGTATGGGCCATAATCCACCACGCGGGCTCACTGCGGATTGGTGGATTTGTCTCGGTGACATAGGCCGCCCTTGTAAGCCACCGATTTAGCTTAACGACTGCCTTAAATTGAAAACAACCGAGTGTGCCCTTCGAAGCAGCTTCGACACTGGCCGCTTTGCTTAACATCGCTAATGGAGAACATATATAGCGAATGCCACTCCGTCACTGTTGGGGGCACTGAAAACCAGCGCTGTTATTCGTCGCAGCATGAGCTGAGTGCTAACCCATTTGTGCACGCCGCAACACGTGACAGCATCGTCGGGATCTTCTTCATAATTGTATTTCTATTTTAGCTATAATTTCCTACTTCTTTGTTTTTGTATCGTGTTGTGGCGTTCATAATCAACTATTCTTATTCTTCACGAGTGCTTCAAGTTGCAAGTTGGTTGTTGTATTTTTTTTATTTTTTCAACGTACTTCATTACTTTATTAACCGTTTCAGATACGGATTTAAAAGGATCACAGCGGATTTCATCCTCTTAATCCGGGTACGTGTTAATGTTGATCCGTATTGGGCTCTCGAGTCCACGTGTATATCACGTGCGACGCATAGCCGACGGTACAGTCAGATTCAACATTACATATAAAGTTAATTTAATGTAAATGAATGTTAACTTGCATTACTACTCTACCGTACTATAGACAATTGCGGAATAGGTTGTCATTAATTATAGAACAAGTCCGAAATAATTATTTATAAATAATAAATATTTCGGACACTTACGCCAGTCATGTAGTCCCAAACTAAGCAAAACTGGTACTATTTATACTAGATAACCGATAAACATATAGTACATAAATCTAAATATATATAACTCAAAGGTGACTGACATAGTGATCTATCAACGCCCAGCCCAAACCACTGGACGGATCGGGCTGAAATTTGGCATGCAGGTAGATGTTATGACGTAGGCATCCGCTAAGAAAGGATTTTGATAAATTCTACCCCCAAGGGGATAAAATAGGGGATGAAAGTTTGTGGTTTGTATTTTGATAAAATCTTCCACGCGGACGAAGTCGCGGGAGGAAAGCTAGTATTTATATAAACATCCAAGACTCGGGAATAAATCGTATTCATCACACAAACATTCGATTTCGATTCGAACCCGCAACCGTTGGTTTCGCTGATAGGGTCACTATCCACTACACCAATCGGTCGTCAGAAGATCCATATAATAGTGACAGGTCTTAAGATGGTCTTATTTGCAGGCATGTCTATCATATTACTAGCGAACGGGACATCGCCAGACATCTCGTAGTATAGGGTTGCTCGGGTAAATGCGATATTATGTCAATCTGCTATAGGTGAATATGATATCAAAATGACACTAATATTTAATAGGACGAGATAACGAGCTGCCACAGGTAAAACACAGACCATTTTATGATCATCGGACAGGAGATGCATACCGGTTCACCGGTACCCTTCAGGGTAAACATTTGAATGCCTGTGAAATATGAAATAATCTGTGAAATTCGTCGGAAATAATAACTAATCAAAGTCACCCACGCTCATTGATGTGCTAATTATTGGTCCATCTCCTTTGACGGCTGGTAGCAATATGGATGATCATTATTGTTGTGCAGACTTAACATGACTGTAAACGTCACCGCGCCGCTACCGGCGACACCAGCGCCACCTCGTCCACTTCCCGCAGCAAACCGCGTACCACTATAGTCATGCTATACAGCCCAAATTATAAATGCCATCGATAATTTATCACTATCTATGACATGCAATTTATTGTTGTGTAATTTTACGAATCTATCATTTGTAGATATCGGGTCTTTACCTATGAAATTGGGGTTTTTTTTCTTGTTTAATCATATGTACCAATTCCTGCGATTTTCAAAGCTATATCCCAAATTGTTTTTTATTTGGAAAATGGAATATTATTTCAAGGTTTCACATGAAATATTTTTTAATTTCTGGGCTAAATCACATAATAAAAAAAATTGAACAGAGCTCTTTTAATGTGCTTCCCATAATCATTTCTTAGATTCGCTGAAACTATTATAAAAAATTAACGTTGCCTATACTTAACTTAATGTTATCCGATAATACACACAAAGTTTCGCTAAATTTGGATTTGCCGTTCCCAAAAAAAAAAATCAAAAATGTTTGTATGGAAAAAACAGTCTTAATGAAATTCTTCATACAAAACGCCAATTTCATAGGTAAGGACCTAATATTAATAAAATGTATGGTACAATTTAATCTATGTTATAATGAAAAGTACCGCAGGCGACCGCGATGGACCTTTTATTTCTAAAGAACATAATGATGGCAACTCTCAGTCAGTTTCTAACAATGAGACTAACAATACCGACAAAAATCTTCGGCCGCGACTCTAATGATCCGATTCACGCATATTCTTAGCACTTTATATTCATATCAGGCGCGTTTATGGAGTAAAAAATCGATTCGTGTACTCGAACGGTTGTGCAACCCTTGAATATTACTTGAACGTTACTTCACAGAACGTCACTGTTCCTTTGTGCGAAAGCTGCGAAAGACTGTCGTTAGCAAAGTTGTTGAGAATTTTTATTAACAATTTTTGGAGGCGAAGGAAACTTAGTCCACACAGCCTGATGAAGCGCTATGTAAAGACATTTATTTTGTTCTGTGACACATTACGTGGGCGGGAAAGGTATTACGTCATTCTCAATAGAGTAAGTTGTGTAAACAAGCTGGCTTAATGGATATGGTCGTTTAATTGTCTTGGCATTTGCTTTAATCAAAAAGTTCATCATCATATCAGTCATGTTATGTCCAGTGCTCGACTGCAGAGACTTCCCGCGACCTTTACCACCACCAAATTTTTGATACATTCCAAAGTTTTTTATAGCTTCTTATGACATAATTTAAAATACCGAGTATCGCCTTTTCAAAAGAGAGACGAGAAGACATTGTGCAGTTTCCTGAACGCTACGAGTTGGATTTGACAAACACTGAACTCTCTCTATTGCTCGCGTGATATTGAGCTTTCATAAGAGACCCATGCCTCATAGCAAAGATCACGTTTCAGTGCCATATCACTGGTAACACATGAGGTATTTTGGACGAGAAGACGGTTGTCCAGTTTCCTGAACAATGCCAAAGTTGGAATCGACGAAACACGACCGCCCCCGTGGCTCAATGTAAACAACATTGGGTTTACGACCCGGAGGTCGCGGGTTCGATCCCCAGCTGGGTACATGTTTAAGTACTCGGTTTGGTTGGTGCTAGGGCATTTTAAATGTCCGCCTGGCTAGCTACCACCATCTTATCTAAATCTGCCGCCAAGCAGCAATGTTAATAGCATTGTTGTGTTCCGGTTGTCAGAGATAAGATAGCCAGTCCCCCAAATGTGTTGGGGTTTCCGAGTCAGTAGGTACGCTTCCACCTTCGTCCTCATCTTCACTTAACATCAGGTGTGATTGAGGTCAAGTACCTACGAACCCGTCGTGCATAAAAAAAACTGAGCTCTCGCCATAGCTCGTGTGACCTTGAGCTTTCTTAAGAGGCCCATGCCCCACACTCAGAGATCACGTTTCAGTGGCATAAGCCATCACTGGTAACACGTGAGGTATTTTGGACGAGTGGACGAGTTGAATTCGACGATTGGCAAAGAGGCCAAGTTCCTTTTCCTTTTATAAAAATTAGATTTTCTCTTAGCAAAAGCCTTTAATATTTACGTTATTTATTCTCTAGAGATTCTTTTCTCAAGCCCTGTATGCTTAATATAAATATCAAATTCCCTAAATGTAATACATAGTCTATGCTAAATATATTACCTATAGTTTGGGTGGATCACATTTAATATCCGGAATAACGGTTATCCGAACATAATTGAATTCAAATCTCCCGCATTCGAATACGTATCAGTGAAATTGAACATCGAACACAATCTAATTGGAACAATCGGTTTGTTAAATCCGTGGGCTGACTAAATTGATTGATGGACCGTTATCGATTAAATAGATTTGGTTTTGTATTTTTCATATTTTTGTCATTCAAAAAAATATGCTTTATTGTTAAAACGAGGGAAGGGAGTAGTTATATGTCTTACATAATTGTTTAAGCCCCGACGAAAAATGTCCTTGTTCTATGTCCTTTAGAAATATCAATCGTTTGAGCTAGGAATGCATATACACTTTTGGAACCCTACAATTTATGATTTTTATGTTCAACTTAAGTACATACTGTAAAACTGTCATACACAACACAGACACAGAATATTTGAGGCTCTCGAATCATTCAAATAGATTGTACCTTAAATTCAAACATTTTTCGATCACGATTCATTCGTTCAGTCCTGGAGGTCTACTCTCCAACGAAAATAGCTTCGGATGGTCGTAATTTCGGATTTTTTCTTTTACAGTTTGCTGTGTAAATTATAAACCAATCGTCATTATTTCACTTTTGTTGTATATAATTGGACATCACAAGTTAGTACGGGACGCAAGGAACGTCTGAAGTTATGCAAATAAAGGATTCTTAGCAAAAGAAAAAGTCCGAAGTTACGGCCGTCCGAAGCTACTTTCGTTAGAGAGTAGACCCCCAGGACTGAACGAATGAATCGCGACCGAATCATGTTTGAAAGAAAGGTACAATCTATTTGAATGATTCGAGAGCTCCAAATATTCTGTATGTCTGTGTTGTGTATGTCAGCGTGTTACAATAGGTATGTACCTAAGTTGAATATAAAAATCATAAATTGTAGGGTTCCAAAAGTACATATATGCAATCCTAGCTCAAACGATTGATATTTCTAAAGGACATAGAACAAGCACATTTTTCGTCGGGGCTTAAACAATTCTATAAGAACCCGCTGTCAAAACGAGTCGGCCTTGCGAATATTGACAACAGTGTTGTGAGCGGACGCAATTAAACTAACTCGCTGAAATTAAAGTCGTAAATTGTTGAATGTATCTATTTATTTATTTATAATAGCACAACCACATCACATATATTTATACAATTTTAGAAAATTTGTAGATGTAATTATTTCTAATATATGTGACAATTACGGTGTACATAACACTTACCAAAATAAAATAATAACATAACCTAATGAATATTGAGATCAAACGAAAATAATCTAATAGCTACTTAATTGACGAAGTCTGCAGCTTTCGTTTGAAGCTGCTAAACGAGTCGTTGAAGATGTCAATGTCTGGATCACGGATTTGGATGGAATTATACTGATCTACTATCTAGTTTCCTTGAATAATTGTTCTGGATATCACAATACTAAGTGTATTTTCCAGCTTACTAATTAATTAAAGAATTGTAATGATTACAGAAAGGTGTGGCGTGCGGTTTGGGGACTTCACATGCCTTTGAATTTTTCTTTCTCAGGCATGCAGGTTTCCTCACGATGTTTTCCTTTGCCGTTTAGGAGCAGTCGGATGAATGCACATAAGTAATTAAATTTTAAACTCATTGGTATATGGCCTGCCTGGGAATCGAACCCCGACCTCCCAAAATGGGGGACCGCGTCGAAACAGGAATTACAGGAATTAAATTTCACCCAGGGGAAAGGTTGTAATCATGTTCATGAAAATCGGTTGAACCAATTAGAATATATTTAAGTTTGTATACCACAATGATAATATTAGGTCCTTACCTATGAAATTGGCGTTTTGTATGAAGAATCTCATTAAGACTGTTTTCTCCGTACAAACATTTTTGTTTTTTTTTTTGGAAACGGCAAATTCAAATTTAGCTAAACTTTGTGTGTATTGTCATCGGATTACATTAAGTTAAGTATAGGCAGCGTTAATTTTTAAAAGTAACCGCTTTATAAAAGTTTCAACGAATCTAAGAAATGATTATGGGGAAGCACATGAAAATAGCTCTGTTCAAATTTTTTTTTATTATGTCACTTAGCCCAGAAATTAATAAATATTTCATGTCAAACCTGGAAATAATATTCCATTTTCCAAATAAAAAACAAATTCGGATAAAGCTTTGAAAATCGCAGGAATTCTCTCTCTCCAAAAACTCCAATTTCATAGGCAAAGACCCAATATTATTGGCAATAGAGACATTATCAATGTCGTCGGTTCGCGGCTGTCGCTGACGTACATGTTACTTTGAAAATTAAACCAAGCAAATGTCTTTTGTGTACATAACACAAGCAATCTTCACAATACTTCAATATACGCATTCAATACTGAATGTACTGTATCAAAGGCAGAACAGTACAACATTTGGCGCACTGCGGGCTTACGCGAGCCAACTGTGTTTGCCAACTGGCTTTTATTAATTGATATACTACATACAATATAGGACGTATATCTAAGAGGCATTATTCCAGGAGGAAGTTACAATGAGTGAAAGTTATAGAGGAAAAACACTTTCAAAACTGAAGATACGCAGCACATAACATAATTATCCTTAGTGTAATATTTTGCGTCGGCGGCTCAGCGGTTTGGGAAGTCCGGGTTCAATTCCCAGGCAGGCCATGTACCAATGGGTCTTTAAATTTAATTACTTATGTGCATTTATCCGTCTGCTTTTAAACGGCAAAGGAAAACATCGTGAGGAAACCTGCATGCCTGAGAAAGAAAAATTCAAAGGCATGTGAAGTCCCCAAACAATCCCTCCCCATCATACAATTCTTTAATTAATTGGTAAGCAGGAAAATACACTTAGTATTGCGACGTCCAGAATGATTAGTCAAGGAAACTAGATATATTCAACAATTTACGACTTTAATTTCAGCGAGTTAGTTTAATTGCGTCCGCTCAGTGTTGACGACAGTGTTGTCGTCAATATTCGCAAGGCCGACTCGTTTTGACAGCGGGTTCTTATAGAATTGTTTAAGCCCCGACGAAAAATGTCCTTGTTCTATGTCCTTTAGAAATATCAATCGTTTGAGCTAGGAATGCATGTATACTTTTGGAATATCATGAGGAAACCTGCATGCCTGAGAAATAAAAAATCTAAGACATGTGAAGTCCCCAACCAGCATTGGATCAGCCCATACTCCCTCATTATACGAGGGAAGGCCTATATACCTGCTGTAGGAAGTTTACGGGCTGAGATGATGATAATATCTTGAGTGATTTACACTATTGCCACGTATATCAGATTTTGGTGGCACTATGCCCAGTTTGTTTGTTTGTAAACGCTTTATTGTACAAAAAGGCAATACATTAATTTTGCATTGATACATAAATTGAGTACAACGGCGGACTTATCCCAAAGAGGGATTTCTTCCAGTCGACCATAGGGTTAGTTAGAAAACAGCAGATTGGGCGTATACAAATTACAGCAAATTCAAACTAAAGCAAATACCTATCCTACACACTGATAAATATATTATATATATATAAATATATATAAAAGTAATAAGAAAAATATAGTTTTTTGTGATACAAATTTAAATCTATAAAGTAGTCTCTGCGTATGAGATATTCCATCAACACGTGACGCCAGAATGCTCACTTAAAACATTGAATAACTCTTAAACTACAGTGGAACAAATTTTTCCCTTTGGCCACTATGTTGGCAGAATTTTTTTGACATTATCAAAATTGCTGAATTACTGACTTAACAAAATACTTGGCAATCAGAGAACTGTTGGAAAAATCTATCTAATTATATACAAACAATGGTGTCGATTCGGATGTACACCAACTAAACTAAAACTAGTTTTGGAGTGGTGCTGTCGCATCGTACTGTTCCAGGGAGAAAGAGGCAGTACTACTTTAAAACTGGTTTTAGTTTAGTTGGTGTACATCCGAATCGACCCTAATACCTTCCTTGCATCGCTAATCTAAAAACAACCGTGTTACCGCAGTATTAGATTACTTTTTGAAAAAGTAACGCTGATACAAAACAGGTCCAAATCTAACTCGTTGCTAAATAGAACCTTTTACTATACACAGAAAAAAACCATAAGTACAAGAAACCCAAGAAATCAAAACCGAAGTGAACTAAGCAAGAACTTTATACAGTGAGGCGTGTGTAAACACTGAGTGACATAAAGCGTTCAGGGTTAGTTTTACGCCTGGAGCGCAGATCAGAGTAAGCGCACTAAAGGACCGTATGAAGGTCGCGGGAGACTGTTCAGCACTGGGCGTCCAATAGCTGATATGACGAGGAACTTGTTGGTTAAGACAAAACGACCATTTCCATTAACCCAGCTTGTTTACACAACTACCCCGTGACCTATAAAGTCTGAAACTCATAAAATCACCCAGCCAAACATTTACAACATCCAAGCGGTCTGAAATTTCATGCTTTATTTACGTTTCACGGTATTTTGCGCAGTATCTATTTCATATTTCGTCGGGGAAAAGATATACAAGAGAAATGTACCTACTGAACGCTTTTTTAATTTCCTCGGGTTCGGTACCCCTGACTCGGTTGCGGATTGTTAATGTTTTCATAAACACGTTTTAGGGATGCGTCTCCGTTGTGGTCAGTAATTAAGATGAATACAGATATGTGTTCCCGAGTTATGGATGTTTTTCATTTACATATGTATTTATTTATTTAAAAAAAAAATGTATTTGTGTAGTTTATCAATCGTCTAGTATCTACAATACAAGCCTACTTGCTTAGTGTGGAACTAGATGACGTGTTACGCAGGTCGCATGTTCAATCCCCAGCGGGTTACAATGTTTAAAACTCGGTTTGCTTGGTGCGCATATTAAAACGTCCTTCTAAGTCTGCCGCCAAACAGCAATGTTAATAGCATTGTTGCATTCTAGTTGTCAGAGATAAGATAACCAGTTCCGCAAACATTTGTGTTTCTTGGTCAGTACCCTTCCCCCTTCGGCCTCATCCTCACTTAACATCAGGTGAGATTGAGGGCAAGTGCTAACCCGTTGTACATTAAAAAAAACTAAAAATCCTATTCCGTTCTGGCGAGCAGGTACCCAAGTAAAACTCTCTGTATACGGAATTTAACAGCATAACCAACGTTCACGCTTGACCGACTTTCAGAAAGAACTCCCCGGCTGCCACGGCGTTATCTTTCCCGCGATAATTTCTTGCGTTTTGGCGGGAAATTAGTTTACATTGTACTCAATTACGAAAGGGAAGTCGGGACAAATTACTTATTGAGCATTTACAAAATTCATTTATGAGAGAAATCTATTATGTGATGATGGCAAGATCCTTGGAAAGACAAACTTCAAACTTTACTTCAAACCGCAAGCGTTTATTTCAACGTAAGATACATGATATCATTTGTTCAATGTCAATTGAAATGTACTGGAAATAAAAAAGGTTTATTGCATTTATCTGTCAGTCGGTATGTCCAAGCTACTACCGCTTCGGAAAGGGAATTCATCTGTGGGAAAAGAAGCGGCGCAAGAAACCCACGGGATCATTGTTGTCCTTTTTTTTTAAATAAAGTATATAACCAATACAATTTTAAAATTTTGGGAAGCTAGTCGAAGTAACCGCCTCCGTGGCTCAGTGTAAACAACATTGGGTTTACGATTCGGAGGTCGCGGGTTCGATTCATGTTTAAGTACTCGGTTTGGTTGGTGGTAGGGCATTTTAAATGTCCGCCTGGCTAGCTACCACCATCTTATGTAAATCTGCCGCCAAGCAGCAATGTTAATAGCATTGTTGTGTTCCGGTTGTCAGAGATAAGATAGTCAGTCCCCCAAATGTGTTGGGGTTTCCGGGTCAGTACGCTTCCACCTTCGACCTCATCTTCACTTAACATCAGGTGTGATTGAGGTCAAGTACCAACCCGTTGTGCATAAAAAAAAAACCTATATCATGACACAAACATTCAAGTAAAATATTACACAGTCGAGACACATGTAAAAAGTAAACATTGTGTTTACCAAGTACTTAAACATGTACCCCGCTGGGGATTGAACCCGCGACCTCCGAATCGTAAACCCAACTGAGCCATGGAGGCGGTTTTAAACATGCTGTCTTATCTTTTAGTTTTTGAGTAAGCAAGTTTTATAACTTTATTTTATAAAAGGGCATGGGTCCCACTTTCGTCTCGTTTGTTTGCTGTACTAATGTACAGTGGTATGCAGCTGACATGCATGCAACCACTCGTAATGCATGTTCACACCCAGGTGATAAGTGATGTCATTCTCGTGACGCTAAAAACTTAGAGGCGAATGTTTATAATTGGACACTGTTTTATGTCTGAGAAACGTAAACGTTGTTTGAGTGACATTTTAGAAATTTCGTGAAAGTATTCGTTTCCCATAAATTTCTTGTGATAATATAATAGGGATACAGAAAATATCGACACGTTCATACATTTGAAACGGAACATAGAAAATTATTTATTGAAACTGGCAACACTACAGTAATGACTGGCTCAAATGACTTGGTTTCAGGGCTTTTTGGCGGGATCTCAGCGAGTGAAGAGCATTTTTGTTTATAATTCTTATAATTTGTGCATTATGACTTTTGAAGCTTAATAATGGCAGAATATTGTGCAGCATAAGTTAGTTATGGTGTACAAGTGAAGGGAATTGTAAATTAAAGTGCGTAACGAAGCTTTCGGGTTCCCACAAGAAGCCGCCAAAATCTTTTGTAAAGCATTCTCTCACTTTACTGAGAATGACTTGACCGTGACTGGACTCTGTATACGCCAAGTATATGACGAATTACTTGTTTTGACTGAGACTGACTTATGAACTGAAGAAATAAGAGAATTAAGTCATGGCTGTATGGGCTATCCTTTTGCCTTCTTCGAGAAGAGTGAAATAAAATGACTTGGTTTCAAAGGCGCATCACATTTTTTTAAAAATGGCGGATTATGCTCCATGTCCACGAATGACTTATTTTGACTGAGACCATGTATTATATTACTCTTTGATTGAGACTAACTTCACTAAACTGGAGAATAACAGAAGTAAATAAAAAAATAAGTGGGTTGTTGATAGGGCATTTAAATATCCTCCTGGCTAGCTCCATCACTAAATCTGTCACCAAACAGCAATGTTAATAGCATTGTTGTTTACCGGTTGTCAGAGATAAGGTAGTCAATTCTCCAAATATTTGGGTTTCCGGGTCCTTCGGCCTAATCTTCACTTAACATCAGGTGTGATTGGGGTGAAGTGCTAACAGGTTGTGCAGAAAGAAAAATTCAGTTAAAGTTAAATAACTAAACATACATAATGTCTCGACGTTTATCCCAAAAGGGGTGATACAGATGTATACTTCAATAGACACAAAGTCGCACGTGGAACTGATTACGATCGTGATTTGGTCAATCGCTCTCCTGCTTTGGATCCGAAAGAAACGAGGGTCACATAACAAAAATGTTCCTATATAAAAGGAAATATACCAACTGTATTATAATACATAACTTCTGAAATGTTACAGATTAGATTTATCGATGGACAGTTAAGTTTCGTACCGCACTGCGCCAGGCGGGACCGGCGAATAATGCTGTGATTAATTGTGTCGATAAAAATATCGACATAATTCATGTTACTCGTTCTAAAAGATTAGACGGTTCTGAATAAAGAAGTTCTCTTTATTAGGCGTTAATAACAATGTGTCGAAAAAATTTGCTTCGTCACTTGGAGTACATGAAAAGTGAAATAAACCTGAAAGTGTAATAATACGGGCTGATAAGTATTGTGTTGCGTTTTTTTTACTCGCACACGATAAAGACTAATATACGACTATTTAATACTTTCTGTTTCCTCTGGTTTAGGTTCCAAGTTGCTCTGCTCCTTAGGGAATAGCTGAAAATCTGTGTTTTGCTCAATGAGCAATCTAATACACTGAGCTATGACCCATTTGTACTGCTGCAGCACACACATGCGCTAGTTTTACAATATTATGTTATTGTTGTAAATGTGTTACCTTATCTGTGTATCAATATGTATAAGCTAAATGTATGTGTGTGACTGTGGATACAACTAAAGGCTTTATCTATCTGTCTATCATAACTAATATATGTATAACTAGCATTCTTGTTCTTAGCGAGTCGTTGGCAAAAATATCAAATTCTTGAGGACCAGAAGGTCTTGGTCTAGCATTTATGAAAAACAAAAAATATAGGTGCCAGACTTTGATTTACTTAGACATATTTTGTGTCACAAAGTGTGTGTATATAGCGTATCTTCTTCTTCATGTCAATGCGTCCATATTTGATCCAGAATTCAGCCACAACTTCAAGTGGAGGTGTGTAGAGGGTAGTTGAGCAAATGCATTATGTTTTAAAGATGAGGTTAATCAATCGTAAGTCGTTTGTGACTGGTCAATGAATCCCGACTTCTCCAGGTTTAAGGTTCTCCAGGTTTATGGTTATGACCTTCACCGTGTGTTATTCAAACCTGCTGTTATGTGCGTGTCATTGTTGGGGCACACCCTCCTCTCACTAGAAAAGGGTATGGGTGTAATCCACCACACGGGCCCGGCGCGGATTGGCGGATTATGTGTCATATATGGATTATATGAGTCAGTGTTTTAGGCCGCCCCTGTAAGCCACAGACTTGGCTTAAGGATTGAAACAACGCACCAAAACACTCTTATTAAAGTGCCACTAGTGTAGGCGCGGATAGATCCGGCAATGATAATTTTTCTTCTATAATTTTTGTTTTGTTTAAACGGGCTTTTTTCACATGATTATTTCTATCTCGACTAGTTTATACCTTACATCTTGCAGTTTCCAAGGAATGGGATCTGGTGATCTGTGAAACAGGTCTTTCCTAGTCGCCGGACTCTCACAAGGCAAATATTTTAACAACGTACCATAAGCTTCTATCATCATCATAATCAGCCCGTAAACATCCCACTGCAGGGATATAGGCCTTCCGTTGTATATAACCGCTTCCGTGGCTCAATCTAAACAACATTGGGTTTACGATTCGGAGGTCGCGGGTTCGATCCCCAGCCAGTATGTACCCCACATGTTTAAGTACACGGTTTGGTTGGCATTTTAAATTTCCGCGTGGCTAGCTACCACCATCTTATTTAAATCTGCCGCTAAGCAGCAATGTTAATAGCATTGTTGTGTTCCGGTTGACAGAGATAAGATTGCCAGTCTCCGAAATGTGTGGGGGGTTCCGGGTCAATACGCTTCCACCTTCGGCCTAATCTTCACGTAACATCAGGTGTGATTGAGGTCAAGTGCTAAGCCGTTGTGCATAAAAAAAATATGAGGAAGTATGGGCCATATAGTCCACCACGCTGGCCCAATGTGGGTTGGGAATTTCACATGCCTTTGAATTTTTATTTCTCAGGCATGCAGGTTTCCTCACGATGTTTTCCTTCACCGTTTAAAAGTAGCAGTTAAGGCCATTTGTACATGGCCTGCCTGGTAATCGAACCTGGACCTCCCAAATTGACGTTAAACTTCTTTATTTACCTCAAATTATGAATTATTGTTTACCTTGGGGAAAATTTTAAATATGATTATTATTATGATTATTAGTTATTTATTGACTTATGTGTCATTATTAACACTTGAGTCTCGATAACTGTGCAATTTTTCACCATCACTACTCCTGTGTCAGCTCGTCTCGAGGCAATCATCGTAACCTCGTTTCTCGATAGTCGCGCGTTTTGGCACATCACTAGCCCTCGTAAAAGTCGCCGGGGATCGAGATTGTACTAGTTCCACGTGGTACAATCATCGAAAAAATGTTACGTCACAATTTTTTTGTGGTTAAATAACTTTTTTTTATTCCCTCTTATCTATGAATGTAAAACTGGACGTATTGATGGGGCAGTCTCAAGTCTCACTTTCAATAATACAAGAAATATTTATTGCACCAAAAAATTACATATATAATATCTTTGCACATACACGCAGCGCCATCTAGTTTCACACTAAGCAACTAGGCTTGTATTATGGACACGAGATTGTTGATATACTACATAAATACATTTTTTTTTGGTAAATAAATACTTATAATAATTGAAAACATCCATGACTCGGGTGCACGTGTCCGTATTCATCATACAAACATAGGCCCCTAGTGGGATTCGAACCCGCAACCTTTTGGTATAGTGGCCAGAGTTGCTAACCACTACACCAAACAGGTCGTCAATACTCTATGCTCACGATTATATATTCGCATTTTCCAACGGCTACTGGAAAAGAGGGTTAGTCTTATTTTACTCTTCTGGATACCAACAGCTCGCTAGATTTCCTTTCTGACAAAAATAATAATAATAAATATATAATAATAATAAATATATTTGCACGTACACACAGCGCCATCTAGTTCCACACTAAGCAACTAGGCTTGTATTATGGTATCCACCATTGCAGATGGTTGATAAACTACACAAATACATTTTTTTTTTAATAAATACATAAATAAATGAAAAACATCCATAACTCGGGAAGACAATATGTTTGTATTCATCATACAAAACATATGCCCCTAGCGGGATTCTAACCCGCGACCTTTTGGTATAGCAGTCAGAATTTTTAACCACTACACCAAACAGGTCATCAAAAAAATATTTTCCTAAAATAAAAAAAAATAACAAAGGTAGAAAATTCTCCACGGCCACTGTTCTCGTCTGTACCTGGTAAATATATTACCGGAACTGGAGACAGGTAATTTTTTTTTAACGAGCGCACTTGCCTCTGTAGCTGGAACGACACACAATGCAGTGGCTAATAAATTTGAATGTTTACCGGTTTTGTGCGTAACTGTACCTTCTGAATACAGTCACAATTAGAATAAGCAATAAAATGGGACAGTATTTGGTCCTAATATATAAAAAAAGAGGATCAAGTGCGAGTAGGACTCGTGGCTTGAGGGTTCCGTGAGCTTTTTAAATCACTTTATCTCAGAAATGACTGGAGGTAAATCTTATCTAAATCTGCCGCGAAACAGCAATGTTAATAGCATAGCCAGTCCCCCAAAGAAGATGGGGTTTCCAGGTCAGTACGCTACCACCTTCGGCCTTATATTCACTTAACATCAGGTGTGATTGAGGTCAAGTGCTAACCCATTGTGTAAAAAAAGGTATTAAGTTGAAGATAATCTTGGATGGTAAGGTATGTGCCTCACTTCCGACTGCGGGTTCGTACCTAACAAAATCACTGACAAGCTTTTTCGACTGACAAACTTAAGTATGTGTTTAGTTAGTTATCTAGTGACAATAACTGCAATTAATATTAGTTTTGTAACAAACATCATTATAAGAATTGAAATAATTGAAAAAGAAAAAAAAAACAGAAAAAGGTAACAAATCAACAACATTACTTACGTAATTTTGTAATACTAACGAGCATGTGTGCGTGTGAGTGGATGTACAACGTATTCGACCGTACACCTCAGTATTTCAATGTAATACCTAACAGTCATTTCTGAAGAAAGGACATTGACAAACGAACAGACAGTCAAAAAGAGAGACAAACGGACAACAAGGGTTCCTTTTTTGACCCTCGGCGTTGTGTGTGTCTAGGCTTCGTCCGGACGTAACCCAATAATTCTTGGTCAGATTTGAGTGTGATTTTACTTTTATATTTATAACGAAACGAATAACAGGCTCGTAACCGTTCCGTATATATTTAGCCTCTAACACAGTTGATTGGTTTATCTGAATGCCAATTATTTGTTTTCATTCAAAATGTGATACGGTACCCTAAAATAAACTATATTGTGTGTCCAAATATTACGTGGTTGATAGTACAAAAGATCGACCAACAGTAGATAAAGGCTTCCATTACTGACTAAAACTATCTTTTGTGTATTAAACTTAAATAACTTTAGGGTTACCTCGCTTCCAAAGTTTACGTAATCTGCATTATCTTATTATGTGACTATTACTTTGGGCTAAAGAGGGGTTAAATCAGCGAAAATTTAGAATCAGCTTTTGATCGTGATAATATAATCATAATCTTCGTGCTCTAGTTTCAATTTATTTGGGAGCGGCGCCTGTGGCGTGCGGGTCAGAGTAGGGCAAGCCCGAGTAATTTTGATGAATTGTGGTTTTCACACAGTTAATGAAGTGAAATACAATACAATACAATACAATACAAATACACTTTATTGTACAAAAGGAGGACATACATTTTACAAAACACAATACTGATAAGAGTACAATTAGGCGGCCTTATCACTAAAAGCGATCTCTTCCAGGCAACCTTTGGGTGTAGGAGTATAACTCTATAGAACAGGCAGGTTGTGCAAAATACGGATGCAGATATGAAATACCTACATATCAATTACTTATTTAATAAACAAAAACTAAAACCATACATTTATACATATATATTATATACATAAATAGCTATATATATACATATAGATGGATACCACATACATAACAAAATAATACACACATAAGTACCTTATAAATATATAATACATCTTGTTGCCTTTCCGTTCAACTATAGGATCATTTGCAATTTCTGTACTGTTTAAAGAATAAATAAATAAATGAATGAATTAATTAATTAGCGAACGAACGAACGTATGAATGAATGAATGAATGGATGAATGAATGAATGAATGAATGAATGGATGGATGGATGGATGGATGGTGGATGGATGGATGGATGGATGGATGATGGATGGATGGAGGGATGGATGGATGGATGGATGGTGGATGGATGGATGGATGGATGGATGGATGGATGGATGGATGGATGGATGGATGGATGGATGGATGGATGGATGGATGGATGGATGGTGGATGGATGGATGGATGGATGGATGGATGAATGAATGAATGAATAGATGAATGGCTGAATGAATGAATGAATGGGTGGATGGATGGATCGAAGGATGGATGGAGGGATGAATGAATTAACGAATTAATGAATGAATGAATGAATGAAAGAATGAATGAATGAGTGAATGAATAAATAAATATCCTTGGGCATACACACAGCGCCATCTAGTTCCACAGTAAGCAACTGTTGTGAAACCAGATGGTTGATATACTACATAAAAACCTTTTTTTTATTGTAAATAAATACTTATTATAAAAAAAAATCCATAACTCGGGTACACATGTCCGTATTCACCACACAAACATATGTCCCTAGCGGGATTCGATCCCGCGACCACCAAACAGGTCATCAAATAATAAATAATAAAGTTTGATGTTGATGTACCGATCGAGTGTTTTATTAAGGCAAAGGCATGCCGGGGTTATATCAAGGTACCGTCACTGGTCGGCGCAGAACGTCTTTTTCTTCCAATCTCCACTATCAGCTGTTACCTCATCATTCAGGCCCTTTTCGTTCATATCACCCCTCACATAATCCATCCATATTTTCCGTGGTCTCCTCTTCCTTTCTAAATTAATTGTGGGGACACAATTGACATCCATATTCATCACTCTCTTAGTAACATGCGTTTCATTCCTCCTCATACCATGTCCATACCAAGCCAAACGATTTCCTTTCCACTTTTCTGTCACGGGTGCCGCTTTTAAATTCCCTCTTACATACTCGGGTTTGACGTATTTGGTGCACTTCTCAAGTTGTACACCATGCTCAAATGGTACACTTCTCAAACTCACCGTCTTATTCATAAAAACTAACAAACGCTTTATAAGCCTGTTTTAGTTAAAGTATGTTTTGTCTCTGTCGTTCATAAGGAAATGTTGTAATGAAAGAAAGTGACAAAACATATTTTAACTAAAAGGCTTATAGCGTTTGTAATTTTTTATGAGTAAGAGGGATATTCTTTAAATTATCCATTCTCGTCACTCCATTTATCAATCTCAAGATTATCATCTCTGCTGCATTCACGATATTAGGTGATATTAGGACGACACACTTATTTTATAAATAAGTGTGTCCTCAAAATAGCAATGCTATAGCATTGTTGTGTTCTGGTTATCAGAGATAAGATAGCCAGTCCCCCAAATAGTGCCTTGTGCCTTGCCTTTTTGGCACCATCATATCCTGTACTAATTTAAGTAGGTAAGCAATAATGGTGTCAATTAAAAACTTTTTCTTTCTTTGAAATAAGATGAGGTTTCCGGGCCCAATTTAAAGTTCAGTAGTAGTGTTTTTATCTGAACCACAAGTTTCCAGCTGATATAGGATTAGCCCTGCATGTAATTTGAGACTTTCACGGACAGTGAACTACACTCAATAGAAATTTTATTGTTATAACGTCTGTAAATGGAGGTTCTACATTCGGGCATTTATTTTTATTTTATTCTATGTATACAATATTCCAAAATTTGCTGGTCGATTCTTTTTATCCGTTAGACTGGTTCACGCCTCTGGAGATGTGAGAGCTGGTGCCTACTTTGCTCAGCAACTAAGCTTATGCATTTAGCGGGGCAATAGCGCTAGCGTGCTAGGTACTATGCCTCACGGAAGCGAGTTGGACGGCGTATTTTTTCTATAGGATATAGGTATTCTTAATTGTGTTCTATAAATTTGTTGTTTCATGTACATACTTAATAAATGTTGTTTCCTGAGATAAAAAGTTTATTGTATAAACTGGCACACATACAAGAAAGAAACATACATGAAAACAACAAGAACAATACCATTTTTTTAAAACAAAACGATGTAAAAAAATACAGTAACATAACAAATAAATTTGTGAATGTTTCTGAAAGAAATATCTGAAGCAGTGCTTATCTATTCAACATCCACCTTATCTAAATTCGTCTATTCAAAATCTATTTAAGTCTGCTGGAGGCGCATTGACATTATTCAAGTAGCTTGTACAAGATTACAAAATTACAGAAGTGAGATATTCATGCTATTTATAAATTGTTGTGTTGATTAATAAACCTAACTTGAGACCTGAAAAGCACGTACATACTCAAGCAGTACTCGCTTGAGAGGTGCGCGTATAAATAAAGGAAACTCAAGACTCAAGATTCATAAGCCACTGACTACTTACATACATACACTTGAAAAGTATTTCTCTCCTCCGTAGGGCAGTCAAGTACACCTTTGAGATTCTTGAACTACTGAAAGAATTCTGTGAATTTGAAGAGTCATTTGCTTAGTGAAGATGCTCCTCATTCACCCCGTATATAACACCGGGTAGTTGCAAGAGCCTGGTTTCATCCCGATTACATTAGAAATTCAAATCTATGCATGCTACTGAATTCCATGCATGGTAAATGATTCAATTCAGTAAATCCCTGCTTGGCTGAGTAAGACCAATTTCATCTCTCGGCGTGGGTATAGCACGAAGCTGGGGATTTGTTGAGATTAGGCAATTTATCACTCAAAGTCAATAGATTTTATTTAATAATAATAAAATATTTCGGGCACCTTATCTAAAGCTTAAAACATTAGGTTTACGATTCGGATGTCGCGGGTTCGATCCCCAGCGGGGTACATGTTTAAGTACTCGGTTTGGTTGGTGGTAGGACATTTTAAATGCCCGCCTGACTAGCTACCACCATCTTATCTAAATCTGCCGCCAAGCAGCAATGTTAATAGCATTGTTGTGTTCCGGTTGTCAGAGAAAAGATAGCCAGTCCCCCAAATAAGATGGGGTTTCCGGGTCAGTACGCTACCACCTTCGGCCTCATCTTCACTTAACATCAGGTGTGACTGAGGTCAAGTGCTAACCCGTTGTGGATAAAAAAAAACTTACACCAATCTAGTCCCAAACTAAGCAAAACTTGTACCATGGATGGTAGATAACCTGGATACTAGATAACGGATAAACATAAATAAATATTTATATAAACATCCATGATTCGGGAATAAAATGTTCGTATTCATCACACAAACATTTACCCCTCGCGGGATTCGAACCCGCAACGGTTGGTTTCACTGACAGGGTCACTATCCACTACACCGATCGGTCCTCCTATAGGATGCATACGTACGTAAATATACTCTTTAATAGGAGAATACAATTGAGTTTTCAGTACAAGGTTTTGAGTTGTTGTAAAGACTCTGTGAATTGTCACCCGTATTATAATATTTGATGTTGTCCGTTTGTATAATAAGTAAAATATGGGAACAGAGTCGCAGGTCGAAAAATTTGTATTACCTAAAAAAAATTGCAAAAGAATGCGTTGGCCGAGAATCGAACTCGGATCAACTGCTTGGAAGGCAACTATGCTGACCATTACACCACCAACGCAGCTGATAAACTTGATGTAATTTGATATGATATTCATGATTAAATTTTATTTGATTATACAGCTGTTGTAACAATTAGAGAAATGAGTATACAATCCCAAACAATGAATTATTAATGATATGAAATCTCATTAACATCGTATATACAGTAAAAGCCGTACAACAACGACTGTTGTTGTACGGCTTGTATATATATATGTTAATTTAAGCAGTCCATGTAAGCTAGCGATAAGGATGAGGCCCCAAGCATACTTATAATAAGTATGCTTGGGGCTTACTAGATTGCCTCGATCCATGTTCATAGTCACTATTATTTTAGACTGACGGGGTTATAATAAATATTCTTTTAAAATTTTAATTTTATTGACAATCAAAATATGTCATAAGCTGCAGTAGTTTCTATTTAAGTGGAGGTTATGGACAGAAGAACTTTGAAATGAAAGAAAAAAAATATGTTTTAATTATCGCTTAAGTATCTGCATCCAACGAGGAAACGGTGCCAGCGTTTTGGGTGCCTTGCCTCGAGGCCCCAATTTTTTACATTAGTTCTAGTTTATATTTAAATTCCATCTCTTTATTTGTTACTGTTTTTAAATAAATAGTTCATCTATTATAAATATGATATAAAATTATGTGGAATCGTTCTTAGTAAAAAAATTATATGAAATAAAGTAGATAGCTAGATAAACGTTTATTTATTTCTCCAGACACACACATACATTAAACACTGCATGCAATAGTATTATCAAATTTAAACGGCAGTACAGTATAAAAGCTAAATAAAAGTAGCTTAACCTAAGTAAGTGTATAGTAAGTGGGCACTTTTAAAATATGTGGATAGCATTTTAAATTAGTGTTACAAAACCTGGAAAGTATAAAAGTACAAAAGTATGTGTGCGCTGCAGTGGCACAAATCAAAATCAAAATCATCAAAATAAAAAAATGCTTTATTTCGTAGGTACACTTGCTTGTTCAAAAGGCAATTTTCCCCTGAGAAAAACAAGCAAGAAACTCCAGAGGTCGCTCTTTTAAAAAAAGGTTTTTATATTACAAAAGCATTATTTTATATTATAATATTTCATTATTGTGAAATAGCCTGGCTACGCGTAAGGGCTGTTCATGTCCATGAATGTTTATCATCTAAATAATGTGATATTTTTTAATATGCTTTCTTAATAAGTTTCTGTTTTATAGTATCTTTAAATTTTTGAAACGAAGATTTTGTATATCAACAGGAACTTTATTGAAAAAGCGTATATGTATATAACCCTTTGAATGAATTACTGACTTTGTGAAGGCGACTTATGTGACCTGCAAGTGGGCCAAGGGCTCAAGTGGCACAAGTAATTACAAGGATATTCGCTTGTATCAGCTAAAGAAAGCTAAGTCCCTATATTATTGGAGACCCATGGTACAGGTGAACGTTACAGTACACATCATTGTTACTGTAGCCTAAATAGCTTCACGGATTATGATGTTCAGGGTATTGTTAGATTCGATCTGATTCATAGAGTGTCATAGGATATACTTAATTGTAAAAATGTTTCACCCTTTCCTAATGAAAGTTGTTATTACAACTTCATTTTATCATATACACTTAAATCCATTATCCGAACACCTAGGCGAGCGAACTCATTATATCTGTTCTCATTGTTCAGGGTAACCTAGTTTCAACCCAGGTTTGCCTGGCACTATTGGTATAAAATAATGCTTGTAGATGAAGTAAGATATACATATATAAAATCTTGTTGTTAATGAGAATCACCTCGCATATTTATCTCCGTTTCCCCTGAATAGAGTTAAGTCCGTCGTTGGCAACAAAGCCCTCATTAATATGCGCTTCTCTTTTACAGGCGGGAAAAATCTAATAAAGGGACAATGGCGGGTTCCAAGGAGCGGCTGCTTTATGAAAGGAGATCCGATTGCGAATACGAATACGAACCTAGACGAAGATACGATACAAACTACTCCAGAAGCGAAACAAATCGATACGATAGAAATAGATACGATAGAAACGAAAGGAGGGAGACTAGAGTCACAAGACACGAATACGAAAAACCGAAAAGAAAGAACGGTTACGTTTATGAAGACATTTATTCAGATTTCGACGAAGCACAAGGCAGATTATCTCTGTTCAGACCTATAAGACCAGAGTATCTTAATCTGCCGACGTCTTATGATAGCAAATACAATAGCTTACCAAGAAACTACTACTGTTACGAAGAGAGAAGCAATCGTAGGTATAAGAAAGATTATTACGATTTTAGAATCGACAACGAAAGACATCCGCGACAGTCTTATGAAAGAAAATCTGATAGGCAAATTGAACAAGAATACGAAGTAAGAAATAATCACGAATCAAGCCGACCAATCATAAATGATACTAAAAATCCAACGAGAATTCAAAATTCGAACGCAGCTAAAAACGTGGCCGTTTGCAAGGCACTGCGTCTAACAGAAAAGAACGCTAAGTACTGGACAACCGACTTCCCAGAGAGGCGGCAGAGAAAGCCAGAGGAAACGAAGAAAAATGTAAAATTCTCCGAAGTGTCCGGTTGCAATCGCAAAATGGTCGTCGACGATCCAGTTTGCGGGCGTAAAGTGGTTCCTGTTAGAGAATTAGAAGTGTCATTGGACCAGATGATCCAGAATGGTTACTTTGAAAGGCACAACATACCTATTGCTCGGGCTATGGAGAACGTCGCAAAGGAAGAGCCATCGGGAAGTGCCGTGCCAAACGGGAAATGCTTATCGGGTGAAACGGGAACGGGAAAGCAAACGCTGCGCAAAACCAGACATCTACCGCAGGTGAGTGTATATTTTATTGCAATTCCAGGGGTAATTTAAAGAGTCGCAGAGTTATTTTCACAAAAAATCACGAAATCTTAACTCTGGTAATCGGACACACTGATTACCAGAGTTCAGATTTCGTGATTTTTTTTTGTGACTTTGTACTTGCCTTGTGTACATCAGTGCCTTTTTAACATCCAACGAAAAACGAAGTTTTAAGTGATGGCGGAGTTGTATGTGTCCAATCGTTGTCCGCATGCATCTCAGTAATGAAAAACCATGTCAAAACAACATTATCAAAATAAGGTTATTATAAAATTAGTGACTACCTGAATGACAAAAACGCTTGGTATATCTACTTCGCCCAGCACCTAAAAATTATAAAATTGTATTAGTTGTATACTTTTAAACCGTTCTCAAGATTGAGAGGACCTTGGGAACCAATTGATTGATGCCAATTGAATCAGTCATAAGTGCGGTCTCAAGCTTTGTTGTTTAATTTGTCTAGAGGAATATATAAAGCTTTACTTAGAGAGAATATATAATTCTGTCTGTACATACAGAATACAGGGTTGACTAATTCAACAGCCTCACTTTGCCGCTCGAAGGGTACAAAGCCATTAGCAGCGCAGATTGCCGTAACGACGTCAATTATTTTGATCACCCTGTAGCTTCAAATAATAATGTGATTTCAATAGAGAAGGCACTTTACTCGGCTTTACTTGTGTATTCAGGATATTATTCGAATTCGGAGGTTCATAATGACCCTTCACCAAATGGCGGACGGCAGTTAGTCTAAAGATTCGACGACTGCTCCGCTGAACACCCTAAGTGTGCCCCTGGTGGTAGAACGGGTAAATTTTGTATGATCTGTAGTGCTCCTTTGGTGGTTTGGTGGAGCACATCTCATGTCATTATATTTTTGGTTCCACTTTACTCCTACAAAGGATGGAACAATGATGACCATTTTATTTGCACTCGACATATTTTCAAAAAAAAGAGCCATTTATTAGTCACCGAAATTAACAAAAAATACAAATAAATTTTTCCTAAGAATGACAAATTAAAGACACGTTAATTTATAAGTAAAAAAATAATTTAACTTTGAAGGAAGAAAGTTTTGTTTGTTTCAATAAAATACTTAACATTATACAGGGTGTAACGGTTAAGTGTAGTCATATTTTAAGGGCTTGTTCTACCCATCAATACGAACAACTTTTACTATGGGGGCAACTTCGAAATCGCGAAAAAAAAATCAGCTGTTTCATACATTGCATCGGGAGGTTATTGAAATTTTCTATGGAACAGCTCATTTTTTTTTCGCGATTTCGAAGTTGCCCCCATAGTAAAAGTTGTTCGTATTGATGGGTAGAACAAGCCCTTAAAATATGACTACACTTAACCGTTACACGGTGTAGATTTAAAACAAATATTTCAAGTATTTCATTTTAGTTGTCCCTCCAATGTGTTCATAACTTAAAAGGAGCACGACAGCTAACTCAAAAATTTCCCTTCTGAACCACTAAAGGGGCACAACGGAGCATTCGAATTTATCCGTCGTACCCCTGGGGCACAATCTGGGTGTTCAGCGAAGCATTCGTCAAAGATTCATATGATAAAAGTTAGTCCAGTAAAAATACGTAATGTTGGTGGTATAAGTTCCCATAATGTAATATTCATACGATAGAGTAACCAATAGTGATACAATAAAAAGGTTTTCTGACCATTTTGCTTTAGGATAGGATAGGTGTATGTATGTATGATCTTCAAGTCTAGAGTGAATAGGCATTTACTGGGTGCGCGTGATACATCTTCGGCTACATCGTCACTTTCCATCAGGTGAGATTGTGGCCAAACGCGAATCCAGTTTAAAAAAAAAAAAAAAAAAAAAAATGTTGTTTTTTTTTATCCACAACGAGTTAGCACTTGACCTCAATCACACCTGATGTTAAGTGAAGATGAGGCCGAAGGTGGTAGCATACTGACCCGGAAACCCCATCTTATTTGGGGGACTGGCTATCTTATCTCTGAGAACCGGAACACAACAATGCTATTAACATTGCTGTTTGGCGGCAGATTTAGATAAGATGGTGGTAGCTTGATAGGCGGACATTTAATATGCCCTACCACCAACCAAACCGAGTACTAAGTATGTACCCCGCTGGGGATCGAACCCGCGACCTCCGAGACGTAAACCCAATGTTGTTCACATTGAGCCACGGAGGCGGTATGTCCGTTCCTTTGGCGCATCCTGTAGCCTAAAGTACATGGTGTCGTTAGATTCGTC
This sequence comes from Oegoconia quadripuncta, assembly GCA_949316235.1. Lineage (NCBI taxonomy): Eukaryota > Metazoa > Arthropoda > Insecta > Lepidoptera > Autostichidae > Oegoconia > Oegoconia quadripuncta. The sequence goes on from OX438748.1 coordinate 34,881,412, forward strand.
TTCATACCTGGAGTGGCATAGGATACATGGTAAAAAATCCATAATGGCGTCCGCATAATACAAAATATGTTGTCCGGTTTTTTGGTTTTTAAAAAATTAATAGTTATTAATTATTAAAACCTATTTTCTCAAACTTAAATCTCCGCCCTTTAACTCTGAGCCTCAAAGAGTCGTCAACCCTACACAATTCTATCAAGCTCTGCAGGCGTACCACGTAAGAAATGTTTAAGGTTCAACCTTAAAGTTTAAGGTTTAGCTCGCTTGCGGTCGACCGCAAATTTGGTACCACGTAAGCTCCTAGAAGTAAATTAAGGTTTATCGAGTTACCATTCGAAAAAAATACAAATGAACTAACTTCTAAACGACGTATCAATAAGTGTATTATTTATAAACGACTGTATACAAGTCATTGATAATCCAAAAATATATATTTCTTCCCAAAAGTATTATAACATTAAAAAAAACACGAAATACGTTATAGTAAAAAAAAAAAATTCTTAACTAGCAACACTCACATATTCAATACTCACAATTGTTCCTTTTTACGCAATAGTGTGGAGATACTTAATTTATATTTTATTTATCAATTGAATTAAAAAAGCTAATTGTTAGATATCGACATTTCCTAAGTTGAAAATGAAAATGTCGTATTAATTAGACTTGTTAAGTCAATAATTAGAATTTCATTTAACAATATTTTATTCACGTACGCGGAACGGAACGTGGTTTGTTTATTGTTTGTTGCAAAGTTTTTGGAGCGTTTGATAATTTAATACATTTTAGCTTACTTTGGACTTTGTTTATATACCTATATACATATAAACTTACATTTGGCGTTTGCAATGGGTAAGTAAGAGTGTTTAAAGAATCATCGAAATAAACCAAACAACAAAATACTAAATAGTTAAATATTTATTTTTCAGCTACGCTCCATGTACCCCGTTTTCCTTGAGGCCCTAGGACACGAGTGTACGCTGCTCAGACGGGACGGGGAGATGTTACTCCCGTCTTACATTAACACCTCGACTTGATCGCCGGGGCATCCAATAACTCTGGGAAGACTTAGGAAGCGTGATGAATACCCATTATGACGGGACAGTGATGTTTTTGCCATCGACTCGCTAAGAAGAATGAAAACGGGAAGAGAGTAAGTAGAACGTAAAGGGTTAGTGCATGTGGTTACCGACGCGTTATAAGAATTGAACCAACCTCTAAAGGATAACACTTTATACCAAAAACTTTTGTAGATTATAAACAAACTCAGAATATTAGAGCAGACCGAACATAAGGCTTAAATAGTATGACCACTTTTCATACAAAGTAATAAGCTGCATTTAGAGTTGACCTACATATAGAAATTGGTTATTTTGTCTGGTTTATTAGATTACTATTTTGTTTATATCTAATACCACATGAGTTTATTATTTGTTCACAAGCAATATGTTTATAACACACTAACCCTTATGTATAGGGATTATCACATTTGAGATAAATGTAGCAAACCTATGTATGAGAAATATATGTATGTGTATAATGAATGTATGAGAAAGAGGTTGACTTCTCTTTAATGATAGCATTCCTCCCATCCCCTCAATTAACTTCTGAGTTCCCAATTGTAAATAGTTTTCAAGTTTATTATATCTTTTCTGTATTACAATGATTTGAAATGTAATCTTCAGCTATAAAGCGGCACCAGTGTGGGACTGGGGTAGATCATCTCTAAAAAGCCGTTGATGGAAGGAGGGATTACTCTACATCGTTGGGGATGGTTTTGGTGATTACTAATAGTCTACTTTTCATTTGCAGGGGCAGTGCTGACGAGGCCATCTACATTTTTAATTAGTTTTAAGATATTTGTGTTATTTGATTATTTCTTAATTTGTAAATATCATATCATTTGTATTTTCTTAAATAAATTTTCTTAAATTAATTTATATTATTTTTTTAGGCTGTGTATTTGATTTTATGTTCTTGAAAAAGGTCGGGTTTTCTTATGGTGCTTCTTTTTCCTGACCTTGTGATCCTTATTTCACATGAGACAAGTACTCAAAGTCTATACTTAAGTTCGACACTCACATAGTGTAAAATATATATAGTACATCTTCACCTGAAATAAGCTACGATGGATTCTTATATGTATATTCAATTATCAAAATACCACAACGTACATGTACAGGGTGGGTTTAACAATCCACAAGGTGAAAAAATATCAGTATATATCCCATCATTCTAAAAATATAGTGTAAAACTTTTTAATTAATAGACAATAGAATAGAAGATGGGAATATTTCGGAGATTAGGGTGAGAAGATTCTCTAGCAAAGTGACAGCTGTCTAAATTCACATACTCCTACAAACTCAACTTTACAGTTATGTGCCTTACGGCTGTTACATATTTTTTTAGGGCCGACTTTTAAATACAAGGATTATTGAAAAAAATAATGCTTTTATACCAGGATAACATACTTTTTTTATTATTCAGATACATCCTAAACCAAAGGTAATACAATAACAAAATTAAATGTTTTATCAAATCATATTAACAAATTAAGAAAATACGAATTACATTGCATCAATTACAAATGTATCTACCTACACAGCATAATATTTACAAATACCAATTATATTGATAAATAATTGAAGTAGCTTAAACTCATAATGAAATATTATGTAGCTTCTCTGCCAGAGCGCTGTCCCTGAAAATCAAAAATAGGTGATTAATAATGTGAATAACAAATAAAAGCATAACTATTTCAATCGAAATACTCAGCTTTTCACTGGTGAAGGTGGTTCTAGGACAGCATATAGTTTCAAGCATCCTGTGTGGCCTCTGCACTCGACATTGGCTGCTGCTGGAAGTAAATAAATAAATGTAAAAGTTGCAATGTTATGTTCATAAATAAAGCCAGTTTTAATCTGATATAGGTACTTATGCACTTTTTTCGCATCTATGGCTTTTGTATTTTTCAAGATATTTATTTATTTATTTTAGGGAGATTAACAGCAAAATCAACAAATGAATAATAAAACAGAAAACCAATGCCAATAAGAAATCTCCACCTATAGATCATAGCAGTATTAATTAGTATGGCTTACCTGCTGCTTAATTTCACTCTTGCCATATTCTGTTCACCAAGAATTCTCTTATAGTACTTCCTCATGGAAGTTAGCTCATGCTAACTGACGATTTGTGGTGGGGTCTGCTTGTATCACTGCTTCATGTTCATTGTTTGTTCTGAGGATCTGCAATTCATGATCACGCTGTTCCTCATCATATAATTCTGGAACAGATAATCAAGCAGCATTGGTAATATTGTACAATATCACACAAGCATGGGTGATCATGCCAGCAGTGATAGGATCATAGTGGAGCCCACGATGATGTAATAAGCATCACCAGTGTGCTTTGAGAACGCCAATAACAATAAAAATGACTTTCAAAATACCTATATCTATTGTCTAAATGTATTTCACTCACCTAAAAACCAGACAGACTTTGACTACTACTACTGTTCGATATAGTGTCTAAGTGGACGATGTCCCCAAATAAAGAATCATGTCTATCGTGACACGTTCTAAGGTGCCTCCGGAGTTCCTGGCGTTGAAGACCATCACAGGCTTCTGCCGATTCTAACTCATTTAGAAAGAATCCCAGTCGTGCCATTTCGTATAACTTAAGAAAATACACTTCACTCAGATTTTCACTTTTCATGCACAATAATTGTATTGGATCACGTTTCTATACTTTATGTCGAAGCTAACAACACGAAATTTCAAGTTTTTTGGCTATATTATCCACAAACGCACGTAGGAAAACTTCGCGGTTCGAGTTGTCAATGTCAAAATTTTTAGGTTAGAAGATAAACTGCAAACCCAGTTCAACCGCAAAAAATATGCAGTTTATGTCACGTGACCGTAGTTGAACGTCAAAACTTTGCGGTTGAACCTTAAACGCTTCTTACGTGGTACGCCTGCTGATTTCTCTGTTATTAATCACCTGTCGACATCAGATAATGGATTAATCATTATATTATTGTTGCTGAAGCTGCCTTTGAGGTACGAATCATTTATATTAAACTGTGCAACAATACCGTGACTATGTCTGTAATAATATTGATCGTTTAGTAATTATTTTTATGTTACTGTTAAACATGTTACTGTTGACGACCGATTGGTGTAGTGGATAGTCACCCTATCAGCGAAACCAACGGTTGCGGGTTCGAATCCCGCGACGGGTAAATGTTTGTATGATGAATACGAACATTTATTCCCGAGTTGTATAAATATTTATGTATGTTTATCCGTTACCTAGTATCCATAGCACAAGCTTTGCTTAGTTTGGGACTAGATGATTGGTGTAAGTGTCCGAAATATTTATTTATATTTATTTATTCATATTAAAAAAAAAAAAAGATCTTCGTGATTAACAGATGGCATAAATTTTCGGGTGGATTTGTAAAGAACTTTTACTAAAATTTAAAAATTTAGGAAACTCCCGAGGAAACAAATTATTATATCATCTAGATAGATCAAAAGAACTCTTCGCATTCTTCGAGTTTAAGTAAAAAAATATTACAAAGCCCTCGAAAAACTATGACATCATCCAAATACACCATAAAATAGTGTTCAAAGCTAACAACTTGGCCTCCTATTTAGTCATTAATTTAAAAATATCGCACTCAAATCGGGCCACGCAACCGCCTCCGTGGCTCAATGTAAACAACATTGGGTTTACGATTTGGAGGTCGCGGGTTCGATCCCCAGCGGAGTACATGTTTAAGTACTCGGTTTGGTTGGTGCTAGGGCATTTTAAATGTCCGCCTGGCTAGCTACCACCATCTTATCTAAATCTGCCGCCAAGCAGCAATGTTATTAGCATTGTTGTGTTCCAGTTGTCAGAGATAAGATAGCCAGTCCCCCAAATGTGTTGGGGTTCCCGGGTCAGTACGCTTCCACCTTCGACCTCATCTTCACTTAACATCAGGTGTGATTGAGGTCAAGTACGAACCCGTCGTGCATAAAAAAAAAACGCATTACTCAGATATTCCATCCATATTCGCATAATATATCTCTTTCGTTAGTCTTCTTTCATTCATCCTCTCCACATGTCCTAATCATCTCAGTATACCTTTTTCAATCTTTGAAAGAAAGAAAGAAAGAAAGAAAGAAAGAAAAGTATTTATTGTCACTACGTTCTCTTTCACATTGCTTAACCCCCTAATTACACTATTCCTGATTCAATCTTTCAAAGTCACCACACTCATACTTCACACACACTGTAACTATAATAAAGGTAAATTAACCCTTAGATATCTGTAGCAAAGGGCGTTTAGATGCGTTGCCAATAATTGACGGTGCTGAAATGGTGTCTATGAAATTTAGAATATAAATAATAATAATAATAATAAATATCCTTAGACATGCACACAGCGCCACCTAGTTCCACAGTAAGCAACTATAAGCTTGTGTCGTGGATACCACATGGTTGATATACTACATAAATTCATTTTTTTTGCAAATAAATACTTATTATAAATGAAAATATCCATAACTCTGGTACACATGTCCGTATTCATCACACAAACATATGCCCCTAGCGGGATTCGAACCCGCAACCTTTTGGTATAGTGGTCAGAGTTGCTAACCTACACCAAACAGGTCGTCAAGTATGAGTAATTTTAATATCATTCATAACATTGTGATGCTTTTGAATTTATTCAAAGGCAAACTTGAACTCCTCGGAAAAGAACGAGCAAGAAACGTGTGTACCTTTTGTAAATAAATCAAAATCGAAGACCGTTTTATTAAATCCTCCATAAAATATTGACACAGAATATCATTAACTTGAAAACCGGGGATTTTAAAGGAAATCTCATTTTCGGAATTGCTGTAATCCCATAATTTTGGACGGCTTTCTCGAGCCAACTGCGGACAGTCTTTAACAAAAAAGTAATAGTTCGTCTCGCCGCCATCCCTTTGGTGTAACCATAAAAAATAACGTAGCGAAGAAAAAGTGGAACACACAAACGGTATACAGATATCGGAACAACCGTCCGATCGATCCAGCAAAATGAAAGTGTTGAACTGCCTTCAATGTTTACAGTTTGCTTGGGGTGATGCATTTTTAGCGCTTATGGCGCAGTCACATTCACTATTCGTTTTCGATTATCGAAGTTAAGCAATGTCTAGCGCGGTCAGACCTTGCATTGGTAATTGCACTAGTGGCTTTATAAACCTCCGACAAAACACAACGGGTTTTTTTTATTCATGTTAAGTGAAGATGAGGCCGAAGGTGGAAGCGTACTGACCCGGAAACCCCAACACATTTGAGGGATTGGTTATCTTATATCTGACAACCGGAACACTACAATGCTATTAACATTGCTGCTTGGCGGCAGATTTAGATAAGATGGTGGTAGCTAGCCAGGCGGACATTTAAAATGCCCTTCCACCAACCAAACCGAGTACTTAAACATGTACCCCGCTGGGGTAGAACCCGCGACCTCCGAATCGTAAACCCAATGTTGTTTACATTGAGCCACGGAGGCGGTCAGTGTGTTCGTGTCCAATCTTTGGTTGGTTTTATCTAAATAATGCGTAATCCGATTAGATTGCGATTTTTTAAATATTATACCAGGGGAATGGTTCTCAAGTTTTGATGTTATTGGAATAATCGTTTGACTAACTAATAGACTATATACGAGGTTATTTATTATAAACCTGAAATTAGTTGATCAGAAGCAGGTTTAAAATCGATTCTGGCTATAAAAATATAAAGTTACATTGTTTCCATAATTATTTATCTAATTAAGGAATAATAAACACTCTACAAACGGAAATATAACAGTAACTGAATTCGCAACAATCCTTTATAATATTTTATTGTTTCTAGTCATATTGATTACAAAATATATGATCTAATTGGGGTGTATCGGCTTTTTGGTACACAAAATATAACCTTTATATACATATAAATGCTACAAATCTACTTGTTAATTTAATATCTCAGGAATTCCATAAGCTCGATTATCGTAATAGCACTATAAAATATTACAACGATTTACGGGCTAAAAGTTTCGTGCATTATATTTAATATTAAAATTCAACTACGAACAATGTTCAAATTTTTAACCCTCTATCTGCTTTCGGAATGTAATTTAGTATGTTATTACTCGGCTGCAAAAGGGGTTAAGTTTTTCGCGCGTATCTACATATTAGGTACATTTTTGTATGTGAGATTCTTTATTCTCTCGTAGCATCCAAACGGTTGGATATATTTTAATTAATGAGGTGCCGTCAGATTCGTCTATGTCGTCGTCGATCCGTATACGCTAGTGCAATAGTCGGAAACCAACCGATGTGACTCGACATAGACTTGAGTGGACATTAAAAATTATTGTAATTTTTTTTCGCAATAAAGAGAATTTGTAATGTATTGCATTGTGTTGTGTTGTGTTGTGTTGTATTGAATTGTATTGTGTAGAATTGAGTGCGCGGATCACTAAAAAAGTCGTAAATTGTGTTCGGTGGCTAAATTTAGTACCTCATAAGCGCCATAGAAGTAAATATGGTAACTGGATAGATTGGATTTATTTAGTTCACTTTTACAATATCTCATAAATACAGTTCCGTAAATTAATGATTTCTAAAATAAAATTGATTGTCAAACATTAAACAATTACATTGTACATATACTCTCAGCGTAACTTCAAGCATAACGTTTTTCAGAGTACGCTGACTAATTCTAAGATTAGGACTAAACTCTTCGGCAACATTTTTTTAATGCACAACGTGCACTTCACCTGAATCACACCTGATGTTAAGTGTAGTATTGCGGATAGTTTATGTCAGAGCGAATTTACGTCCATCTGAGGTAAGCTCAAAAGATAACCGTCTCAAACTACCATTTTCAGATATAAAAGTTGATATCTCACTCTGTTACAAACTGTCCTCTTCTAACCTTATAGAATGTAGACAAGATTTTTCACAACACGCAGCGCCACTGAATTTTATAAACAAGTCTCCTTACACCATTTAGGGCTTCGCTTGTGAGACAACCTAGATTTATAAGTCGGTTCGACGCCAGAGTATTTAGAACAATTATATGAAGATATATACTGTCACATTTGGCTTAGAATTTGCTGCTTGGCTACAACCAAAAGTGGCTTGTGTCGATTAATCATTTCCCAAACAGTGAACTTCTTTCTATTTATCTTTGTTCTTCAAGGGAATATATATATATAGTCGCTAGTTGCATAAAGACAGGAATGTCTTGTCTTTATGCAACTAGCGACGGTAAGTTGTCTGCTCTGGGTGCGACAGTAAACCAGCACTGAGCTCTTATAAGCTCAGCTATATCTGAGTTGTTTCCCTTTCGCTGCTGCGACACTTATCTGACTGTTCTGTTATGTTATTTGCCTAATAATTGTTGTATATGTGTCGAAGTGGCGAATAAACAGTTTCTTTCTTTCTTTCGTGTGAATGAACAAGCAAAGCGCTTAGTGCGAATATTTGGGATATGGACGATGTCAAAATGGAAGCTAATTAGTCCGAAATAAAAAAGATAGATTCCAAAGATTATTGTTCAAGTTAGTTAGTAGTTAGATAATCCTCCCTGGACATAATCAGATCGTTCGCATGCCAGACTATTTCACAATTAATAATGAAATATAAAAACCTTTATGTAAAATCAAAGCCAGATTTTAAAAGAGCAACCCTTCGAGTTTACTTCGAGTTACTCAGGGGAAAATTGCATTTTGAACAAGCAGTAGCTTAAAAAAATGTAAAACTGACTATTTTAAGTGTACTCTGTGTACCTATTTATTTATTTATTTATTAAAGAAACCAACAGCGTTACAAAGTGCGAATGCAAAAAATAAGGCAAATTACGGGTTTCATCATATAAACTATTATTGTTTTTTTTTTGAAGTTCCAGCTAAGTAGTTAGGAACCACGTAATGGGTAGCTTTACGGACATTGAGACAACGCTGCAAATAATGCCGAGTATTCGTATCTAGATCCACACTAAGCAACTATAGGCTTGTATCATGGATACCAGATGCTTGATAAACTACACAAATACATTTTTTTTTTCTAAAAATTCTATTAAAAGGTCGCGGGTTTGATCCCGCTAGGGGCATTTACTTGTATGATGAATGAACATTGTGTTCCCGAGTTATGGAAATTTTTCACTTATACTACTCTGTGTAAAAAGTATCGGGAATATGTCAATAAAAAGACCCGCGTAAAAGAGGTCGTTCTAATTTTTTTACTGCATGTTGGTAGCACTGTACTGATTTAGCGCGCAAAATTTGAGCTTCTTGATTGAATCTTCACTTAACATCAGGTGTGATTGAGGTCAAGTACCAACCCGTTGTGCAAAATTCTCAAACATTTACTCTTATTCATATACAGGGTGAATTTGAATTCGTGTAATTCCTACTTAATGGTGACTCCTCTCCTGATTGCGATAAACATTCCCCAAGGAACGACGTGCCATGAAACTTATAGGTGATAGTTCGATGACTGCTAAATTGCAGAGCCTTGAACACCGTCGCAAAGTCGCCTGTCTCTCAGTTTTTTAGAGGATACATTTCGGGGAGTGTGCGTTGGAATTACATAATCTTATTCCACCGTCACCCTTCCATCTTCGGACCACTAGGCGTGGGGAGGGATTCCACCCGTATATAGTTAATATACCGAACATTCGCACTAAGAAGTTCGATTCTTCATTCATCATCCGAACAGCCAAGGCATGGAACTCCCTTCCGGCGTCAGTCTTTCCTGAATCCTACAACCTTGGGATCTTCAAGAGCAGAGTAAATAGGCATTTACTGAGATCGCGTGCTTCATCTCCAACCACATGGTCACTTTCCATCAGGTGAGATTGTGGTCAAACGCGAATCCAGTCAATCATAAAAAAAAAGGAACCATAGCTGAATTCTTTCAAAAAACACCTGATTCTTTCCTATTCTTCTAGGCCAGTTCAATACTTAAAATGGGAACATCTCTGTTGGGCTTGTTTTTCCATGTACCCTGCCTGTTACGTCACTAAAGAGAACGGTCCAAGATGTGAGTAAGTGTAGTTGAGTTTTGGATGTGGTATTGTATGATTTTTTTTTTGAAGCACAACGGGTTAGCACTTGAGCTGAATCACACCTGATATTAAGTGAAGATGAGGCCGAAGGTGGTAGCGTACTGACCCGGAAACCCCATTTTATTTTGGGGGACTGGCTATCTTATCTCTTACAACCGGAACACAACAATGCTATTAACATTGCTGTTTGGCGGCAGCTTTAGATAAGATGGTGGTAGCTAGCCAGACGGAGATTTGAAATGCCCTACCACCAACCAAACCGAGTACTAAATATGTACCCCGCTGGGGATCGAACCCGCGACCTCCGAATCGTAGAAGAAGGTCGAGTGAAGCTCGAAGTGAAAGGCTGTAGCCAGGCCAAGTTCTCAAAAAAATATAGTATACAAATACCTTCTCCATGTCGTCAACATTGGGCCCGCTTCGTATATCGCCGGCATAAAGGTTCTACAGCTCATTAGGGGAAGCTTAACGATCCCGAGCCTGCCCTGGCTTATTGCCTCATGTGTGCCTGATGCTTCAGGTTGGCGACACACAGAGAGCCTGCTGCTGTACATAACTTTGCCTGTGTTTTACCTACAGTTGTGTCATGCATTGGGGTAATAATTAATTCTACACAGTGTTGTTTATTATTCTTATGACTACACAGTAATGTGTCAAACTTTATAAGGCTTAAAAAGTATGTAATTTAATTAATATGCTGTAAAGTTTGGTGATAAAATAAATAAATAAAATAAATATAAATTCAAAATTATGTTAAAAACCATTTTATTAAAAATAACTACATAAACCATATTTTGTATATCAATAGCGATATAAACCAATGAGGTTTGTAATGCATCGTTGGTTTATAATGAATTAGAATCGGTGAAGGACACTTCGCGAGATTCGCCTGTCAGAAAAAGCAGACGCAACTTTGCCGGCTGTTCATTCGAAATACCGCAGAATGCCTGGGTAACGTGTGAAATAAATGATATTTTATACATTGCCTGAACGTTTTAGCCATTCTATGGAATACCCAGTGATTCTATAGAATACCGAATTACTCAGATTGCCGATAACATATACAATCGTTGATAAATTAAATAAATTGAAAATAAATAGCAAATTATGTTACTGTATGTATACAATTATACTACACCCAGCGTGCTCGTAGTTCGGTTGATCGTGTCTCTCGCTAATAAGAAAAATCAGACTGATTTTAAAATAGCTTTGTCTCCTGGGTTAATGCTCCATGTGTGTTCGATTCTTCAAGCTAGGGTTACACAGGGAGCTTGCTCTGGCTTATTAAATTCTAGTGCGCTGGCTGTGTAAAGATAGCGGCACACAGAAAGAATAGAACTGTGGATGGAATAACTTAAATATATAATGCACGACTGCCCCAAAAAGTACGTACTTAATATTAATTTTGTAAATGTATCGGAAATAAAAAGCTTGCGAAATATATATTTTGAATTTATATCCGTCAATTATTATCAGCATAATTCAAATAATCTAGTTCCTACACAGAGGTTACTCTGACTGAGGTTCTAACAATATTTACCAATTTAAACACGGACAACTGTCAGTTGAGTTATTTAGGAATCAAAGATTTTTTCTTGCAATTACCAATCATTCCGTATAACATTCTTATATTTTACAACGTTGCAGAAAAGAAACGTACAGAGAATAATGCGTACTGCGTCTTAACATTGTCTAAACGTCTTCTCTGCTTATATAAATAAATATAAAAATATAGAATATAGAATGGCAGAACGTACACAACGCTATCTAGTTGCACATTTATCCACCATTAACCATCTGATATCCACCACACAAGCCTAGTTGCTTAGTGTGGAACTAGATGGCGCTGTCTGTATATGTCCAAGGATATTTATTTATTTTTTATTTATTTATCAACTAGGCTTGTATTATGGAAATCAGATGGTTAATAAACACACAAATTAGCTTTTTTTTTGTAAATATATAGATATTATAGATGTAGACATTCATAACTCCGGTATTATATGTCCGTATTCATTATTCAAAGATATGCCCCTAGCGGAATTCGAACACGCGACCTCTAGACATCACCTAAGACACTACACCAGACAAGTCTTCAAATAATTATCTGCCTAGATAAAACGTTTTAATATTATATCATTTGCAAAAGACCGAGGCAGAATACCAGCGGTTGGATACTTCGGCTACGTCCCAGCTGAGCCCTGAACAGTTTTGTCGAAATTTGCTATTATAAGTAATTATATGTACAATGGATTAACACAAGTCATGGACATATAAATTCTTATTCATTCATAAATAAAATACAATAGCAAATCCGCTCTCCCAGTGTATCCACAACTTAATTCTTCCGTAAAAAGTTGCGCCCAAAACGGTCGAGCCCAGATTTTAATAGGACCGCCGATAAAGGCTTTGCCATATTGTTTAGAGAATTGTGTACCATACTGTAGCGAGTAGAAGTACATGAAAGGTTTAAGAGTGCAAAGATTTAATATCGGACGTTAACCCTTTAATTTTGAAGGTTCACATTACATATACAAGGTGAAATTTAATTCGTGTAATTTTATTTTATGCACAACGGATTGGTACTTGACCTCAATCACACCTGATGTTAAGTGAAGATGAGGTCGAAGGTGGAAGCGTACTGACCCGGAAACCCCAACACATTTGGGGGACTGGCTATCTTATCTCTGACAACCGGAACACAACAATGCTATTAACATTGCTGTTTGGCGGCAGATTTACTCGTAGATAAGATGGTGGTAGCTAGCCAGGTGGACATTTAAAATGCTCTACCACCAACCAAACCGAGTACTTAAACATGTATCCGGCTGGGGATCGAACCCGCGACCTCCGAATCGTAAACCCAATGTTATTTACATTGAGCCACGGAGGCGGTTATTTCCCGACTCATGGATATTTATTTAATAAATAATATGTTTATCCGTTATCCGGATAATAATAATTATTCATCTCATCACACAAGCATTTATCCCTAGCGGCATTCGAACCCGCAACCAATAATGATAACGATCGAGAAGTTAGTGAGAAGGTCGCATGAGTCTACATTCATCGATGTGTTGTGTTGACGACCTGTTTGGTGTAGTGGTTAGAAACTCTGCTACTATACCAAATGGTCGCGGGTTCGAATCCCGCTAGGGGCATATGTTTGTATTATGAATACAGACGTGTGTTTCCGAGTTATGGATGTTTTTCATGTATACATGTATTTATTTACAAAACAAATGTATTTGTGTAGTTTATCAACCATCTGGTATCCATAACACAAGCCTAGATGCTCACTGTGGACCTAGATGGCGCTGTGTGTTAAAAATAATAATTAAAAAAAAAAATAACTATACAGAGTGAAATTCAAATCATGTAATTCCTTGTTACTCGTGACTCCACTCCTGATTACGAACAACTTTCCTCTAGGAACCATAGCCGAATTCGATCAAAAATGTTCGATAACTCATATAGAGTAGGTAAACCATTCTGAAACCATCTTTAGTATGGAAGCCCAACAATTTTCGGCTCAATTCGGCTATGATTTCTAGTGGATAGTTGCTCTTAATCAGTAGTGGAGACACCAGCCAAAAATTATTGGACATCGAGTAAAAGCAATTCTGAATTAACCATTGTTTTAATTTATTTTTAAAAAGTTTCAAAGGTACAATTTTTATATGGGTATCTAGCCTATTATAAATTTTAGTAGCCATTACATAGTTATATTTACTACATAACGTGGTCTTTATACTGGGTTAAGGGTTAACGCACCTTTCGTACGGAAGTCCAATAATTTTTGGCTGGTGTCTCCACTACTGATTAAGAGCAACTATCTACTAGAAATCATTGCCGAATTGAGCCGAAAATTGTTGGGCTTCCATACTAAAGATGGTTTCAGAATGGTTTACTTTGTATGCGTTATCGAACATTTTTGATCGAATTCGACTATGGTTCCTAGAGGAAAGTTGTTCGTAATCAGGAGTAGCGTCACCAGTTAATGGGAATTACACGAACTCAAGTTCACCCTGTATATACCTTTTCGGTTCTCGCGCAAAATGTCGGCGAAAAGTGTCGTAGGGCCTATTACATCTACGTAAGTATACAGAAATGTCAAACTCTCGTTCCGTCGCGAAACTAGAAACAAAGTTGTTTCCAACAAATCTCTGCTCAAAAACATTAATTAATAATTAATTACAGCCTCTTAAACTTACGCCAAATTAAGTTTCACCTTAGTCATTCATTATGCAAGAAGCGTTTCCTCACTTTGTTTGGTAAACATCTCACTAATTTAGTAAACAGACTTAAGACCGGTATTGCAAATAAATTAATTTTGAGTGGTTAAGGCGCGTTAATGGACTCTCGCTGGGCCCTTGGCGATTTTAATATTCATGGCAGGCTGCTATGTTTTATGGTCATTATAATACTACGTAGAATAAGACTAGTCCTCCCTTCCTGTGGGTGTCGTAGGCGGATAAACGATGGTGAGAATACGTGTGTGTGACGAGCAGCAGCGCCATCGTCGGTCCGAAGCTCCTGGAAAAAGTTTGGGTATTCTTCGGGCTATATCCAAGTTTCCTTCGGGTCTCTTCATTTGTGATTCGATCCCGCATGGAGACTCCAAACATAACACTCTCCATTGCCCTGTGGATGACCTTGAGTCTTCTTATGAAGCCCATAGTGAGCGACCACGGTTCAGTTCCACATGTCATCACTGGCAACACACACTGATCAAAGACTTTCTTCTTGAGACATTTGGTATTTGTGACGACAAGATGTTACGTTGCTTCCCAAACGCTGCCCGAGTTGGATTCGACGATTAATCTCCTTCTCGAAGTTGGATTTACCTAACCTAACGAAAATTATCACGTTAAAATATTAAGATATATCGCAAACGGATCCCTGAATCGAAAAACTGTTCAAGATAATATTTTTGAACGACCTATTCAACGACATCCTATACGATGAGGTACAGAAAAATAAAATTCATCCCCAATTTACGTATACGTTAGTCCCTAAAAAAAAGAAGGTTCTGTAGCGTACAAGTGTGGGTACATGCATGGCAGCATGCATGTCTCATAGTTTGTGGAGTGACATCGCACAGGCACCGGTTGTCGTCCGTATATCCCCACTTGGATATCTACCGAACCCCGCACGCAATCTATTGAGTGACTTTCATTCGGGCTACTCCAGAACGTGACCGGATGAAAGCTGTATGGCGTGAGGGGCATGTAAGAACGTTTACCCTTCACCAAGTAATATCACTGGATTCATGGTAGCTGTAGAATTTATCCTAGTACTATTCTATTGACTACCTATTAGTGTAGTGGATAGTGACCCTGTCAGCGAAACCAACGGTTGCGGGTTCGAATCCCGCGACGGGTAAATGTTTGTGTGATGAATATGAACATTTATTCCTGAGTCATGGATGTTTATATAAATATTTATGTATGTTTATCCGTTATCTAGTATCCATAGCACAAGCTTTGCTTAGTTTGGGACTAGATGATTGGTGTATGTGTCCGAAATATTTATTTATTTATTTATTTATTATTGCCTGCTTGATATCCATGCTATGATTATGTGTTTACTCCAAGGCATGGAACTCCCTTCCGGCGTCAATCTTTCCTGAATCCTACAACCTTGGTATCTTCAAGAGCAGGGTGAATAGGCATCTACTGTGATCGCGTGCTTCATCTTCGGCCACATCGTCACTTCCCATCAGGTGAGATTGTGGCCAAATGCGTATCCAGTTAACCATTAAAAAAAAACTCAGGTTAATGAACTCCATACTATGAGACTGGCTATCAAAGTCCCAATCGCTAGTAATACTCACGTTCTCTGACATATTTATGCTATGTCTTAATGCACTGATGTAGTTAATGTACCTCTAAACACACAGGAATTACTCTAAAGGCTCGTTCGCTCTCATTCAAGCTGACAGTTAACAGACATCACTTCGTTTCTTACATAATTGCATATACCCTCGTTTTTACTACACAAAACTATGGGTATCCTTCTCTCTCGAATGTAAGTAAACAACATCGATCAGTGTAGAAACGGACTCGTTACGTGCCGACGAATACAATTTGTTTCTGGAAAACATATCCTCCGTGAAATTATATTAGATTTTACTCGACTGCAAAGCCAAAAGGAGAGTAATGTTTAGGGGTATATGTATACTCGTAATAAATAATATAAATAAATATTTCAGACACTACTCTAATCATTTAGTTCCAAACTAAGCAATACTTTTACTGTAGATACTAAGGATCGTATTCATTACAAATCAAATCAAAATCAAAAAAAAGCTTTATTTTGTAGGTACACAGGGTACACTTAAAATAGTCAGATTTTAAATTTTTTAAGCTACTGCTTGTTCAAAAGCCAATTTTCCCCTGAGAAGAACCAGCAAGAAACTCGAGAGGTTGCTCTTTTAAAAAAAAAGGTTTTTATGTTACAAAATTAATGATTATTATTTTATATTATAATATTTCATTATTAATTGTGAAATAGCCTGGTTATGCGAACGGGCTGGTTATCATCTAAATAATCTGATATTTTATAATATGCTTTCTTAATAAGTTTCTGTTTTATAGTATCTTTAAATTTATTGAAAGGAAGATTTTGTATATCAACAGGAACTTTATTGAAAAAGCGTATACATAACCCTTTGAATGAATTACTGACTTTGCGGAGGCGACTTATGTGACCTGCAAGTTTATCTTTATTTCTTGTATTGACATCATGTTTATCACTATTTTTCCTAAATGATGAACTATGTAGGTATGTAACCCAAAGTATAACACTAGAGGCACTCTGACAGTGTTTGCCCATCGATCAGGACGCGCCGAGCTCCGCACGTGACGGGGAATGCCATTTGTTTTTATTAACAATACGTTAAATTGCTTCGGAGTGGAGTTTCCTATCCCCGGTTTCAATTTACCGAAACGCCTCGCGAAAATAAATTACCTTTGAAAGCTTTTATGATGGGGGAGATGTAAACAAAGATGGTTTTTACCGAGCGAGGAATAAGCGAGATCGATTTTCATACAACAAAATATACATATCTCAATCTTAATCTTTAGTAGTTTAGTCATGCACGGATTAACCCCCGACGAAAGAAGACGGGTATTATATGTATTAAAAAACCGGTCAAGTGCGCGTCTGGCTTCGCGCTGTGTAGGGTTGGGTAGTTGTTCGTCACAATATGTGGACTTAGACGGGGGCTGTTTGTGTTTGGTAAATAATTTTCAATGGAAAATACATTTCATAAGTTTCAAAACCTACTTACCTGTGATAGTTTTCCTTTCAACTTTATTACACTGGATGAGTTTTTTTACCGTAAGGAAAAAATTGGGCATATTAGGTAAGTGAAATAGAAGGTGTTGGCATATAGGTAGTTTGTTTTTTTTTTCAAAACCATAATCGAATAAAGCATTAATTGTGTCATTTGACGGTTGCGTTTGTAGTTACCGACTCATAGTCACACCAAGTTATCACACCAGTGTTACAAACAGGATTCTTTTTCTTGTTAGTCACACTACTAATTTTTCCACACCATTTATTGTATTTATTCCCTAACTAGTGCTGTCCTAGCCTGTCCTGTCCTGTAAAATGGAATGTCATCTGGGATGTCATCTATATTTAACTGGCGCAAGCGAGCCGGACGAGTGCGAGCGAAGCGAGCACGGGAGTTTATGGCACCCCGACATAGATAGGTTAGGTTCGAAGGGTATGGCGGAAGCGAGCCGGCCGAGCAGAGCGAGCCCGGATCGCCCGACATACCCTTCGTGGTAGGTTGACATTATTATATATTAGTTTGTTCCTGTTAAACCTAAATTTTCAACAGGTACAGCACTAGCATTTATAGTATAAATGGTGTGGAAAAATTAGTAGTGGGACTAACAAGAAAAAGAATCCTGTTTGTAACACTGGTGTGATAACTTGATGTGACTATGAGTCGGTAAGGGCGTTTGTATCCTATTCTACATAATTACATCATTCAATTAAATAAATAAAGAAAACTTGGAGAAACTGTGAAGTCCAAATAAATTTCGCATGATACGAATCCCGCTGTATATCTATAAAAGGCCGGCGCGTGCTTTATTGAGAAAAAAAAATAACCACTTTTTTTTTATCCACAACGGGTTAGCACTTGACCTCAATCACACCTGATGTTAAGTGAAGATAAGGCCGAAGGTGGTAGCGTACTAACCCGAAACCCCTATCTTATTTGGGGGACTGTCTATCTTATCTCTGACAACCGGATCACAATAATGCTATTAACATTGCTGTTTGGCGGCAGATTTAGATAAGATGGTGGTAGCTAGCCAGGCGGACATTTAATATGCCCTACCACCACCTATGCCGATAACTTCTATTTCACTTACCTAATATGCCCTATTTTTTTCTTTTTAAAAAAACTCATCCGGTATATACCTACTACCACCGTGAATTCTTTCACGTATCCAAAACGACTCAGTTACCTGGCATAGGTGGGGAGGGGACACAAATGACATTTGTCAGTGTCCGTGTGTCATTTGGAGGCTCCACTGAAAACCAGCGTTGTAGTGAACGGCTACAACCCATGGTGAGTTGGAGACCTTTTTAACTCCACCTTGCGACACCGACAATTAGATGGCAAACACAATGTTATTTTTTGCATGTGTCTCGACTGTGTAATATTTGTACCTGATTGTTTGTATCATGAGATGGGTTTAAATATTTTTTTCTTTCTTTCTTCTTTCTTTCACTTGACTAACAAAAATTTGCACTTTAAAACTTTATCTTTCTTAAGTGAAAGTTTCTTAAGACCTATCCAACGACACTGGGGTTTTTCATTATGTTTCTTAAACACTATATTTATTTTTAGAGGCATCGAGTCCCTTGTTGGGCGCCAATTGTCACGTCAATAAACCCGGTTTCAACTTTAGAATGAACATATGAAAGAAAAATACATGTACTATATCATACTTTACTCATGGAACATGTTTACACTGCCCGTAGTGGCACCCTTTATTGAACATCAAGCACTATGTTTACTAGAAGAAATCTCGCGAATCAACTGTAATAAGAATTACGTACAGGCACACAGATAAAGGCAAAACTAAGAGCACTTAAATCTTTTTTTTTCAACACGATATTACTTTTTGGGGTACTTTTGTGTCACACCGGCGGTTGTCGACGAAAAAGTATCGTTCGTTTACCAATTTCGCAATCATTTTTTGTACTTGCGTCAGTCACAGCACGACGTCACCCTGAAGTGTTGCCACAGCCCGGCGACAACACATATAAAACTCGTAGCAATGGCCATGTTATTGACATTATTGGAAAGATGATTTTGTGCTATTCGGTTGTAGCTATACTAACTAAATTATTAAGCTACTAACTGGGGGTAGTCAGTAGCTCAATTATTACCTACGCATTAATTAAAAGAAAAAAAAAGAAATACCTTTTGAATTTGACAAAAAATTAGTTGTGTTTAATTTCACACAAAATCTTTTATTTGCCACGTTTTAATACAATTTTTATTATTTATTATTATTTTGTTCCATCAATGTTGTAGGGGGTTTGCTAAATTTTCAACTTACAGTAATATTCGTATTTTTTGTCAAATTACATTATATTCTCTGGTTATTTACCCTGAAATAGAGCATAGTGTAGAAAGTAAATTTCATACTATTTAACTAATGATTATAATTATACATATTCCCTTGCAGGTGTTAGCGGCTCTTGCCGTCTCCCTGGCACCGTTCTCAGCTGGTCTGGGTAAAGGATACAGCTCTCCAGCCATCGCCTCCCTCCAAGGTCCAGGAGCCAATGCCACGAGGAGAGACTTCCAGTTGACTGACCAGCAAGCGTCGTGGTTAGCATCGTTATCTTTTCTTGGTGAGTATGGTCTTTTTATGTCTATACAGGGTGAATTTGAATTCCATTATCTAATGACGCCACTCTTGATTACGATCAACTTTCCATGGAACCATGGAATGGATTGGAATGGAACCATTGTATTCGATCAAATAATTACAATACAATACAAATACTCTTTATTGCGCAAAATAATTTACAATAATTTTGATGAAAACAATAGAACACAATTAGGCGGTCTTATCACTAAAAGTGATCTCTTCCAGACAACCCACCGCTATGGGATATTTGTAGGTAGAAAAACAATTGTTTTAACAGTTGTGTTAAAAAACAATTGTGTTTAAAAAATTGTGTTAACAACAAACAACAATTTTCGATTACCAACACAAAATAAACCACCTTTTGCATGGAAGTCCAACAATTTTCGGCCGGTAACTCCACTCCTGATTACGAACCACTTTCCACTAGAATATATAGCTCAGCAAAATATTGTTGAACTGCCATACTAAAGGTGGTTTCAGAATAACTGACTTTGGGTATTCGAACAATTTTTGATCGAAGTCGGCTATGGTTCTAGGGGAAAGTTGTCCGTAATCAGGAGTGAAGTCACCGGTAAACAGCAATTACACGAATTAAATTTCACCCTGTATTACTGAACTAGAGATGCAGTTAGGTGAGTGTGCGTTGGAATTACACAATCTTATTCCACCATCGCCATTCCATCTTCGGACTACTAGGCGCGGGGAGGGATTCCACCCGTATGTAGTTAACATACCGAACATTCGCACTAAGCGGTTCGATTCTTCATTCATAATGCGAACAGCCAAGGCATGGAACTCCCTTCCGGCGTCAGTCTTTCCTGAATCCTACAACCTTGGATCTTCAAGAGCAGGGTGAATAGGCATCTACTGGGATCGCGTGCTTCATCTTCGGCCACATCGTCACTTCCCATCCGGTGAGATTGTGGTCAAATGCGTATCCAGTTAACCATAAAAAAAAAAAAAGTTTTTTATCGCCAAGCGACCTGTCCAAGCTTGCTTATCATCAAACAGTGAGAAAATTTTATTAGAACCATTACAAAGGGTACATAACTTATAAATATCTTGGCCAGATATTGACTCCTGATCTATGAAGTATTGTACAGTTTTTAACCGACTTCAGAAAAAGGAGGTTAGACCAGAATATATGTGATAATCATGATGGCGTATTAAAATCTTGTTTTTACCCGACTGCCCAAGAAAGTCCAGAAAAGGGAAAAGAAAAGTCCAAGTCCACCGTTCTGGAATTTAATATTAGTGTAAGAATTTCAGATATGCTTCAAATTGAACACCCGACTTTTTGCGTAAGGTGTTATTTACTATTCCATTACGGTTTCACCACACCCTATGTTTGTGAAAGGGTGACATCCGCTAGCGCGAGCAAATCCTATGCCTCTACTATTTCCAGGCCATTTAATTCGCAGCATTTAACCCATTTCTATGTAGAGGGAGGCAGGTGAAGCCTAACCCGTTCCTCTCTAGGGAAAATTTTCAACCCCCTTGGTATTTGTTAAATTTATTTTCGCATGTGAAGTGATACGCGACAGCTCGATGCAAAATTTACTTGTTTTATTATAATTAATTATTGCAATCATATCCTATTGTAGCTGTAAGACGCCTACGAAAACAGTTGAACTTGAATGTGTTGAGAAGGCAATGTGTACCTGCTCATTCCCAATTTATAGTGATTATGACGATTTTTTAGCATTAGGTAAGCATTGGCGCTGATTTCTGTTATTTTTTATCCACAACGGGTTAGCACTTGACCTCAGTCACACCTGATTTTAAGTGAAGATGAGGCCGAAGGTGGTAGCGTACTGACCCAGAAACCCCATCTTATTTGGGGGACTGGCTATTTTATCTCTGACAACCGGAACACAACAATGCTATTAACATTGCTGTTTCGCGGCAGATTTAGATAAGATGGTGGTAGCTAGCCAGGCGGACATTTAATATGCCCTACCACCAACCAAACCGAGTACTAAATATGTACCCCGCTGGCGATCGAACCCGCGACCTCCGAAACGTAAACCCAATGTTGTTTACATTGAGACACGGAGGTGGTTATCTTGGCAAGATATAACTCCTGATCTATGCAGTTATTGTACAGTTATTTAACCGAGTTCAGAAAAAGGAGGTTCTCATAAATATATCACCTATATAATTGCTTTCGTTAATCTCGTATCACTAATTCGTTCTATACGCCCAAACCACCTTAACATACCTCTTTCTTACTCACTACCTCATCTTGCATCAGTCTAGTATATTGTACACAATTATCAAATCTACACCTACACCTTACCTCACCGTATATTGTGTTACTTGTAAATTTATTTTTGGAAAATAATAGGAGAATAGAGAGTATTTATAATCTATTTATAATCTATTATTGTATAATGTTCAACTATGTTTATAGATTCACAACCAACTCATGTAGGTACTTAATCTTAACTGTAACCTAGAACGATGCCCATTCTGATTACTATCTGTAAAATTAAGGAAAACCTGTTATTCGCTGTACTATTGAGAATACAATGCCTGTTAAAGTATATTATGTATACTTTAATTCCATGTTTAAACAAAATGTAACGCCGTTGGTTTTCTTATAAATAAATAAATAAATACATAAATTCTTTCAACAATCAACCAATGCCTATCAACATTGTTGCGACCTCAAAACCCGCAGCCTAGATCCGGCCCAGCGCTGTACATTAACGTGACTTTTACCATTGAATTTATCGAAATGGTTTCCTCCATTGTTCGTAGTCGACTCTTTTACGGTTTCCACGAAACATTTGTATGAAATAATTTCTTAGCTTTGACATTTACATGGAAAATTTCAATTTACCAATCTCCCTGATTATTGTTTGAAAACCAGCGACTCGCCCCGGCTTCGCACGGCTTAACTATATAAGTATTAGGTCCTTACCTATGAAATTGGCGTTTTGTATGAAGAATTTCATTAAGACTGTTTTCTCCATACAAACATTTTTGATTTTTTTTTGGGAACGACAAATCCAAAGTTAGCTAAACTTTGTGTGTATTATCGGATAGCATTAAGTTAAATATAGGCAGCGTTAATTTTATAAAAATTTCAGCGAATCTAAGGCATTATTATGGGAAGCACATGAAAAGAGCTCCGTTCAATTTTTTTTACTATGTGACTTAGCCCAGAAATTAAAAAATATTTCATGTGAAATGAAAAACAAATTTGGATATAGCTGAAAATCGCAGGAACTGGTACATATGATTAACGAAGAAAAAAAACTCCAATTTCATAGGTAAAGACCCAATATTTAAAAACCAAACGACCCAACAGCATAATAATATGTTGTATTTTGCGGACGCCATGTTGGATTTTATACCATAAAATGTATCCTATAATACTTCAGGTATCAAGATGAATCTAACCATGCACTTTGAAATCGGTCAGCCGTTTAACCCACAGGATGCGCCATAGGAACAGACATACATTATCAAACAGACACTCCAAAAACATTATCCTCCTTTCTTGAGCAGTCGGGTAAAAACAAGATTTTAATACGCCGTCATAATTCCCTTCATCGCTCTCCCAGTATAAATAAATAATGTTGACTGATTTTTCATTCGTATATTATTCATCATTTATTCACTTATCTTCTAAATAAACGTTGTCTTCTATCATTAATGCTGAGTACATTTGTAATTGGTAGACATATAAGAACTGTCAAAGTCAAAAAATATTTATTTCGTAGCATAAAGATTATCACTTGAAAACGTCACATTTTTTATCTTAATATTAAAATTATTGACATATTGCTCATTCGCAAAGCAGATTCCCCAGAGAAGAACTAGCAAGAAACTCAAGGGTTGCTCTTTTAAATAAGTTTGGGTTACAATTATATTGTATATTAGGCTGAATATCGTCGAGCGGTCGATGTCCATGCTTGCTTATCATCCAGATAGTCAGAAATTTTATAATAGCCTTTGGTAAATAATGTCTGTTTTATGATGGTTTTGAATTTATTTAAAGGTAAATTTTGAATGTCCACTGGAACCTTATTATAAAAGCGTATACATTGCCCCTTAAATGACTTAGTGACTTTGTGTAAACGGCTGGCATGAACAGCAAGTTTATTTTGTACTGTACTGTACCACAAACCATGTCACTTCGAACTATAATATATTTACTACTGTTAATGTACCTGAAGTAAATAAATAAATAAATGATTATCACATTGGTCCAACCGTATGCACAGAATTAATATATACAGGGTGAATTTGAATTCGTATAATTCCTGTTTACTGGTGACTCTACTCCTGATTAAGAACAACCGCCTCCTTAACCGCCTCCGTGGCTCTATGTAAACAACATTGGGTTTACGATTCGGAGCTAGCGGGTACATGTTTAAGTACTCGGTTTGGTTGGTGGTAGGGCATTTTAAATCTCCGCCTGGCTAGCTACCACCATCTCATCTAAATCTGCCGCCAAAGCATTGTTGTGTTCCGGTTGTCAGAGATAAGA
Source organism: Oegoconia quadripuncta (assembly GCA_949316235.1). Classification (NCBI taxonomy): domain Eukaryota; kingdom Metazoa; phylum Arthropoda; class Insecta; order Lepidoptera; family Autostichidae; genus Oegoconia; species Oegoconia quadripuncta. The sequence goes on from OX438748.1 coordinate 34,905,919, forward strand.
TAACCAGTCCCCCTAATGTGTTGGGGTTTCCGGGTCATCACGCTTCCCCCTTCGACCTTATCTTCACTTAACATCAAGTGTGATTGAGGTCATGTACCAACCCGTTGTGGGTCTCAGGGGTTTTCTAAAAAGGCGGAGATTTTTGTATAGTTTCTTCCAAATTTCCAGGCGCCCTCTTCGGCGGTATGGCGGGCGGAGCGGCCATGCGTCATGGGAGACGCCGCGTGCTTTCTCTGGCCGCCGCCCCCTGCAGTCTCTCCTGGCTCCTGACTGTGGTTGCCACGTCAGTGAGGATGCTGTGCATTACTGCATTCCTGGGAGGCTTCTGCTGTTCAATACTGACTATGCTGTCGCAGGTAAGATACGAGGAGTCTAGGTTACTATTAGCCCAGAGCAGAGTGTCATCATATACTCTGTCTTGCTTCAAGCAGCCTAACCTAACCATAGAAGCTACGATGATTTCACATTCATAATGGGAATTGCCAAAGTTCACGGGTTTGATTCTCATCAGTGTACCTACATTGTCCCTTGAATGACGTAGTGACTTTGTGCATGTAAGCGACTGCTATGGACAGCAAGTTTATTTTTATATCTTGTATTAACATTGTGTATTTCACAATTTTTCCTAAACAAATGCAGATTCTTTCTTACGTACATTAAGTTTTCGTAAATATATTGCGATGCCAACGTTAATATATTGATTTCCTGAAATTTATTCCTCAGAGATACTCGGGAGCCTGACTTGTAGATCGCACGAACCGCACGAACTGACCCGGAAACCCAAATATTTGCGGAATTGGCTATCTTATCTCTGACAACTAGAACACAATAATGCTTGAGTAACATTCTGCAATACTGGCCTTATAGAAGATGGTGGTAGCTAGCCATGCGGATATTTAAAATGCCGTACCACCAATCAAACCGAGTACTAAACATGTACCCCGCTGGGGATCGAACCCGCAACCTCCGATTCTTAAACCCTTGTTTACATTGAGCCACGGAGGCGGTTATATCGATCTCGTAGTGAAACCTCTTTGAGCTTCCTTATGAAGTCCATAGAGCTCACTTCAATCTCAATTAGGCATCATCTATCAGCCTTACGCATCCCCACTGTTGGGACTCAGCTCCCTCTTAGAGGTTATGGGCCATAATCTACGTATTGCTCCACACACACAGGTCCACTACGTATTGCTGGATACGTGTCAGCTTTGTTTTATGGCGGCCATCGACCCCACCGACTTGTCTTAACGACTGCCTTCATTTGGACCAACTATTTAAAGTGCCCAACCATGAACTGATCGCGCCAGATATGGCTTTACTTCAATAATCGAAAATTAACGGCGAATGCGATTGCGCCATGCTCAAAAATAAATTTAAGTATCATGTAATTCCTGATAATTCTAACATCAAAACAAGATCATTTTGAAAGTAAATCGTTCAAAAGTTGGAGCCAATAGGTATTTATGTTTTTAGTAAAAAAACTAGACGAAAGTCAACCTTAGTGCCCTTGAATTAAAACTCGAAGGAAGGAAAAGTCAAAGAAACTAATTTTCAAGATGCCCGCATACTTCAACCGCAGTTAGGGCGACAACGCTTTGAATATTTTTGGGACTACATTTTTATTACATGAAAATAAAAAATAGATTTTGGTTGTAGAAATTTTTGCATATACAGGGCGTCCCAAAGTTATGGGACATGAAGGGGAAGTACCTTAAATATTGTAGATAGTGAATTTTGCTCAAAGAAGACTTTATGTTATTTTTAAAAGTTAGTAATTCTGCATTCATAGATTTTCTAAAAATTACTTGCTTCGGCTGGGAATCGAACCGACTTAAATGTGAAAAAAAAAACACCCTACTTTTATGATGCCAATCGAAAGAATAGCTAAAAAATAATAACTCTGCCTAAGTAACATAGTATTTTAAAAGAAAGGAACAACATAAAATGATTGAGTCAAATTTCAAGAAAGTTATTTATTGCCGACGACGTTCGAAAAGTAGCGATATTATCATTCCAAAGATAGCATTGATTATTCGTAAATAAGTACCCACTTCATAAAATCAACAGGCAGCGGGCTCATTAAAAGATTGGCGATTTGCGTAAAACAAGAGGGATCACATTTTGAGCATTTAATTAATTAATTTACAAAAAAATACCTACTTAATTGACTACGGCAGTTTCATGTATGTTTTTTATTTGATTAAAATGATTAATTTCACGTTGTTCCTTTCTTTTAAAATACTATGTTACTTAGGCAGAGTTATTATTTTTTAGCTATTCTTTCGATTGGCATCATAAAAGTAGGGTGTTTTTTTTTTCACATTTGAGTCGGTTCGATTCCCAGCCGAAGCAAATAATTTTTAGAAAATCTATGAATGCAGAATTACTAACTTTTAAAAATAACATAAAGTCTTCTTTGAGCAAAATTCACTATCTACGATATTTAAGGTACTTCCCCTTCATGTCCCATAACTTTGGGACGCCCTGTATATGGTTAGGTTAAGAGTTATTCATTATTGTTATTTTATTTTTCATTTATAGGAAATCTCACATGACATTCGGGTTGTTAATAATGATTTGTGATCATGATTGCTAATTTCGAGATTCCAGTTTTTGACATACAAAACTAACATATAGTAAAATCAGCCGTTAGCTGTCATAAATACCTATATGTGTGAGTGTGGGCATGCAGTTATGTGTGTATAAGTGAGTTGAGTGTGCCTATTAAACAGGTCTACAACTATAATATAACATTAAAAAAGTAATAACCTTCGGCACCTACAAAGTGTGGCTTGGAAAAAAGGTGGCCTTGGGGATAAGGAGGCAGGGGGTGCGATGCGAGTACCAGCCAGTCGCTCGTAACTTACTTGTAACGCTGATAGACTATTTTTAATTTAATTTTTTTAGGCTCATAAAGGATATAATGCAGTAGAAAACATTAAACAAAACGGAAACTTGAGCCTAAAATATGACAACTACTGTGGTCAAACGCGTATCCAGTCAATCAAAAAAAAAAAAAAAAAAAAAAAAAAACTACTAAAAGATAATCACTGAATTCAGCTTTATGTTCCCCCCAATACGTCCAATTACTATAGCAAATCTTATACTCTGCAGGCAATCCGTTTATGGAATGCCCTTCCCGAATCGATACGTCGCATACAATCATCATTTACTTTTAGAGCACAAGTCAAGGCACATTTCCTAACATCTTGACTGTTGCCATATTCGGGGCTCTGAGATTTGATAATTATAGTATCCATTATTTTCTTTGTTTCGTGTTACATATAACTGTCTGTGTTGCTAACCACTACTCCAAACAGGTCGTTTAAGATCGTATTATGTATTACGTATTATGTTCTCAGTCACAATACTCAAGTGAAAATAAATTATAAAATGACAGTATGCTGGTAACTAAACTGAAAATAAGCTTAATGAGGCAACATAAATACTATGATGACCACCTATGATCGATTGCTAAGGTAGCATCTCAGATTACCACTAATTTGGCCAATTTTAAAGCCTAACTTTTTGAATTACCTATTGTATTGTATTGTATGTGTGTGTGGCTGTTGCAGGTCATCGGAGACCTGTATCACTGCGACCGTTGCCGATCTATTGTGATCGCCACTAACCTACAGTTCGTTGCTCAGGTTTGCCTCTTTGAGGAATTGGATAATTTTCCTGGCACCGATGGTTTTTATCTCATCCGGGTGTAATAAGTGGCTGCCCAGGTGGATATTGCGTTTACGCATTAGCGGGCCACATTCACACAGCAGATGTGCAGGTGTTTCCTCTGCGAGGAGGCAAAGTCTGCACATTCCTGTTTGTCGGAGCCCTATGTTGAGCATGTGTTTGCTCAGACAGCAGTGTCCCGTTAGTGCCCTTGTGAGAATGCGTAAATTGTTCCTACTGAGTGCCAGCGCTTCGCCGGCCGCCTTGAATTACCTAACTTAAATCAGTGTTTTGCGTACAGATATTATTCAAAGTCATTACAAAATTTACTTAAAATTTACATAACATCGCTACAATTTTAAAATTATTTTTATTTTTTGAATTAGTATTACTCGCATCTCCCAAGGCTTACTCACACAATGCTAATTCCCCAGGGCAAAATTGAGCAAGGAACTCAAGGGTCGCTGTTTTTAAGTAAATTTTGGGTTTCTGAATTCGACGAAGTAAAGAAAAAATATAAAATAATTGGATTGAATATCAAATTCAGTATAACGATATATTTACTGACACTGAAGTCAAAGAAACTTAGAATTTCCTACGCAACAGTGCATATTTAAACACCCTACGTATAATTGATAAAGTCTATAACTCCGAACAAGTTTCAAGCGTAGCGGGGGCCGATCTCACGGCGAGACCGGAGAGGCCTAATTTCTAAACTTCCCTCCCGAAGGAAAAGTTTTCTGTTAAGTATAAAATTATTATTTATTAGTTCCTAAGAATATAAATTAGCCTTGTTTGTTATAATAGCCGTATTATAAATTGTAATTTAATTTCATGGCCCCCAAATTGCCGTTGTCCTGTGGGGAAACAAACCATAATAACATAAACCCAAATGGTCCTATCAATATAGGTAGCAGCGTAATTGGCGCGATGCTTGGTCAGGTACTTTTTTTGTGAAAAAGCTATTTCTATCAATTAAACCGCCTCCGTGGCTCAATGTAAACAACATAGTTCTTACGATTCTGAGGTCGCGGGTTTTGAAATGTCCGCCTGGCTAGCTACTACCATCTTATCTAAGTCTGCCGCCAAACAGCAATGTTAATAGCATTGTTATGCTCCGGTTAGCCAGTCCACCAAATAAGATGGAGTTTCCGAGTCCAGTACGCTTCCACCTTCGGCCTCATCTTCGCTTAACATCAGAGTCCTTGCTCTATGAACTTTCCTAGTATTCGCCCATTATCAAAACATCCGGTTTAATTTTTCAACAGGAAACAGTTTCTTAGGAGGTTTAGTATATCTCATCATCATTTAATATTTAGGATAAATTTATATATTGTATACATATATTGCCTTACTAACAAAATTACTGTAACAATAATATTCCAATTCTTTTGTTTCCAAAAATTTATTTTCAAAAATATTTAGCGCCGATGTGAAGTATTATTTGAAATGTATGTGAATTAGTATTTCACGACACTTAGTATAGTGGTTAAAAACCCTGGCTGCTATACATAAAGGTCGCGGGTTCGAATCCCGCTAGGGATATATATTTGAATGATGAATACGGACACGTGTAAGTACCTACCCGAGTTATGGATGTTTTCATTTATATATGTATCTATTAACAAAGAAAATGTATACATGTAGTATAATCAACTATCTGGTATCAATAATATAAGCCTGGAAGCTTAGTAGGGAATTGGATAAAATTATAAAATCTAAATAAAAATATTTTAATTAACGTAGGATAAAAAATATCACTTATTGAAAAACAACATGGTATTTTTTAAAACTACATCGCTTCACGAGGCTCTATGGTTAGGGAGAAGAAGCGACAAGAAACTCTGAAAAATAGAACTGTGTGTATGTCCAAGGATATTTATATATTACTAGCTTTCCGCCCGCGGCTTCGCCTGCATAGAATAACTTTATCGCGGAAATTTGTTTATTCTGCGGAAACTACCCACATTATCGGGATACGAAATATCCTATGTCTTAATCCAGGGTATATTCTACCTATATACCAAATTTCATCCAAATCCGTTCAACCGTTTCGCCCTGATTGAGCAACAAACAAATAAACATCCAAAATTTCGCTTTTATAATATTAGAAATCAAATCAAAATCAAAGAAATATTTATTTCGTAGGATAAACTTCTACTTACTTTTACTGTTAGGATAACACTTGAAAACGTCACATTTTGTATCTTATTATTAAAGTTTTTGACATTATTGCTCATTCACAAAACTGATTCCCCAGAGAAGAACGAGCAAGAAACTCAGGGATTGCTCTTTTAAATAAGTTTGGGTTACAATTATATTATATTGTATAATTAGACTGAATATCGCCGAGCGGTCTATGACCATGCTTGCTTATCATCGAGATAGTCAGAAATTTTATAATAGCCTTTGGTAAATAATGTCTGTTTTATGATGGTTTTGAATTTATTTAAAGGTAAATTTTGAATGTCGACTGGAACCTTATTTTAAAAGCGCATACATTTCCTCTTTAAATGACTTAGTGACTTTGTGTAAACGGCTGACATGAACAGCAAGTTTATTTTTATATCTGGTATTAACATTATGTATATAAAACGATTCTAGATTTTTTCTTACATACATTAAGTTTCGTAAACATAATTGCAATGCAAATGTTAATATATTAATTTCTTTAAATTTATTCCTAAGAGACACCCTGGGGCCCAGTTTGTAAATCGCGCGAATCGCTCGTTTCTGCAGACCAAAGATACAATTTATATCCGCGGCATTTCCCCACAACAGAATGCCGTATTAGTTAGATTAGATTATTTTATTGCTCAATCTTAGATACTTCTGAAGTTAATATCTTTCCCCATCTCACTAAGCATTGACGTCATTCTAATTTGAGAAAATTTCGTTTTCAGGTCTACATCAGCGAAATCTCGGTGCCTGATATACGCGGGTGTCTCAGTGCAGTCCTCAAGATTGTTGGCCATCTTGGAGTGCTATTCAGCTTCACAATAGGAGCCTACCTCGATTGGCAGAAACTGGCTCTTTGCATATCCGCAGCACCGTTACTACTCTTTTGTACTGTCCTTTATATACCAGAAACACCTAGTTACCTTGTACTGATCGGAAAAGATGAAGAAGCTTACAAAAGTCTTCTCTGGCTTCGAGGTCCTGATTCAGATGTGGACCAGGAATTGGCCACGATTCGGAACAACGTTTTGGCAAGCAAAAACTTCAGCCAACGTCAAAGCCAAATGTCTGGTAGCCAACTAATCAACTCTCTTGATGCGAGAACTATGAACAGATTATTAGGACCTATTTTGGTCACATGCGGCCTAATGATGTTTCAAAGATTTTCTGGAGCGCACGCGTTCTCTTTCTATGCCGTGCCAATATTTAGAAAGACTTTCGGAGGTATGAACCCTCATGGAGCGGCAATAGCCGTGTCATTCGTACAATTGCTAGCTTCATGTCTATCAGGGTTACTAATAGATACAGTTGGTCGTCTACCATTGCTGATAGTAAGCTCAGTGTTGATGTCTATGGCTTTGGCTGGCTTTGGCAGTTACGCATACTATGAAGAGGTCCACCGCAATCAGAGGATTCAAAATGTTATGTTCCATCAGACTGTAGGCCAGAATGACTGGATACCTTTACTCTGTGTGCTGGTATTTACTATAGCATTTTCTTTGGGCATGAGTCCGATATCCTGGCTGCTTATTGGCGAGCTATTTCCATTGGAATACAGGGCATTTGGGAGCGCAATGGCAACAGCGTTCAGCTATTTATGTGCTTTTGTCGGTGTTAAGACCTTTGTCGATTTTCAACAGGCCTTAGGCCTGCATGGTGCGTTTTGGTTATATGCTTCGATTAGCGTCGGTGGTTTGTGTTTTGTAGTGTGCTGTGTTCCAGAGACGAAAGGTAAAGACTTAGATGAAATGGATCCTAACTATGTTCAGAGTCTATCGCCTAAGAGATAGAGAGACATAAGCATGTAGAACGTCATAATTGCTTGGAAATTTTTGGAGTAGCGAGGAAATAAGTACGTACGAGTATGTACAGTTGTCAATTGAATTAGTAGTTAACCACTGTTGTAGTGATAGGTTCAGTAACTTGCATTGTCTTCTGTACTGATTAGGGTGACAATGATGTAGGCAAGACTTGTAGTAGTTAAGTTGAATGGTGCTTGGGAGTTGAGTTTCTAATATTATCCAAGAAAAAATTAATTGAAAACACCAAAAGAGTATTGTTAGAGTGGTAGAATAGGCGTTGAAAAGTTTGGTCACGATGTTTAAGCGAGTTATGAATTTGGAGGTCGATAAAAAATACAAATTTTAGTTTCCAAGCAAAACTGACGTTAACAAATAATATCCTTGTATAATGTAGGAACAAACGTATATCGAATCCACCGCAAAATTTTGGCTGTGCTTATTAAAATTTTTTAAATAAAACAAAATTAATGCCACTTAATTTTATGGTGGTCTTCATTAGTCTGTAGATAAAGAATTATGAAAATATCAAATATTGTACTCGCATATCTCAATTCATATCTTTAGAATATTTTTGTTTAGAAAAAAAATAGTTGTATATTTTAAGATTGCAGTGGTCCATTCTATACCTCTCTAACTTAATCTCCTTAGAAAATTGTAATGAATTAAAACTATATTTCCCAAGTTTCTTGTTAGTAAAATTATAGATGATGAAATTACTGTAAACTACTGAAATTCTGATCTGCAGCGAAATTAATTAGAGTTGCTATGGTATATCGAATTACACTACTCCGAAACACATTTAATCGAAGAACGGTTGATCGAATTCCGAGTACATTGCGGAGTTTGTTCATCTTAAAATTTTTAATTGAAACCAACTCCGCAATGTACTCGGAATTTGATCAACCGTTGTTCAATCAAACGTGTTTCGGAGTAATGTAATTCGATATACTATACGTAGGTCAAATTAATTATACATATAAAATATAATTTCATACAAAGTGTGAATCAGGATCAACAGAGTTATCTTCCACATCAAAATACAATAATATGGACATTGATTTTAGGTGGAGGAAATAGGAGTTTTCCTATCAAAGAGACAAAGGTCTCCACTACCATCTCTATCAATAAAATTATCGTTGGTACCAGGGAAACATAACCATGTGAGAGTCCTTACTTCGGGTATACGACATAAACGTTTATCGCGCCTATCATGCTATGGAAGCTGGAATAACAAAAGGTTTGCAGTAATCTCACTATTTACCTATTAATCTAACTACTGGTTAATATTTTATCGAGCTTTCCTACCTTTACTCTATGACAATAATGATAAGACAATAATGTATTGTAAACTTTAAAATGTTGTAATTTTTAAAAATCTAGTCTAGTATCTGTTGAATTCCAAGAAATTCTATTTAGATTTTCCTTTTGCAAACTTAATATATATTTCTATTCTACAATTAAGTAAATGGGTATCAGAAAAATGGAATCAGGCCTTAGAAATAGTATTTGTATAAGGCAGATGAATATTATTCATTTTTCAAATGCAATGGTTGCTCTTTGATGAAAAGTGTTGTTCGCATTTTTGAATTTAATTGTTGTTTGAGTTTATATTTGAAAAAATCTTTATAAATTAAGGGTGTGTCGACCAAATGGACTGGCAAAGCGTAGTAATTTCTGTCACATATTATATTCAGTTTCTTTCGAAAATTCTGAATGAATATTAAAAAATTGTGACAATCTATCTGTAAATATAATAATCGTACTTTATACGACTTGCTTGGTGTATTAGCTAGAAACTCTGGTTGCTATACCAAAAGGTCGCAGGTTCGATTCCTGCTACGGATATTTGTATGATTAATACGGACAAGTGTACCCGAGTTATGGTAGTTTTCATTTATAATAACATAGCTAAATTAAAAAAAATATATATTTATGAACCATCTCGTATATTAATTATACTAGTCTAGTTGCTTAGTGTGAAACTAGATGGCGCTGTGCGTATGTCCAAGGTTATTTATTTATATATTTTAATACTTTTTAATAATTACCTATTTTACTTTAAATATATATCCAACATTTACAAGCATACAACAATAACAACATAATTACGCCTATTTAAAAACTAAACCCAGACAAAAACGATTGGTGTTTGGAAGGCGTCGTGTGTATGTCCAGCTTTTCGTCCGGAGGTATCACAATAGTGCGAGGTCTGATGTGGGGTTTTAATGCCACAATCATAAGATGCTATGATAAGATGATGTTATGATAAGATGATGCTATGATAATCAGGGATGGGTAACTCCGAGGAGTGCTAAAGAAAACCGACCCGTTTGAGTGCTATAAAATAACTGATTTATTGTCTTCGTATTACTGTACAAATATTGCACGCGTATGCAAACGCGAATCCACTATAATAGCAAATTAATAAAAATGTGCGGTGGCCCGTACATCTTGCCCACGAGAAAAGATGATTAACGGAATATAAATGTTACACTAGTAAATTGCTATATGAGTAATGATAGGTCGCACAGTAATGCTGCAACGAATAAAATATGCTAGTTACATGATTGAAGTGAGAGTATAATTACAAAGTGAAAACAATAAATGATTGGTGCTATGCTTATGCTTAATGCTGTACCTAATTGCTACGAAAACTATGCTAAGAATGTCTAAGTTCATTGTCCAAATTTTTACAATCTACACTCACTCACTAGTAGGGACCTGAAATACGACTGATCGCGACACCATTGGCGAGGTACCCTGATCTACACTTACACTGCTCACTGATTTACGCATTTCATACGACTCACTAGACACACACGGCACATTCACTACTTCACTGACTACTTCTTCTGATGAACGCGGTGCTGATGATGATGACTCCTTTGCCTTCCTGCATCCCCTCCTTAGCCTTAAGAGGGAGAGTGTGCCCCCTGCGAGGAGGAGCACTATCACGACAGTATATGTGATAGTGTAGTGATGAACGTCGTGGATGCTGAGGTCCGAAGAAGACTGTTCCTGGAGGCTGTCTATCCTAGCCTTAAGTACATTCCATTTATCATCATGGTTTTCTGGTATGATGATATTGTCTGGGATGGAAGTGTTGATAATATGGTTTAAAATAGACACCTCTGGGACTTCGATGTTATGCTGAATGTGCATTTGTCTAAGATAGTTGTTGTGTGCATAGAGAGTGAAAGTGTTGCCTTTCAAAGTGCAACCTTGACCTAAGTTGATAATACCGTTCGCTATCAGTGACGTCACCGTCATGCCAGCTGGGCAGAAAATGCGTACCTTGCATTCCTGGCAACATGTGTAAAACCAGGCATTCGGCCGGTGCAATTTGACCCATCTATCTATACAAGGTGTTTGTTCATATCTGCAGGCGGGTGTATGTCTGTCTGTGTCTCTGAACTTAAGATCACAGATTGATTGCTTAATCTTTAAATCGTATGTAGGCTTATTCAGTGAACATAGCATTTTATTAGTGGGAGCGTGGATACATGATTGTAAGTCATCTTCCGACAAGAATAAAATCATATCTTTTCTCAAATTGAATGCTAAGTAGGGATCCGTCGGTATGATGTGATGCATGCTATCATTATTCCTTATTTGCGGGATGCTGATTATCTTATCTAATTCATATACCTCTTTGCTGATGAGGGGTATTCTGATCTCAATAATGAGGTAAATACTGCTTACTCTCGCTGAAACATGTAATAAATTGTATATGTCGCTAGTATGACCCCTTTCCACAGGTAATGATAAATCATCCTGTAAATGACCCATGATGAAGTTGAGCTGTGATTGTATTTGCTCGGGTGATAACAGATGAGCGTTGATGTGCCCGTGACTTATATCCATGACAGTATCTAGTAGTGTCTGCTGTATGCGTCTTATATTGGATATGATGATAGTAGCCGCAAGTGATGATGACGTCATGTATGCTGAGTTTTGAACGTTGAGTCGGATATGATTGACTTCTATAGATAAATTTCGTAGATGTTGATTGATGTAAGTAAAGTGCTTGTTCATAACTTCTTCGTTACGACGAATAATATTATATTCAGCTTCAAGAATACTAGTCTGATTTTTGATGAGAATTTGTAGATGATTCTCATTATGGGTGATTTTTTCAATATCTTCGGTGTACTGCTGTGCGAATCGATCATCTAGAACACCAAATAAAGAATTTGCTACGTATCCAATGCCGTTTATTAACCCACGTTTCCGTCTATTATTGCCTTGTAGCGTAAGCAGCTTGTTATAGTGATGGATTTCGCTTAGTTCATGCTCTAGCTGTAGTACGATGCTCCGATATTGTGAGTCAGAAGTTGAACTTAATTGTTTCAAATGTGTGACGTAATGATCGATGTCTGATAAACCTTGCAAGTATGATGATAAGTTATAATAAACAATGAGCTTCCAATCGTCTCGAATATACTGTAAATCAGATATTTTGTCAAAATATAGCCCTTGATTAGCTTTTAATGTCGTAGTATTATATGCAACTGTATTCTGTTGCATAGTCGGCGAAAATAACGTAATAAACAATAGTAACGATGCAGTGAAAAAGTTTTTAAATGTGTTTCGTTTTAGATTACGTCGTGGTCGGGAGGTACTAATTTCGATTCCCGGCGTTTGCTCATTTTCAAATAATTGCTGCTGCTGTGTTGTTTGATAGTCTTTCCCTGCCGCATCTTCACGTACAGGTAGTAGCATCAATTTGCTGACTGGACGCCTGATGTTGTTATTACGCGTTCTCAGAGATACAACTCTCACGTAACCATCTTTACCCGGGTGAAGTTGCTGAACACGAGCTAATGCCCATTTGCCTGGAGGAAGGTTGTCTTCCTTGATTAGTACGATGTCATTGACCTCGAGGTTTTTGTTCGGTGTTCTCCATTTCGACCTCGTTTGCAGTTGTTGTAAATAATCTGTAGACCATCGCTTCCAAAACTGCTTATTTATATTCTGTACGAGTTGCCAGCGCATGGTTAGTTTAATATGTTCTGGATCTGTCTGCGGTCTAGAGAGGAGAGATCCGCCGATTAAAAAATGTCCGGGAGTGAGGTAGTGATCGTCAGGATTCTCAGTTAGCGCTATCAGTGGCCTCGAGTTGAGACACGCTTCTATCTGGCACAATAGAGTAGTGAACTCCTCGTATGTAAGCTTCTGTTCCCCAAGAACCCTTTTCAGGTGATGCTTGAAACTCTTGACTGCAGCTTCCCACAAGCCTCCCGCGCTGGGCCAGGCTGCGGCATTGTAAGACCACTTAATGTCCATATCATTAATGTTACTGAAGAAATCGTCATTGATAGCTTGCACGATTTCTTGATATTCTCTTTTCATCTCTCGATTGGCGCCAACAAAGTTAGTGCCGTTGTCGCTATACATATGATGTGGTGTACCCCGACGGGCGCAGAAGCGACGAAATGCTGCTAAGAATGCTGGTGTACTAAGGTCGGACACCAACTCTAAATGAATCGCCTTAGTTGATAGGCATACGAAAACTGCTACGTAGCCTTTGCTTGTCTTTATCCCTCGACCTTTATTAGCCTTCAACTCTACGTGTCCCGTGAAGTCCACACCAGTATGCGTAAATGGGCGTGACGGAGTGACTCTAGGTTGAGGTAGTTCCGCCATAATTTGCTGTCTATTTTCAGAGCTGTAACGTCGGCACCGTACACATCGCCTCAACTCTCTTTTTACTGTACGCATGCCGCTGACGATCCAATATTTTTCTCTAATGTATGCTAATGTAAGTCTCGGACCCCCATGTAGTGTGGACAAGTGTGCTTGATGTATAATTAGCTCAGTAAGACGACTGTGATTTGATAATAGAATTGGATGTTTTGCTGACTGGTTGATGTTTGAATAACTCAGCCGTCCCCCGACTCTCAATAGTCCATACTCGTCGATGTAAGGGTTCAAGTTGGCAATCTTGCTCTTAGAGTGTACTAGACCTTTGCTCTTGAGGTGTATAATATCATCTTCAAATTCATGAGCTTGAGTGTACTTGATAATTAAATCATAAGCATTGTTTATTTCTGTCGACGATAATGCATATCCACTGTCGATGCATTTATGTCGCAACCGAGCGGTGAAACGTGATACCCATGCTATTGTTTTCACGGCCCGAGTGATGGAGCTATTTTGTTGTAATAGCTCGCTTATTAGTGACGTATGATATTGTAAGGTGGCATTCACACAAGCCTTTTTTGCTTCAATGGATGGGCTGGGATATTTGTCCGAAGTAATATTTTTTGGGTCGAATGTAAGTAGCCATTCTGGTCCTGTCCACCACAACGGATGATTTAATAAGTTTGTAGCTGAATTTCCCCTGCTGGCGCAATCTGCGGCATTTTCATCTGACCTAACATGATGCCAGTTCGATGCTGGTATAACGTCGGTGATCTGCTGTGCTCTATTAGCTACAAATTGCTTCCACCTGGATAAGTCTCCATGGAGCCAACCCAAGACAATCATGGAGTCTGTCCAAGCATATATCTCGCTATTTTGATTAGAAATCGACTCCATTACTTTCTTCATGAGCTGTGACAATAGTACAGCACCACAAAGTTCCAATCTCGGCAATGATACTTGCTTATTTAAGGGTGCTAATTTCGTCTTTGCTGCTACAATATTTGATATGAACCTGCCCTTACAATCTCTTGATATAGCGTAAATGACACATGCATAAACCTTCTCGGATGCGTCACAGAACCCATGCAATTGATAAGATTGCTCCGTTTCTCCTAAATATCTTGGCACTGAGAACTTGTCAATTTCCTTAAAATCGTCTCTCAATTGTACCCACTCCTTTATGATGTCCGGTGATATTTGCTCATCCCACGATACTCCTGATGACCATGCTTTTTGAAATAAAAGTTTGGCTCTGATGGTAAGTGGTGATAGCCAGCCTAACGGATCGAAAATTTTTGAAATTTCTGATAACAATAGTCTTTTAGTTGTACATTTGTTGTTGTTGTCTATCTTATTCTGGAAAGTAAATGTATCTGATGATGGAACCCACTTCAATCCAAGTGTTTTTCTGGACTCAGAACACTTGAATTCAAAGGGTGTATCCAACTGACTCGATGATAAATCTTCTAAGAGGTCTGATGTATTGGCCGACCATTTTCTTAAATTCATGCCGGCCCCTTTTAATATATGGATAAGCTGATTACGTAACTCCCTAGTTTGCTCTATGGTATTATGACCAGTTAACACGTCGTCTGTGAAGAATGATCTTTCAAGGGCAGCCGCTGCTAGAGGATATTTTTCACCATCGTCCTTGGCTAACTGCCTCAGTGTTCGAATTGCTAAATATGGAGCAGCTTTAGTGCCATAGGTCACGGTGGTAAGATGATATTCTTGTAGAGGGTGATGTGGGGAATCCCTCCAGATGATAGATTGTAGATACTGATCTGGCTGCCTGATTAATATTTGACGGAACATCTTCTCGATATCGGCAGTGATTACATATTTATGCTGTCTCCAGGTCAAGATAAGATTTTGTAAATCGTGCTGTAGGTTTGGTCCGCATTCCATCAAGTCGTTAATGCTGTAGCCTGATGAAGTTTTACAAGAGGCATTAAACACTACTCTCAATCGCGTAGTGGTAGAGTCTAATTTTATAACTCCATGATGCGGTAAATAGCATGCGACCTCGTCGATATTGCTAACTGGGCGCATGTGATTCAATTGCTGATACTCGGTTATAAATTGGTGATAGTTTTTTGAGAATGTCTCATTTTTGGACATCTTATGCTCCAATTGCTTAAACTGTGCTATTGCCCTTGATTTAGAGCTACCGAGATTTTGTTCAAAATCGGGTTTCATGGGTAGGGCAACTTCATACCTACCGTTGTCTAAACGTCTCGTAGTGGATTGATACATATCTTCACAAAACTGCTCTTCCCTAGTTAAGTCAGAGCTAGTGCTGCTAATATCTTCGACTTCCCAGTATTTTGCTATATCTGCTAAGTTATTTATTACCACATGACAATTAAAAGTTTTTATGTTTCCTGATAAAATCCACCCGAGCTTAGTCTGCTGTGCTATTGGTGCCTGATTGGGACCTTTGATGAGTCCACTCATGATAATTTCAGAATATATGCTCGCATCTAACAGTAAATCGATTGGTTTAGATACATTATATTCGGGGTCTGCTAAATTAATATGCTGTAGATGTGGCCATGATTTTTTGCTAAACGATGTGTTAGGTAAGTTATTGATAACACGTGATATGACTAGTGCTTGTGTAGTAAAATTGAAGTCATTGTAAATTGATTCGCATTGTAGGGAAACTACGCCTCTACTTTGCTTGGCTCCAGTACCTATGCCCGAAATCGATGCATGATAACTGTGACGTTGCAATCCTAACATCTGTGCGGCATTTTCAGATATTAGCGCTATTTGTGAGCCTTGGTCTAGAAGGGCTCGCAAGTTCACGTAGGTACCATCGTATGCTTTCACCTTCAATAATAAGGTCGTTAATAGGACTTCTTCATCATCGCTAGCAACATAGTTTGCGCAATGTTGCCTGCATGGAGGTTTCGCTGATGACGTTGGTGCTGGCGGCGAGGAAGGTGTAGCGGGGGGAGCGGTCTGCGCACATGCATCGTGCAGCAGTGTATTATGTTCGCTCTGACATATTTTACATCGTTTGATGGAAGTGCATTTGTCAGCATGCCTATATAAGCAATTTCGGCATATGTTTAATTTCGCAATTGTATTTAATTTAATATCCGCTGGCATGTTAATGAACCTTTTGCACCTATACAAGTCATGATCTAAATTACAAACTGGACATTTACACGTATAAGTAGGTACACTAGGGGCAGCTTGATAATTTTTCATAGGGAACTTTCCATGACTGTTATGTTTGTTGTATGCCTTCTGAGAATGATATGGATTTGGCTTAACTGATGATGATGAGGTGGCATCCCTTTCCTTCTTGTGTATCGGTTCAAGAGCAATGAATTTACTCTCAAGGAAGGTCATAAATTCTTCTAGGCTGGCCAAATCTCTCGGTGATTTTCGCGCCTCCTTATAGTCGCTGTAAGTCTCAGCGTCCAGCTTCTTTGATAAAAGATGTACTAGTAGAGGATCCCATGTGTTTGTATCCACACCTAAGTTATGAATAGCGTGAATGCACTCTGTAGTAGTGTCATATAGTCTTCTCAATTCAAATGATGACTGCTTCTGAATATTCGGCTGATTTAAAAATATCTCTATTTGCTTGGTGAATAAAACTTGGGGATTGTTGTAACGGTGGGTTAAGATTTCCCAAGCCGTGTCGTAATTGTCGGCTGATATGTTGAGATGCTGAATAAGTCGCTCTGCATCTCCCCTTACCTTACCTTTAAGGTGCTGCATTTTTTGGGCTTTAGAAAGAATGTTGTTATTATGAATAGCCTCAGAAAATAGGTCAAAGAATGTAGGCCATTGGGTATATTTTCCCGTGAAAACTGGGATCTCCAGCTGTGGAGTAGCCTGCTGAATATGAGCCGTAGAAGACAACTTTTGATTCAGATCCCTTTTGATCTTTTTATAGGATTTTTCCTGTATACAGAACTCCCTTTCATATGAAATATCTCCGCCTTGAAGAATATTGTCAATTCGTAGATGTAGGTCGTCAATATTACGCCAACGCGACTGTACTTCACGTAATTCATCGTCTAGTTCCCACTTTTCTGTAATGTCATTTACGCTAATGCTATTTACAAGCCTATCAAATGCACGAAAGTACGTTCGTTGTTGTGATAGGAGCTCGTCGATCTCACCACAAGGTTCCGTTGCCTTTTCATCCTTGCCACTCTTATAGGAATAAATTGTCTGACGTACACCTAAATAAAAATTATGGGTCTGCTTATAAACATTCTCGGCAAAATATTGATGGTTTTTATCCTCTAGGGTGGTTAGTTCGGTATTATTAAGATCGAACTCTCCCCAGAGGTGGTCTAAAGTCTCGAGACGCTTTGCTAAATAACTCGCAGTTTTACGATAAGCCGAATCCTTATCAAAATTGCTAGCTAGCTGTTTCAATTTCTCAACGATCTCATGTTGACGAACGAAGAGAGACTCCATGCTGATTGATTGAAGTGATAATAAAGGAACAGTCTTACTTGTTATGCTGCGTTCACCGTGTAGCTTGCGTTGCTTGTCTGTGATGTTCCTTTACTGGACACGCCTTTACTGGATGCGTTATACTGGTTACGCAGTGGTGCAAGCGTGTGCGACACAGTACTTTGATGATAGAAGAATAATGTCTGATAATGATGATTATAACTGCACTTTCAATAGGACTATCGCGATGCACTCATGAAGAATGTAAACCACGAGGTCCTGCTCTTGACCAAACCGCGCGCTAGGTCAAATCTCGAAGGACCAAAAGAATGTGGGGTTTTAATGCCACAATCATAAGATGCTATGATAAGATGATGTTATGATAAGATGATGCTATGATAATCAGGGATGGGTAACTCCGAGGAGTGCTAAAGAAAACCGACCCGTTTGAGTGCTATAAAATAACTGATTTATTGTCTTCGTATTACTGTACAAATATCTAGTATCTGTTGAATTCCAAGAAATTCTATTTAGATTTTCCTTTTGCAAACTTAATATATATTTCTATTCTACAATTAAGTAAATGGGTATCAGAAAAATGGAATCAGGCCTTAGAAATAGTATTTGTATAAGGCAGATGAATATTATTCATTTTTCAAATGCAATGGTTGCTCTTTGATGAAAAGTGTTGTTCGCATTTTTGAATTTAATTGTTGTTTGAGTTTATATTTGAAAAAATCTTTATAAATTAAGGGTGTGTCGACCAAATGGACTGGCAAAGCGTAGTAATTTCTGTCACATATTATATTCAGTTTCTTTCGAAAATTCTGAATGAATATTAAAAAATTGTGACAATCTATCTGTAAATATAATAATCGTACTTTATACGACTTGCTTGGTGTATTAGCTAGAAACTCTGGTTGCTATACCAAAAGGTCGCAGGTTCGATTCCTGCTACGGATATTTGTATGATTAATACGGACAAGTGTACCCGAGTTATGGTAGTTTTCATTTATAATAACATAGCTAAATTAAAAAAAATATATATTTATGAACCATCTCGTATATTAATTATACTAGTCTAGTTGCTTAGTGTGAAACTAGATGGCGCTGTGCGTATGTCCAAGGTTATTTATTTATATATTTTAATACTTTTTAATAATTACCTATTTTACTTTAAATATATATCCAACATTTACAAGCATACAACAATAACAACATAATTACGCCTATTTAAAAACTAAACCCAGACAAAAACGATTGGTGTTTGGAAGGCGTCGTGTGTATGTCCAGCTTTTCGTCCGGAGGTATCACAATAGTGCGAGGTCTGACTTGGGTGCGGTTATTTATTACACATTTAAGATTACGAATTCCATTCTAGGGGAAAGATTTCGAAGATATTTATCATACTTACTTTGAATACCTGGATCAAATTATTATGTTTAGTTCCTCACAGGTTTTCTAGAATTTCATTTAATGCTTTTAATTTTAATTTAGATACTTTGTAAATGAAATTTATCTCAATAATGACAGAAATTGCAAACTTACCAGCCCATAGGGTTGATACAGGCTTAACAACCTTTATGCGTTTATTTCAGTATTACCATTGAATAATTAAAATTATAAGTTTGGAATTTTGTCCCTTAATTACAAATTTAGTGTTAATGCGTCTGTTGATTCAGTATATTGAACCTGCCTTAAGAGGGTTTACTCCGTCCAGTGGCATAATCATTGGATGGATCAGATTTATTTTTAAATACAGAATAAATTTTAAAAATCCTAAAGAGGCGTAAAAGCTAAGAAATAAATAGCTTCGATTAAGGTTATATTCGTGAATTCAAAAATATGGGTTAAAGCGGCTACTTTTTTTATAATCTATATATTATTTATAATTAGCTTTTAGGCTTCTGGAATGCAGGTCAGAGCGTTCCTTTTTAATTTATTCTGTATTTAAAGGAAATCTTAATTTATCAAATGAGGGCGCCACTGGACTGAATATACCCTACCAAATGACCGTCGACAGTGCTGCCACTCAAGAAAATAATTTATATAATTATTTGTTTTGAGATATATTCTCATAAACAAAGCCTTAACATAAGAATCTCAAACTGTACTACTTGCGTACTTTAAAACATCAGAATTTAAATCAAGTAAAGCTTTGAGATATATATTATTTATATTATAACTATTTCCATTTCTTTATTTTCTCGATGACAGCTCCTGTAGAATGTAACTGCGCATTTTACGCAAAAATTAACTTTTAAATGCGAGGTATAAAAAATACGACAACTGTCTAATTTTGTTCCTTTATCCCATATAATATTCATCCAAGACAAATTGAGTCCATAAATGCAGTATTTTTTTTTTAAAGTACGATAAATAACCAACATTTTAATAAAGTTACTTTCTATGGCAATATGAATAGTGATGTTATGAGAAATATCTATATTGTATCGATATTGTATATATATATTTTATACTAGCTGACCTGTTCCTGGTGTTACTCAGGCTGCATATAATATAAATAAAAGATATTCCTCAGTCCCTCTTTCTTAAAGTGATTAGATTACCGATGCCACTGACATGACAAAGTTTTTCTCCCATTGCTAAGCCCCTGTTTAATGTAACATCATAAAACAGCCTATATTACACAGGAAAACATGTCTCATCCCAATCGGTTCAGTAGATTCGGTTTAGGTGTCGTGTCGTTCAAAATATAATAGAACAAAATTTAAAACCCCTGAACTCGCGATACTAAGAACAGAATAGTAGAATAGCACATAAAATGGCCTTTGCCTGCGATCGATATCATTACTTATTTAGTCACAACACTACAACTATCAAATTAGATCTGTCATCGAGAAAATAAAGAAATGGAAATAGTATAGGTCCTTACCTATGACATTGGCGTTTTGTATGAAGAATGACTGTTTTCTCCATACAAATATTTTTGTTTTTTTTTTTGGGAACGGCAAATCCAAATTTAGCTAAACTTTGTGTGTGTTATCGGATAACATTAATTTAAGTATAGGCAGCGTTAATTTTTAAAAGTAACCGCTTTATAGAAGATTCAGCGAATCTAAGAAATGATTATGGGAAGCACATGAAAATAGCTCTGTTCAAATTTTTTTTTATTATGTCACTTAGCCCAGAAATTAAAAAATATTTCATGTGAAATCTTGAAATAATATTCCATTTTCCAAATAAAAAACAAAGTTGGATATAGCTTTGAAAATTGAAGGAATTGGTACATATGATTAACGAAGAAAAAAACTCCAATTTCATAGGTAAAGATCCAATATTTGATTGGCAGCACCGTCGATTTTTATTTCATAGATTAACACATTAAGTATTCTCTTGTTTGAATGATTAGCCTTGGAGGTAGTTGTGTTGATCCGGTTGGCAAATGTTGAAAACTAAACATAGACTATCCTTTTCTGACTACGAGCACACAAGGAGGACGACATGATAATTCGGTACTGTCACTTTAGTTCTTCGAAACATCCACCTTTAAAGAGCATAACTAATCAATCAATCAATAAAAGTCAATGTGTTTACATAGGGCTTACGAATCAAAGGTCGCAAGTTCGATCCCTAACGGGGTGCATGTTTAAAACTCGGTGTGCGTGGTGGTAGGGTATTTTAAATGTCCGCCTGGGTACCTACCACCATTTTATCTAAGTCCGCCGCCAACCAGCAATTATGATGTCCCAGTATACAACCAATTACATACTGTTTGGGTCCATATCTGGACTGTAATATCAAATCATAACCAAATTTATATGGAATCACTATGGTGGTAAACCTTATTAAATACAAAAACAATTATCAAAATCGTTTAAAAATTCACAAAAATATCAATGAAAAAAAAAACATTAAAACGAACAAGCATCCTCCTCCTTTTTTAAAATCGTTTGTGGTTATGATTTCTGAATGAAAAAATATAATGTCGTCCTTTTCCTGTGCTCGCAGTCAAAAAGGGATAGACTGATTTAAATTTAGTTAAAGCATGCCAGTCGAATCAACATCATTATTAAATTTTCTTATGTTTTGTAGAACAATGAAATGTTAATCAAAAATCAAATCAATCGAAAGGCAAAGCTAATGTCGGAATTTTTATACGTGTATGGAAAGGTCGCTTTCTTCTATACATTGTGTTGTACAAATAATGTAATATAAATTATAGAATATTAGGTATATAAAGATTTAGGGGAACAATTTTTTTCTTTCGTTTAGCGCTTTACTAGCTGATAATTATTTATGAAATTTTTCTATATATTGCAACAATTATCTTTAGCGTATTCCAATTATGAAATCGACAATAGGTATTAAGACTAACAAATTATTATTAGACGAAATAAAAACTCAACAAAAATTTGAGTTAGAAGTATAAACTCAGTAATGTTCGAATATTTCGTTATTTTAATAGAGATATTTTTTCGGAATTTTATAAATCATATCCTAGTAATAACATTAAGTGTGGTGAATCAATATTTAATTTAACTTCTATTAAAACTTTAGGCTAATTTACTTATAACAAATTGTCCATAGGTTTGTGCATATTGTTTTACTCAAAATATTTAAAAATGTAGGTAGAAATCTTTAACTTCTACCATTTATTTCAGTAATACATACATACATAATGTCACGCCGTTTATCCCAAATGGGGTGGTCGGAGATATCCCAAACAATAGAGTTTGGGTGTTCTAAACAATAAAAGTTTAGTGATTGAAACGAAGTCCACAGTTTACCTTACAGAAATGCACACTTAACAGTGGGTGAGCGTGGTGTGTTCAATCTTGTTGTGAAATGCAGAGCATCGCCATCTCCGCAGCTCTAGCTCCATAGTGTAATATAAGATCTCCAGAAGTTAACTACATTGGAGAATTAATAAATTGTTTGTACGTATGCTTTAGATAGGAGTCGTATAAAAGTAATTAGAAGGCCGAAACCCCTGCTAAAAATATCTAAGTTACCTAATTATTTATGGATTGCAAAATATAGAGAACATAGATATTTATTTATTTACTTAACCAAAAAATATTTAATCAATTTCACACAGATTTATAAAAAATATAAATTAATAGAAAAAATGATAGGTTGTGAATTTATACATTTTCTAGATTTTATAATAAAAAAAAATATATGACGAATATTATAAAATTAAAAATAGCGTCGCTTTTATTGTACGTTCCCGTTTAAATCTGCTTGCTTTAATATTATAAGAGGAGTTAAATTGTTTAGAAAAAGAAAGACAATAAGAAGACAATAAAAATTATTATTAGGAGGATTTTTAATACCTCGTGTATATCTTCGACATATATGTAGGTACCCACGAATTACTTTTAGGCCTGTATTAATAAACTAATCTCAATACAAGTCTTGAGACTGTATCAACCGAAATGCGTCTTAAGCAGTTAACGCTATCTCAAGCTCCGTGCTAATTTATAAACCAATCTTGATGTCTACTCAGCTGAGATCACATCTCAAGTATTCGCCTCAGCGGCGAATGAATGATAGTCTCAAGTACTGCTTGAGTATGCACGTGCTTTTCAGGTCTCAAGTTCGGTTTATTGCTCAACATGTTTACTTAGGACCGGTCACAAGAATGGTTTATTAATACAGGCCTCACTTACAAGATGGATACTGCGATCGCTAATGATTAGAGATGTAAATTGATGAGACCGCATTCAATAGCTGATCGTAAATTTGCCACAGATGAACCGTCACTTTAGTCAGGAACTGTCACTATCGTCACTTTCATGTTTATTATCCTTAGACAATGGTGTCCATTCGGAAGTACACCAACTTAACTAAACTAAACTAAAACCAGTTTTGGAGTGGTGCCGTCGCATCATACTGTTCCAGGAAGAAAGAGACAGTACTACTTTAAAACTGGTTTTAGTTTAGACATAGAGGAATAACAATAGATTAGTCTAATTGGTGTACATCCGAATTCACGCCAATGATAAAACTAAAATAATTATAATTTACATAATTTACATAATTTACATAATTCAATAATACATACATATACATATACATAAATGCATAATTACTTAATTCATGAAATAATTATATTATTACTACATTTACTTTTAACATGTTTTAATGGTAGTAATGTTTCTACTAACGTTCCCCCAGTGAGTATAAAAAAGAGACTATATTAAGTATTGCGACAAGTGCGAAAGTGACCGAATGTGACCGATGGATTGATATAATTACGTTGGAAAAGTGACACCGTGTTTGTTTCGACATTTTTGTCAACTTACATCTCTACCAATAATGGCAATAGTTGACCGTAACAAGACCGTATATATATATTATTTACTTCACTTTATTTATTCACTAGATCGATTTAGATGTAACAAAAAGGTGTGATAATTGAGGAGTAAATTATTGTGGGCATAAGTCAACAGGAGACGTCACATACAACATAAAATTAATTGTTACCATAGACTTATATATTACTGCTTATGGAGTGGTTCAGCAAAGTGCATGTAAACTCAGCCACGTACAGTCGGCAACACAATTAAAGGTAGCAAGCTTAATTTTTGTGGTATTGTTTGGAGGGTCTTGGTTGGATTATATTTCCCTGTAGGCCTTTACGCTTATCTTATTAACATGTGATAGATAAATTTCAGTTAAACTTGTATAACAATTTCTCTCTAGACTTTATATATTTATTAATAAAGACCTGCTGCCTCAATTGTGTTGTTGACCATACCCATTTTATTTTTATTCTTGAATTTTTTTTGTGGCTTAGAATCTATGATTATGCCAGCCTCATCATACCCTAACCTTCACATTACTGACAACTTAAAATATCAACAACAAAGTTCCTAACAACTAACAAAGCCGTACCTATTTTGTTCACGAACTATCATTGCATCAAATGAGTTGTCTGGTGAAAACGTGAGATAAAGAAGCATGGGGTATTTTTAAAGTAACAAACGTAATGTTAACTCGTTAAATTACTAAGATAACCGCGAAAGAGATTTGTCCGCGGCCGTATCTATCATATTCCAAATTTACCCATCCCCGGGGTTGAAGGTCACATTTAGACGAATGAATGAAGGTTACATTTAGACATGTGATTGGTTGGCTCATCGCTCCCCCTTGATTACACACAATGAATTCAATCGATTAATAAAAAAATATATATGAAAGGCACTGCTATTCATAGATTTTAATGACATGATGTTGAAAGTTGTAATGAAGTTGAAAGTTGAATAACCTATTGAATTGTAGTTATACAAAAGTATCAGTAATTTAATAATGATGACGGATTAAATATTTCATACGAACTAAATCTTCCTAAAGATAATAAATTGTTGATTTACATAGGAAAAGATCTAACGGAAATCAACCAATCAATCAATATCTTATTAAAACTGAGTTTTTTTACCCTTAGGAACAAAATAGGGCATATTAGGTAAGTGAAATAGAAGTTATTGGCATAGTTAATTTTTTTTTTCAAAGAAATTTATTTTCGAACTCATATTTTTTTATTTATTTAATTTAATGGTGTGGAATAAGCTACAAACGCGGCCGTCAAATTACACAATGCATGATTCGATAATGGTTTTGAAAAACAAAATAAAAAAACGACCTTTTTCCTGACGGTAAAAAAATATCATCCGGTATACAGGGTGAATTTGAATTCGTGTAATTATAATTCTCGTTAAATGATGACGTCAGTCTTGATTACGAACAACTTTCCCCCATGAACCATAGTCGAATTCGATCAAAAAAAATCTAGATAACTCATACAAAGTAAACTATTCTGAAACCACCTTCAGTATGGAAGTCCACCAATTTTCGGCTGGTGACCCCACTCCTGAGGGCGGAGTGAGTTTTGTTTCGACTTAACTTTACTACCGCGTTCACGTTTACGTAAAGATTTGTATGGAGAAATGTGCAGCGCCTCTAGCGGATAGTATGCAAAACGATTTTTTTCATGGGAACTTTTTTCGTAAACGTGAACACGATGGTAAAGTTGACGATGACAAAATTTACACTTCGCACAATGATTACAAACAACTTTCGATTAGGTACCATGGCCGAAATCAAACAAAAATTGTTGGCCCCCATACTAAAGATGGTTTCAGAATGGTTTACTTGTGTGGGTAATCAGAGATTTTTTGATCAAATTCGGTTTTGGTTCCCTGTGGAAAGTTGCAAATTGACAAAAAACCGGCAAACAGGAATTACAAGAATTAAACACCCTGTAAATATAACTCTGTTTGGTGTAGTGGTTAGAAATTCTGCTGCATAATAATGACGGCATATTGACATTTGAAATTTTGACTTTTTTGATATTTGACATGTGACATTTATGTCACCAGACATTATTAACATTTTTATTATAAATAATAAATAACCCTTAAGACATACGACCTGTTTGGTGAAGTGTTTTGTTTTTGTTTTTTTTTATGGTTAAATGGATACCGCCAAGCAGCATTGTTAATAGCATTGTTGTGTTCCGGTTGTCAGAGATAAGATAGCCAGTCCCCCAAATGTGTTGGGGTTTCCCGGTCAGTACGCTTCCACCTTCGACCTCATCTTCACTTAACATCAGGTGTGATTGAGGTCAAGTACCAACCCGTTGTGAAAAAAAAAAAAAAAAAACGCATTTGACCACAATCTCACCTGATGGGAAGTGATGATGTGGCCGAAGATGAAGCACGCGATCTCAGTAGATGCCTATTCACCCTGCTCTTGAAGATCCCAAGGTTGTAGGATTCAGGAAAGACTGACGCCGGAAGGGAGTTCCATTAAAAATTTAAATTGTTAAAGAGTGGTTAAAAATTCTGACTGCTATACAAAAGGTCGCAGGTTCGAATCCCGCTAGGGGCATACGTTTGAATGATGAATACAGACATGTGTTCCCGAGTTATGGATGTTTTTCATTTATACATGTATTTATTTACAAAAAAAAATATATTTGTGTAGTTTATCAACCATCTGGTATCCATAACACAAGCCTAGATGCTTACTGTGGCCTAGATGGCGCTGTGTGTATGTGCAAAGATATTTATTTATTTATAACTCATTATGGGATGGCATGATAAAAAACTTGAACCATAAAACAATGTTGCTTAAAGTAATTTACCCTTCAAATATACCTTTTTGTTAGATGCTATAGAATAAAGTAGGGTGACAATAAAGTTTTTTTTTTGTAACTGTAATATATAAGTAATTTACGTTAGAATCTAAGGCTTAGCCTTTTAGCGCTTGTGCTGTGGTAGAGACGTGTGCCTGTCCTAGGTTCTATACACATTTCTAGATTTAGCTAGTGACTAAAAGTGAGCTATATAGTTATACAACAAATTATATGTTTATCTTGTTATAATATTTTATCAGTGAAAAATGTTGTGCATGAAAGTATAATTAATTTTGTTATTCCTGTTTATAATTAGGGTGTGAAATTAAATATGTTACATATCGATAGGGGGTTATTCTGTATTAGAAATAACAATACATGCACACGGATACCATGTGCCCCGAAACTGTGGATTTTCAATTATGTCTGTATCGCGGCAATCAATGTGTTAAAAATCCCGAATTCATGTGAAAAAGGAACGAATAGGACTAGATATTTCTATGTCTTTTACCATAAAATGTAATGTCGATCTCGGGATGGTGTAGTGGTTAGAAACTCTGACCACTATACCAAAAGATCGCGTGTTCGAATCCCGCTAGGGGCATATGTTTGTATGATGAATACGGACATGCGTACCCGAGTTATGGATGTTTTCGTTTATAATAAGTATTTATTACAAAATAAAATATGTATTTTTGTAGTATATCAACCATCTGGTATCCACAACACAAGCCATACAAGCCTATAGTTGCTTAATATGAAACTGGATAGCATTGTGTGTATGTCTAAAGATATTTATTTATTTAAAAAGGCGAATCTAACGACTCCTTGTATTACAAAACTAATCTTAAACTACAGGAGATAGACACACATAAACCAGACGTTTGCAAAAATAAGAAAACACGTCGTTTTTTTACGAAGCTATTCTGTATCCAGAATGATTCACTTTGATGTGTCACATATCTAAGAAATTTCATACCTTGTATATTGATTGAAATATGAATTATTTACACCTACTTAGTTTAAGTTGTATAATAAAAATTAATTTAAAAATTAGTTTAAATTTATTATGTAATAATTTTATTGACAATATGAAAGATTTAACGAAGATACTAAATTAGATAGATGTTAAGATAGAACGGCTTTAACTAGCTTAGTGTTTCCTTAAAAGACTAGATTGTACAAAATAATTTATTACATTATTATAAAATTATAAAAATAATTTTATTTCATATTTGCAACGAAATTCATAAATTATATCTCACAATCACTCCATTGCACTATTTATAATTTAAAATTTTAAGATTAATTAAATAAAAATGTGTGTCGACATGAAATTATGACAATAATATTGAATTGACAATAAAATATAAATTTAAATAATTATATTTACTTGACAAATGATTGTAACGGAAACGTAACTGCTGAAATGCCTAAATAAAGTAAACAATTAGATTGATTTGTTATAATTACGATGTGTTTTATTTTTGTCCCAAATACCTATCGAAAAAAAAAACTTGGCTAGTTAACATTATCATAAAACTTGCCACTATTTCAACTTAATAGAATAGAATACATTTATTGGGTCTTTACCAATGAAATTGGAGTTATTTTTCTTCGTTAATATGTACCAATTCCTGCGATTTTCAAAGCTATATCCAAATTTGTTTTTTATTTGGAAAATGGAATATTATTTCAAGGTTTCACATGAAATATTTTTTTATTTCTGGGCTAAATCACATAATAAAAAAAAATTTGAACAGAGCTCTTTTCATGTGCTTCCCATAATCATTTCTTAGATTCGCTGAAACTTTTATAAAGCGGTTACTTTTAAAAATTAACGCTGCCTATACTTAACTTAATGTTATCCGCTAATACACACAAAGTTTAGCTAAATTTGGATTAGCCGTTTCCAAAAAAAAATGAAAAATGTTTGTATGGAGAAAACAGTCTAATGAAATTCTTCATACAAAACGCCAATTTCATAGGTAAGGACCTAATATTTGTCGATCATGACACAAGTCACTTAACCTACATATACACATACAATATAGAATACTTTGTTGGTATACAGTTAAAACTAATAACAGGAGACGTGACCCATATCAGGGGTAACGAAATGGTCCAGACTCAGCATGTGCTGTGGGTAGAAACCCGCAGCGCTGTTCATTCTGCCAGAACCATTGTTAAAAGCTGTAATATAAAATTTGAAAATTATTAAATCAAGCGAACAAGTATTATCTTCATAAGATATTCAGTAATATACCACTTTACAGAATTATGGTTCACTCTTTAGTGAACCATAATTCTTTGGCCTTTGCCTCATTGAAGTCATTTTCAATCTTGTAAAAAGACATTAAATGAAGACAATGTAGGTATTTCCAATTCAATTTGTTTAAAAACCACGACAAACTAAAAGTGTAAAGTATTACGCTATTACTACCCTGGGGTCTGAAAACCCAACAATCACAATAATATCTCCGTCCACACAGTTCTAACGCCGTACGGCGCAAGGAATATTGTTACTCCTACGGCGACTGACGTTAGGATGGCCGACGGTGTCATTGAAGATTACCGAAAACCTCGGTACCGTCCGTTCAATAGTTACAAAGATTTTTACAAAAAATAAGTCGCTGGAGTTTGTTGGACTCCCGGGTAGGGTTAACCATGAAAGAAGTTCTTAAAACTTGGTACACTGTCCTATCTAGATTTCAACTCTTTTGTGTCTAAATGATAGCTGAATGAGAAGTGGGCCTTAAATTTATATTAATGTTTTTGTCGGGATTATAATTTTCTTTAGAGCTAATTAGTTCTAAAGTATGCATAAAAAGCAGCCTATATTTTTAAGCACAGCGCCATCTAGTATAGTGTCGGCAAACTAATTAGGTAAGTCATCCTCATAGCGCCATCTAGTGATAGCTACAAATACTACCTTGTTACGTTGTTACTGTCACTTGTTACAGATGGCGCTAGTTGTGTGCCCCGTGTATTCTCGCGCTATTTAATATGTGTTATGCTTTATTAAATAAGTAGCTGCAACACAATAAAATTTGTCTTCCTAGTTCACGTACTCGTGAGAGTTATCTAATGAATTTGAAATTGAAACGTGAACAACACACGAATTAAATTTCACCCAGTAGATATTTCAGGCGAGAACTTTGCTAACAGGAATCAAAATCACGACTAAATCATCTCTCGTCTTTGCTCTCTTGTTGAAGAAATAGGTAACTATTTGACATAGTGCGAAATTTCTATCATTCGTTGTTAATATTTTTAATTTTTTTATGATTAACTGAATACACTTTTGACCACAATCTCACCTAATGGGAAGTGACGATGTGGACGAAGATGAAGCACGCGATCTCAGTAGATGCTTGTTCGCCCTGCTCTTGAAGATCCCAAGGTTGTAGGATTCAGGAAAGACTGACGCCGGAATGGAGTTCCATGCCTTGGCTGTTCGCATAGAGTCGAACTGAATTTATTAAAACTGATATCTTACAGCATATTTTGCGTGCGCCATGTTGGACTTCAAGACGAATTAACCACACCATGCACTTCGAAATCAGTAAAGCCACTGGATGTAGGAGGTAACATATAAATCTACAATATGCACACATACCCTACACTCGAAAAACAATACCCGCCTCCCCGGGCCGTCGGGTAAAAAGTCACTTAGTCGCATTATTATTTTTGGGGAAATACATTTTAATTAAAAAAAAAAAGATAAATTTCGTAGGATAAAATATATAGTGGAAGTCTGTGGTCTCTGCCTACCCCAATGGGAAACAGGCGTGACATTATGTATGTATATATATATAAAATATATAATAATTTTTTTTTAATATTTCGGACACTTACTTTATTTGTATTAATTAATGTAATAATGTAGATATGTAATGTAAAATATAAATAATGTAAAAAAAATAATGTAATAAATGTAAAATAAAAGTAAATAAGTAACCGCCTCCGTGGCTCAATGTAAACAACATTGGGTTTACGATTCGGAGGTCGCGGGTTCGATCCCCAGCGGGGTACATGTTTAAGTACTCGGTTTGGTTGGTGTTGGGGCATTTTAAATGTCCGCCTGGCTAGCTACCACCATCTTATCTAAAATCTGCCGCCAAGCAGCAATGTTAATAGCATTGTCGTGTTCCGGTTGTCAGAGATAAGATAGCCAGTCCCCCAAATGTGTTGGGATTTCCGGGTCAGTACGCTTCCATCTTCGACCTCATCTTCACTTAACATCAGGTGTGGTTGAGGTCAAGTACAAACCCGTTATGCATAAAAAAAATATGTCAGTATTACTGCTCATACACAAAGCTGATTCCCCAACTTGAAGAACGAGCAAGAATCTCAAGGGTTGCTCTTTTTAAGTAGACTTAATAATAATATAATCTAATTAATATTATAAATGCGAAAGTTTGTTTGTTTGTTTGTTCCTCAATCACGGCGAAACTGATGAACGGATTTGGATGAGGTATAAATCTAGACCATACCCTAGATTAAACTTACTTATTAAAACTGTTTACCTGTGTGCATGCTGTGTTCACATCCAGTAGGATACATTCAATTAATTATGACGTAATGTTGGGTAAGACTGAAAATATTTTGAATTGTGTCCAGTTTTGTGAACCGTAACAAAAAAAAAACAAAATATTTTTTTATCTCGATAAAGTCAGTAATTCCCGCGGGATAATCAAATTTCCACAATAAAATTATTCCACGCCCCGAAGCCGCGGGTGGAAAGATGTGTAGTTTATAAATCAAAATCTAAATCAAAAATATTTTATTCTATGTAGGATACAAAAATATCACTTATTGAAAGTCAACATGTTATTTTTTTTTTTTAAACTACATCGTTTCGCAAGGTGTTATGGTTAGGGAGAAGAAGCGACAAGAAACTCCGCAACAACACATCTTTTCAATTTGTTTCCATCTTTATAATAATATTACATTTTATATAACATATTACAAAACAATAGCAATTAACATAACGACCAGCTAACACCAGACCTCCTTATCGCCTAAATAATCATCTATCCTGTAATAACGCTTCTTACACAGAGTTCATTTAATGTGGCGTTTAAATTTCTGCTCTGTTAAACTCAATACACATGTTCTGGTATTTTATTGTAAAAGCGTATGCTGTGTCCCACAAAGGATGTGCTAACCTTGCCAAGTCTAAATTGTGGAATTTCAATATTATTTTTGTTTCTATTATTCAAATTATGTTTATCAGAATGTTTACGAAATAGGCATAATATTTTTGCGTACATACATATAATATAATCTCCATAATTTATAATCTGTGCACATTATAGTCGCCATCCAAAATATCAATTCCATCACACACTTTCCGGATCAAATCTCCGAGGGTCGTTCCCAGAGGGGGCTCAAACGGGAAAGGAAGTCAAGTGGCATAATTTGTTACGTAATTGACGGACGCCACGTGCCATGCGGGTGATAGAATATTGTACGACGTATAAAATTCTCATAAAAATTTGCTATATTTGTTCATAAGCGGGAATTCATCGAGTGGTCTTCTCGCCCGCGGCTTTGCTTGCTACTACTCTAGCTCTCTCAAATGAATATTATTATTTTTTTAATTTGTTTGGAAAATCAACAGCTGCAATAACATTAATGGAAACTATTATAGGAAACAGAGAGCCAACTACAGGTCCTCACAAATAGAAATACATTAAAAAAAAAAAAAAAAAAATTTTTTTTTATTTTAATTTTTATTAGGGAAATCAACAGCTTAATCTTAACAAGTATTGCTTAGATATTTCAGAGTATTTTTCCACGACTATTCAATAGAAAAAGAATACATGAACAAGATAAAAAATTCTTATAACTATGTTTCATTCTAGTTTGCGTTGTATGTGCGTATGCGTTGTGTGTGCGTGTGTGTGTGCGTGTGCGTGTGGGGGTGCGTGTGCGTGTGCGTGTGCGTGTGCGTGTGCGTGTGGGGGTGCGTGTGCGTGTGCGTGTGCGTGTGCGTGTGCGTGTGCGTGTGCGTGTGCGTGTGCGTGTGCGTGTGCGTGTGTGTGTGCGTGTGCGTGTGCGTGTGCGTGTGCGTGCGTGCGTGCGTACGTGCATGCAAGATTGTGCTTTCAACTCTTTTCTACTTACTTGGGCCCACTTTGGACCCTTCAGGTACGAATTTGTTTTCCCCTCTTTCACCTAATTATTATTCACCGTGAACTTTTGCTGTAGCGATTAATAAGTTTAAAACTTTTTAAATCCATCTGTGAAAAAATCAGATAAGGAAATTTAGGAGAATAATTCCCTTTTCACACTTGAAAGGCTGAAGCATGCTAAAAGAGTATCAAAAATACTTTGTTTGTTTGATTGTAAACCGTAAACCGCCTCCGTGGCTCAATGTAAACGACATTGGGTTTACGATTCGGAGGTCGCGGGTTCAATCCCCAGTGGGGTACATGTTTAAGTACTCGGTTTGGTTGGTGGTAGGGCATTTTAAATGTCCGCTAGCTACCACCATCTAATCTAAATCAGCCGCCAAACAGCAATGGTAATAGCATTGTTATGTTCCGGTTGTCAGAGATAAGATCCTCGAAATGTGTTGGGGTCCGGGTCAGTACGCTTCCACTTTCAACATCATCTTCACTTAACATCAGGTGTGATTGAGGTCAAGTACCAACCCGTTGTGCATAAAAAAAGGGAATGGTTTACTTTGTATGGGTATTCGACATTTTTTTGATCGAATTCGACTATGGGTCCTTGAGGAAAGTTGTTCGGAATCAACAGAGGCGTCACATGGGAATTACATAAATTCAAAATCATCCTGACAATGTAAGTATAGCATAAAATATATAATATAACTAACGGAATCAGCAATGAATAACAATGGAAAATCAGCCATAATACAAGGTAGTAAGGTAACTAAATAATCAAATTATATTCCGCCGCCTACCGCATTGGCGCACAGACAGCATTATGGAGTCAGGCGTGCGTTCTGCTGATAAGAGGTAAGGGTAGGGTGTGTATGATAGCGGGTCACAATCTACTGGGACGTTACCTTCTTAGATCTTAGAAAAGATCACATACTCAAGATATTATATTCCAACTATTTTTTTTTTTTTTTTTTTTTTATGCATAACGGGTTGGTACTTGACCTCAATCACTATCCTGTTGCTATCTTTTTATTACTATAAATAAAAGTTATTATACAATTAACGAATTTTTCAATGATAAAGACAAAGATACATATACTAAATTCCAATAATAATAAAAATTACATGAACTTAATATATTAAATAATTATAATATATAATAATTACCTATTATTGCTCATCAAAATAATAATATACCGAAATAAATAAAAAGTAGGTATATAAACATAAATACAAACAATAAAGCCTAAGTAATTGTAACAAAAAAATATGTAAATACATAATAAGCCTAAGATTGGGCATGTACTTTATAGTGCTCTCTCAAATTGCTTGTGCCATAACAGGGTGTTACATGATACTAGCTAATGTACCTAACAACTGTATGTATATATGAACCACTATGATATGCAATAAATACTTTGAGTTTGAGTTTGAGTATACCAACTAATTCCAAGTAATATTGTAAATGCTTGTGTGTGTGTATGTATGTATGTTTATTACATCTTCACGCCTAAACGGCTGGACGGATTTGGATGAAAATTGGTTGATAGACAGATTAGGATCTGGATTAATATATAGGTTATTTTTATGCTGAACCGATTTTGCTGCAATCTTCCACGCGGCCGAAATCGCGGGCGGAAATCTAGTATTAAATATTCTTTATTGCACCAAAATATGATATGTAACAGAGTACAAACGTTAGGTCTTTTACAAAAGTGGACTTATCTCTTTAAGACATCTCTTCCATGCAACCTGAGAATTTAAGTAGAAGTAATTATAATGTTATTTATTGTATAACTGAAATCTGAAATTAGTTTGGTCAGAAGCACATATAGAATTGATACCAGTTATAAAACTTAATTATTTATCTAATTAAGGAATGATAAACACCCTACAAATAGAAACATAACTGAATTCGGGGCTTTTTGGCGGGATCTCGGCGAGTGAAGTCGCATTTTTCTTAAAATTCTTATAATTTGTGCATTCTAACTTTTGAAGCTTAATAATGGCAGAATATTGTGCAGCAAACGTTAGTGTTGGTGTACAGGTGAAAGGAAGTGTAAATTAAAGTGCGTAACGGAGCTTTCGGGTTCCCACAAGAAGCCACCAAAATCTTTTGTAAAGCATTCTGCCACTTTACTGAAGAATGACTTGACCGTGACTAGACTCTGTATACGACGAATTACTTGTTTTGATTGAGACTGACTTATAAACTGAAGAAATAAGAGAAATAAAATTTTTCACTCGAAACTGGCAGTAATGTCCCTGCGAGAGTGAGGTTGACTGGTTGTCATACTCAAAAATAAGAAGAAGAACTGAATTCGGAACAATCCTTTATTTTTTATCTTAATATCTTTATTGTTTAAAATTGTTACAGAAATATGCATTGTAGGTATATAAAATGTACAAAGGCGAAAATAAAATGTATGCCGAATTAGTCTCTGAATTTAGGATGGTATAATAAGCGCTTCCTAACTTCTGATTTACTAATTAGAGTGTTCCTAATCTCCTAAAAATAGAGTAGTGTAATAAGCGCTTCATCAACAGGAACTTTATTGAAAAAACGTAACTTCTAGACTGCACCTTATGCTGAGAAGGAGACCTTCTTTGATACCACTTTGCGACACCGAAAATTAATTTTTAAGAACTTTAGTCTATAAGAGAAACTGCTTAGATATTTTTATTGTATACTGTAAACTACATTATGACTTGAGATAGGAGTACCTATTCTAACACATGAAACTGGTTTGTGTACAATACTTTTATCTCACTCGGTCTCAAACTCAATGTATATATTTTCACACTTTAAAAATAATATGTGTGTCGCTAAATGGGTCAAATAAATGATTCTTATTCTAACTATAAATAGCCCTCACAATTAATAAGTGGTTTTGAAGGGCGTCTGATCCGGATCATTAAAGGGTCATCAACCGGGGGGGGGGGGGGGCGACACGTGTCAAAAACTATGAATTTAAATTGTGTTTTACCTTATCTTTTGGAGCTGGTTATTTGTTATTTACTCAATTATGCAGAAAATGACTGCTTAGTTAGATAGGGGAGCCAAATATGCCGCATCAGCAATTCATAAAGAATCATAAGTGATTCATGTTTTATTTGGTAATATTGAAAGTATATTATTTATTTAAAAACAGTAAAATAACTTTGGGTTTACGATTCGCAGGTTGCGGGGTACATGTTGCCTGGCTAGCTACCACCATCTTATCTAAATCTGCCGCCAAGCAGCAATGTTAATAGCATTGTTGTGTTCCGGTTGTCAGAGATACGATAGCCAGTCCTCCAAATGTGTTGGGGTACTTCCACCTTCGACATCATCTTCACTTAACATCAGGTGTGATTGAGATCAAGTTCCAACCCGTTGTGCACAAAAAAATATTGGGATCGCGTGGCAAGGTACCCAAAACGCTGGCAGCGTTTCTTCTCTGGATGCAGATACTTAAGCGTTGAGCGAGGAAATCGCCAGCTCTCGGGTCACCAGTGACATCAACTAAGCGCTTTGATATATTAAAAAAATTTGAAGAGCGCCCGGCCCCCACGGGCCTAATAGCCCAGGGAAAATACGGTTTGACCTCAGAAAAACGAATAACCGCGATTTTCTTGAAACATTTAATAAAGTGTTGTAAATATAGTAACAATTGCTAAAAATGAAGCATTTGTAAGAAACGCAAGTACTAAGTAACTAAATACAAAACATTTAGGGAAATTATCGTTACAAAATATTAGTTGTCATTTTTGTTTCTTAAGCAATGCAGGTCGACGATATTTTCAGCTAAAACACATGCATGCCTAACTATAAAATGCTTAGTTATTTATCCATCAATAAGGTAACTTCTCGCCGAAAATTAAATTTCCATCCACATCACCTGGATGAGTGGAAGTCTACCACTGTACGTTTCTCAAGAAACTTCTTACCACGTACGACCACCCTGTGGAACGGACTTCCGGCAGCGGTGTTCCCGAACGAGTACGACATTGGAACCTTCAAGAAACGAGCCTACACCTTCCTCAAAGGCCGGCAACGCATCTGTGACACTTTTGGTGTTGCAGGTGTCCATGGGCGGCGGTGATTACTTTCCATCAGGTGACCCGCATGCTCGTTTGCCGCTCTCTCATATAAAAAAAAAAAAAACTGTGTTTAACAAAACCTTATGAAATATTAGTTAGTATTTATTGTTATTATGATACAAATTAAAAATAAAGTTTTGAGCGCTCGTTTTTTTAGGCTTAATTATTCAAAATTACATTTCTAATATACCTTATAAGATAGCAATTATATAACTCGGTTTTGAATTATGTCTAGCTAAGCTAATTTTTACCGTATTTTCCCTGGGCTATAAGTTCCGACTCCGAAAGCAAGAAAAATGCATTCGGAGCCGATGTCTCTATATTTATTAATTTTAATTTTTGGCCTCCTGGAGGTTCCTTGAAGGTGAGACGGGGCAAGAGTGTCGACACAAGTGGCATTCCACACTAAGGCCCGACCCATACTCCAAGGAATCAAGTATATTCCGTCCGGTCTCATCCCATCGTCCCGTAAAATACC
Organism: Oegoconia quadripuncta; assembly: GCA_949316235.1. Taxonomy (NCBI): domain Eukaryota; kingdom Metazoa; phylum Arthropoda; class Insecta; order Lepidoptera; family Autostichidae; genus Oegoconia; species Oegoconia quadripuncta. The sequence goes on from OX438748.1 coordinate 34,943,446, forward strand.
ATTCGGTTTAAGAACAGCAGGTACGTTGACGGAGGCAAGAGAACGGTGGATAAATATATTAATTGGTAATGTCTATATTCAATGTAAATCAATCAACATTCTTACACATTCTGCAATGCAATACAATACAATGCAGTGTAGTGCAGTACTGTATAATACAATACAATACAAAGTGGCTGTCAGTTGGTAAATTAGTAGTGATAATGGTAATGCCCCCACAAATCGTTACCCGGTAGTACAGGGCATCTTATAGTTTGAGTTCAGATAATCGGTGTGATTGTCCGGCATTATCCGGCTTCAAAATTTAAACTACGACGAAACTGAAGAAATATTGGAAGTGCTAGGGTAATTTATTTATTAAATAATAACTATAAATTGAAACTTTGGAAACAGCACTCCAACTGGACCGCTTATTGCTTGCGGACGAGACTGGATACATAAACACATAACGCCAACAAACATATAACACCCGTAGTTTTTTCGTCGGGGTTTAAAAACAGTGCACAACAGTAGTGTTGTACGGGTTTGGAGTAGAGTTGTAGAACTCTACTCCAAAAACCAGGTCTTATGTTTCGTGATTTCCTTCTCGTTTGTATCTTTCCTTTATTTAGTTTCTTCCTCAATCACCATATCTCTGCTCTAATACACTATGTCCATAGCTGGGGCCTAATGGTGACCTGTAATTCTGGTTCTTCCATTTCAGGCACCAGTCTTCCCACAAAATGTGTTCTATGTATTACCTAATCCTAAAATCACTTTGTAAAGCGTCATTTGTGGTGAGACTATAAAGAATTTTTATTATTATTATTATTATATTATTATTTACCCGGCTGCAAACAGATTTATAAGTGTCATATACTAGCCGTAATAGATAATGTTTATCATTTTTTTTACCTTTTTTTGGGACACTGGGAATGTTCTGTTGTTACCTTATTAATTTAAAAAAAACATCCAGCAGTTTGAGTGCTCCAAGGGAATAAAGAATGCCACATATCTGCGCGAAAAATATAGCTCTCTTTTCAGTCATAGGCCAGTATAAATACGAAATTTTTGTGGTATAACTTCCTATAATCTTAAAGTTCCTGATTTTTTTGTAGAAGTATTAGAGTTGCCATCAGTAATAGAATTTAAATGTTTTCTAACAATTCTGTAGCTAGCTTTAGGTATAGTTTTTTTTTTTATATGAGAGGGCGGCAAACGAGCATGCGGGTCACCTGATGGAAAGCAATCACCGCCGCCCATGGACACCCGCAACACCAAAAGGGTCACAGATGCGTTGCCGGCCTTTGAGGAGAGTGTAGGCTCGTTTCTTGAAGGTTCCAATGTCGTACTCGTTCGGGAATACCGCTGCAGGAAGTCCGTTCCACAGGGTGGTCGTACGTGGTAGGAAGTTTCTTGAGAAACGTACAGTGGGAGACTTTAGTATTAGTATAGTATCAGAATTTAGTTGTAAAACCTACAATATTAAATTGAAGTTACCACTGTGAACTTCATTGTGTTGTAGAAGATGCTAAGATCTCCTAAAACAATTTTCTAAAAAAATTAATCAATGGCTACTTTATATTTTATAAAAACTGTTTATTGAGTCCTGATATATTATGCTCTCCGTGAAATTTTTCATAAATATAAAGAAGTTATTGATCGATTTTTTGAAAATAGTTACAGGAGTTCCAAATATATACCGCCTCCTTGGGTCAATGTAAACAACATTGGGTTTACGTTTCGGAGGTCGCGGGTTCGATTCCCAGCGGGGTACATTTTTAGTACTCGGTTTGGTTGGTGGTAGGGCATATTAAATGTCCGCCTGGCTAGCTACCACCATCTAAATCTGCCGCCAAACGGCAATGTTAATAGCATTGTTGTGTTCCGGTTGTCAGAGATAAGATCACCAGTCCCCCAAATAAGATAGGGTTTCCAGGTCAGTACGCTACCCTACCACCTTCGGCCTCATCTTCACTTAAAGAAAGAAAGAAAGATCGTTTATTGTCATAATATTATTTGCGCAATATACTTAACATTAGGTACTTACATTAGTAAATACACGTCGGACAATACCACTTTTGTGACATAAGGATCTGGTTCAGCATAATGCTGACAGAGACTGGACGTTGCTCAGCGCTGGTTTTCAACCAGACCGCCTTATTGAGTTTACTAGTCGACGTTTTGCTCATGTGACTTAACATCAGGTGTGACTGAGGTCAAGTGCTAACCCTTGGTTGATAAAAAAAATATTCACCGACGCAATGAAATTCACAGTGGTAATTTTAATCGAATAGTCTTTCGAATAAATTGTTATGAGAATTAGAAGCTCTATAGCAGGTTCTTAAGCCTGTTCTAATAAAAAACAGTAGTTGGAATTCTATGCCTATACTCCCACCCAAAGAGAAAAAAATTATTTTCGCAAATACAGACTAAATGTCATAGCTAACATAACATGGCGCACATTATTGGATGCGGAATTTAATAGAGAACAAGTTCAAACACAGTCCAAAGGAATTGGAACTCTATAATCATTACAATTAATGTAATATTTAATAATATTAAATAAATTAAGGTAATATTTATATTGTTCGGTTTGTGTAGCAGCACATTGTAACATTGTAATGATACGGATGTACTTATTGTAAACTTCATAACTTGTACTTACCTTGTGGATAGTGTCGTGGACTGTGTATATACTTAATACCTACAGAAAATGTTAATAATGTAACTATGTACACTGTTGTTAACTGTCCCAAATAAATAAAATAAAATAAATAAAATTGAGAGTTGAAAGTCGGGTGGGAGAAAGTTGTCGGTGTAAAAATTTTTTTGGCACCGATCGGTGTCCGCGTCCGTCTAAAGGTTAAGATTATAGGAAGTTAAAAGTGTATACTTACTGGAGTATCACAAAACATACACAATTGTTAAACACTCTGTATAATTTAATCATAAAATAACGCTTCAACCATTCGCCTCAGAACGATTCTTTAGCAGTTGGTGAAAAGGTGTGCTTCAAGGCGAGCAAATAATGTAAGTGCATGTTTAATAATGTTTATACCGGACGAGTTTTTTTACTGTAAGGAAAAAAATAGGGCATATTAGGTAAGTGAAATAGAAGTTATTGGCATAGGTAGTTTAATTTTTTTTTTTTTTTCATAAATGGGCCCACCGGCCGGTGATTGATATGCGACTGACGGGATTCGTAGGGTTCCTATCATGCGAAATTTATTTGGAACTGATATTATATTCTCCAAGTTTTCTGTATTTATTTAATTTAATTATGTAATTATGTGGAATAGGATACAAATACGACCGTCACATGGCAAAATTAACGGTTAATTCGGTGATAGTTTTGAAAAAAAAAAAAACAAATATGCTTGTACGGTCAAACCGTACATGTTATTATTGTGTTAGCGTCAGCATTTTACCCCATTGTCCGAGGAGCCGCGCGATTGCCCTTCAGTTCACGTTCGATTATCAGACCAATCGCGTGTGCTCCTTATCACAGCAAAATCACCGCTTTTCATATGTTTTTATAGTGCATCCATTAAACAAAATATCAATTATTAACCACAGTATCATTTAGCAAACAAACTGTACGATCCCCGTACAATGCTAATACCGTCTATTTCACTTAACTAATATGACCTATTTTTTCCTTACGGTACGGGACCAATCGCGCTATTTTACAACGGTTTACCATTCGAACGAAACGTTTTTGGTTTAGGTTTAGCTTTAGTTTGGCTCAAGTATATAGTTAATATACCGAACATTCGCACTAAGAAGTTCGATACTTCATTCATCATCCGAACAGCCAAGGCATGGAACTCCCTTCCGGCGTCAGTCTTTCCTGAATCCTACAACCTTGGGATCTTCAAGAGCAGAGTGAATGGGCATTTACTGAGATCGCGTGCTTCATCTACGACCACATCGTCACTTTCCATCAGGTGAGATTGTGGTCAAACGCGAATCCAGTCAATCATAAAAAAATATATATATATATATATAAATTCAACATGGCGGCTGTCGGGTATTTTGGTTATTAGACTTACAAGTAAATATAATATATACAATACAATACAATACAAATACTCTTTATTGCGCAAAATAATTTACAATAATTTTGATGAAAACAATAGAACACAATTAGGCGGTCTTATCACTAAACTCCAGACAACCCACAGCTATGGGATATTTGTAGGTAGAAAAACAGGTAGGGTGCATGCATAAATATAATAATAATATCATATTAATTGACTTAATTATATAAATATATATTATATATATACATAAATAAATAAATATATATATAAGTATAAATACTTAATATATAGTATAAAACACAATCACTAGAAGCACTTATAGATAGTCAACTAATGTTCACGAGGCTGGGAGTTAACGAAAAGAAAAAAGTCAGAGACCTAAGTAGTGGTTTTTGACTTGAAATTTAAATATATTTAATGATTGAGCTTTCCTAATAGATATATGTACATATTATAAATGAAACATTTATAACACGGGTACATGTGTCTGTAATCATCATATATGCCTAAAGCGGGATTCGAACGACCTCTAGAGGTAGCCATAGTAAACACTACACCAAATTAAAAAACAATCTAACATTATAAATGCGAAAGTTTTGGATATTTGTTTATTTTACATTGCTCAAACGCGGCGAAACTGATAAACGGATTTGGATGAAACTTGGTATATAGATAGAATATACCCTGGTTTAAGGCATAAAATATTCTTTATCTCGATAAAGTGAGTAGTTCCCAGGGGATAAACTAATTTCCGCGGTAAGGATATTCCACGCATGCGAAACCGCGGACGGAAAGCTAGTTAAGAATAAATTGTGACATGAAGAGCAAATAATAAAATTTTATCTGAAAGAGTTTACAATTAGCGTAATGTTTCACTTCGGATTGTCGTTGTTTTTTTATAACTATTTGTGATGGTTCAATTAATATTTATGGTGATTGAATCACTATTATCTGAATCATTATTATCACTATTATCACTACATTCTATAAAACCATTCAATTATTATTTGTAACGACTCAATTATTATTTGATTAACACTTGTGCCGGTTCAATTATTATTTGTAACGACTCAATTATTATTTGATTAATACTTATGGCGGTTCAATTATTATTTGTGACGACTCAGTTATTATTTGATTAATACTTGTGGCGGTTCAATTATTATTTGTAATGGTTCAACTAATATATAGTGTGGTTCAATTATTAATTACCACTACCTTTCAGATTATGGCAGTACATCTCCAGTTTATCTTTGGTCTGGCCGTGTTGTATAATGTAGCTGCACAATCCAGCATAAATCTAGAGGGTTTCTATCCTGGGACCAAGCCACAGGTGGAAGAAGACGATTGGTGGGGTCCTGATTATAGGATCGGATTCAATGACACCAGCATAAGACCTTTTCATATACATTTTGACTATGAGGTAATTTATTATGACTAATATTGGGTCTTTACCTATGAAACTGGAGTTTTTTTTCTTCGTTAATCAAATCGTACCAACTCCTGCGATTTTCAAAGCTATATACAAATTTGTTTTTTATATGGAAAATGAGGGGCGTGCACATGTTTTCTCTTCAACAGAAAGCATCTCAGGTTCCATAATCATAATCGAATGTGAATACGTTGTCGATTTTTGCCCGAGCCACCCTTTACCACGCGACCCTTTATCGCTAGCAACGCCCACCCCCCTAACCCATCATCTACGACATATATAAGCTAAATGTGTGTGTGTGACTGTAGAAAAAAATAAAGGCTTTATCTATCTATCTATCTAATGAACTTTTTTGAATTATAATTATGATTTATTTACTTACAGATGATAGAGGACCTTAGATACCGTCTCAGACGCCACCGCCATTTCTCACCGCCTCTAGAAGGGGCCAACTTCAGATATGGTTTTAACAGCGACCATGTGGACTGTTGGCTTGACTTCTGGGCCGAGAAGTACCCATTCGAAGACCGCGAGATATTCCTCAACCAGTTTCCCCAATACAAAACCAATATCCAAGGCCTGGATATCTATTTTATCTGGGTTAGGCCTCAGGTAAGATAACAAAGGAACTCTCTTGTTATTTTTTTTCGTCCCAAACTAAACTGTACTATACTTTAACCGCCTCCGTGGCTCAATGTAAACAACATTGGGTTTACGAATCGGAGGTCGCGGGTTCGATCCCCAGCGGGGTACATGTTTAGTACTCGGTTTGGTTGGTGTTAGGGCATTTTAAATGTCCGCCTGGCTAGCTACCACCTTCTTATCTAAATCTGCCGTCAAACAGCAATGTTAATAGCATTGTTGTGTTCCGGTTGTCACAGATAAGATCGCCAGTCCCCCAAATGTGTTGGGGTTTCCTGGTCAGTACGCTTCCATCTTCGACCTCATCTTCACTTAACATCAGGTGTGATTGAGGTCAAGTGCTAACCAGTTGTGCATAAAAACTAGATAACATATTTATATAAACATCAATGACTCGGAAATAAATCAAATACGCTTTATTGTTTGAATAAAGAAGGTAGGTACATTTAAATATTTTATGGAAACTACAAATAAGTTAGTATTCATCACACAAACATTCGACGATCGTGGTTAGAAACGCTGGCTGCTATACCCAAAGGTCGCGGGTTTGAATACCGCTAGGGGTATGTGTTTCTTGATGAATACGGACATGTGTACCCGAGTTATGGATGTTTTTCAATTTAGTTAGTACTATATTAATATATATGTATTTATTTACAAAAAACTATCTGGTATCCATAATACAAGCCTAGTTGCTAAGTGTAGAACTAAATGTGTATGTCCATATTTATTTAGTTACTCCTTCGATTCGAATTCGAACCCGCAACCGTTGGTTCGCTGACAGCGTTACTACCCACTACACCAATCGGTGTTAAATCGTAAATGTGGATTATAATTAAATCTTGATAAGCATTTTATTACCCACTAATACCTTGATTCGGTAACTTTTTCCGGAAACCAACCTTCCGAGCAGAATGACCTTAGCATAGAACTATATTTGTTTTATCTAACTGCATCAGTACATTTATAATCTTTTATAATCAGTTTGCTTGCATTTTGAAAATGAAAAATGATTTTATAGCATGAAACATCAAGCTATAAAATCATTTTTCATTTTCAAACATTGTAACAAAACATTGTTACAATGTATGGCTGAGGCATTCCTTTTTTTATGATTGACTGGATACGCCTTTGACCACAATCCAGCAGACTAGAATACCTCTCTAACCCGGCAAGTGTAGCATAGGACTCCACTCACAAGGTAGACAGACGACCTGATAAAATTCGCAGGAAATCGCTTAATGTAGACCGTTTCAAATCGGTCACTCTGGAAACCTTTGCGGGATGTCTATTTATTTTTTTTACGATTGACTGGATTCGCGTTTTACCACAACCTCACCTGATGGAAAGTGATGATGTGGTCGAAGATGAAGCACGCGATCCCAGTTATTCTTAAAGATCCCAAGGTTGTAGGTTTTAGGAAAGACTGACGCCGGAAGGGAGTTCTATGCCGTGGCTGTTCGTATGATGAATGAAGAGTCGAACTTCTTAGTGCGAATGTTCGATATATTAACTTTATACGGGTGGAATCCGAAGATGGCATCGAAAAGCCTGGCAAGCCGCGTAACATTCCCTCTAAAAGGTAAAAGGCGCCTCCGCCACATGCTCACGGACCCAGACGACTTCCTTACGGCGGCGGCGCTGGCCGTCCTTCCGTCTCCCCCGTCCGACACAACTAACTCGACATCTCCGACATACTGCACTCGCCCACGAGGACAGTTACATATTTTACACCGCCTTACTACATGCGTTATACCGTCGACAAAAGTCGTTTTGATCACTAAAGCACCTCATCATAAGTCTCTCTTTCCATATCCTAAATTGTGTGTCGGAGACTTTCTGGCGTCGTTTCTTCTCTCCGACTATATACATTATGAAGCGATGGTAGTCATGTTGTGGACTATGGCCCATACTCCCTCATATACGAGGGTCGGCATATATCCCTCTTTGTGGCCATGACTCGTGTGCATTACAATATGCTGGGATGAGTATGCGTGACCATGATGATGATCACCGCCTTCCTGCGGCCGCGCGATTGCGACGGCGAGGGTAGCAGCGACTAGGAAGACCTGTGTGATATATGAACAAACACTAAACTAAAGTGTAATAACATTCATACAATAATTCTAGGTGGAGTTATCAGATGATAACAAAGCTTCAGTAGGTACAGATTATGACAGTTTGTAACATAAACATTAAATATTTTGGCAAGACCGAAGGTCTCATACTACAATTAAAAAAAATCCGCAAATATGACCATGAAAAAATTTCAATTTTAAATTTTCGAGTTAGCATAGAGTAACTATTCAAATTAAGTCACATAAAATTATAGCATAAGAAATCTGTAATTCGGCCACCATTTAGTACAGTATTCGAAAGGAAATGATAAGAATAAAGATAGAATAAAATTGTAAACGTCAAATATTATCTGAAATTAATGGCAGTACAGACATTGAGGTGACTTTTTTTTCCATTTTTGTTCCGGAAAATTAAAAATGAAAAAAAAACTCTTAAGTTCTAAAATAAAAAAAATGTTATAGTGAATTGTACCTTAGAGTACATGTTTACTGATGATTAACCACTGAATGAACAACAATTATTGATTTGGTCTTTTATATCGAATCTTTATAACTAGTTACATGAAATATAGTGACAGAACGAGTTTATTACAATAAGAAAGAGCATTTTTGCTTTAATCAATGACTCGTGAGTGTAACCTTGAATTAATTGTTGTGAGGAGTGGGATGTTGACGACCTGTTTGGTGTAGTGGTTACAAATTCTGACTGCTATACCAAAAGGTCGCGGGTTCGAATCTCGCTAGGGACATAAGTTTGTATGATGAATACAGACATGTGTTCCCGAGTTATGGATGTTTTACAAAAAAAATGTATTTGTGTAGTTTATCAACCATCTGGTATTCATAATACAAGCCTAGTTGCTTAGTGTGGAACTAGATGGCGCTGTGTATATGTGCAAAGATATTTATTATTATTATTTATTTATGTTAGTTTAAAATTCCCCATGCAACGCCCTAAACCGAGGTTCGACCCCGAGGGCACCCTTAGGCGTCGGTTGCAAAGTCGTTTTTTGGTTCTTCTTTTAATATAAAGGTGACATGTCACCATGTCTCTATTACATAAGGTTACCTAGTAAATGTACATACATATAACAAAAGACTATAACTCAATCAAAATATTTTTCTTAGATTGAAAAGTGAATATGTTTATTTATTTATTCTTTTTATGCACGACGGGTTCGTACTTGAAGTAAAACACACCTGATGTTAAGCGAAGATGAGGTCGAAGTTGGAAGCGTACTGACCCGGAAACCCCAACACATTTGGGGGACTGGCTATCTTATCTCTGACAACCGGAACACAACAATGCTATTAACATTGCTGCTTGGCGGCAGATTTAGATAAATGGTGGTAGCTAGCCAGGCGGACATTTAAAGTGCCCTACCACTAACCAAACCGAGTACTTAAACATGTACCCCGCTGGGGATCGAACCCGCGACCCCCGAATCGTAAACCCAATGTTGAGGCGGTGTTTTCTTATTCCAGGTCCCGCCGGGGATAGAAGTGGTACCAGTGCTCATGATGCATGGCTGGCCAGGGTCAGTGAGGGAGTTCTTTGATGTCATAAAACTGATCACGCACTTCGACGGAAGGAGGGACTTTGCTGTAGAGGTCATAGTTCCCAGCCTGCCAGGCTTTGGATATTCTGATGTGAGTAAAAATGTTTTAAAATTATGCCAAACCAATCCCGTCCTCCAGGATTATGGCCTAATATCCTGTTGGATCTATTACTTATGTGCATTTATCCGACTGCTCTTAAAAGGTAAAGGAAAACATCGCGAAGAAACCTGCATGCCTGAGAAATAAAAATACAAAGGCATGTGTATTCCCCAACCCGCATTGGGCCAGCGTAGTCCACACTATGACCCATACTCGTATATGAGATATACGAGGGACACACTATTAGAGTGTTAGTTTGGTGTGTCATGCCAACCGAATACTACGACCGATAATTCAGTCGCCGAAGTGTGGGCGCAGTACCTTCCGCAGGTATGTCGCTATACTAATTAGTTGAGTTGTCGCCTTGAGAACCCTTCATTCTATGGTCTGACGCAACAAACTATATGGTATATGTTTTACTTTTGGCTGCCCGACGACAAATTTTTGTCCTGCAACAAATCGGTGACCGATTTGTTGCAGGACAAAAATGGAACGTACCAATTGCAATATTTCAATGCAGACGTCCTACAAAAAGGCTGTCACAATATCGGTGATACCGGATTTGGACATTTTTCATCTGAGTCGTAGTCAGTTCAAATCAGCAGTATTGAAAGCACTGACATAGATTAGGTAATTGTGTACACATACACTCAACTCACACACACACACACACACACACACACACACACACACACACACACACACACACACACACACACACACACACACACACACACACACACACACACACACACACACACACACACACACACACACACACACACACACACACACACACACACACACACACACACACACACACACACACACACACACACACACACACTCGCACATTACTACTCTATACATTTTCTCTCTTCCATACACACACCCACAAACACAACAATTTGATGTCTCGATAGATAAGGTAACAAAATAAGCTATGTATAAACTTAATGAGATCTATTTTGGTTTCTAAATGTACAACTTATATTTTAAATTTGTAATTATGGCTGTGATTTCAAATAAATCATTAAATAAATAAATACATTGACGAAAAAATTGGGCCCATTGTCGGTCCAGCAAAAATGTCTGACGTCACGGGTAGCTTTTATCTCCTCCGGTCCCAATTTCACTGTTCTTTTGTTATTTCCACATTTATACATGTCTGTGTGTGTCGCTAAATAAATAAATAAATATTTCGGACACTTACACCAATCATCTAGTTCCAAACTAAGCAAAGCTTGTACTATGGATACTTGAAAACTGATAAACATACATAAATATTTACATAAACATCCATGACTCCGGAATAAATGTTCGTATTCATCACACAAACATTTACCCGTCGCGGGATTCGAACTCGCAACCGTTGGTTTCGCTGACAGGATCACTATCGACTACACCAACTGGTCGTCAAATAAACCGGTCGTCGTAAATGGGTGAATTAAACGTATTCTTATTCATTGGTGGATTTGTGGCAGACTAATGGCCACCTGACAGACACAGTATAAGCCACCGAATTGGCTTAACGACGGCCTTCAATGAAAGCAACCGGGACCCACTACTTAACGCGATGCGATTGCGATATTCAATCTAATTATACAATATAATATAATTGTAACCCACACTTATTTAAAAAGAGCAACCCTTGAGTTTCTTGCTCGTTCTTCTCTGGGGAATCTGCTTTGCGAATGAGCAATAATGTCAATAATTTTAATATTAAGATAAAAAATTTTCAAGTGATAATCTTTATCCTACGAAATAAATATTTATTTGACTTTGACTTTGCCCTCCGAAGCACAGAAACACTCGTATTAAAATGCCGCTAGTGGTCACCTATCCAAGGACTGACCACGCCAGACATTGCTTAACTTAGCTAATCGAGACGAGTACCTAACGAATGTGACTGCGTCACGAGTGTTTCCGAAGTTACAACCTGATGTTCAAACAATAAGAACTGTAAATCATGTTTACTAATTGCAACTCAATAAGTGCTCATAATTGTAGAATCGTTTAAGCTGTTTCCTTTCAAATTACCATTTATTATCTGCTTACTAATGATTTGATTAGAATTATTTTAAATTTTAAATCTTCCAACTAATATTACAAATGCGAATGTTGTGTTACAACGGCGAAACGTATGAACGGTTTTGGAATTGGTATACAGGGTGAATTTGAATTCGTGTAGGTAATTCCCATTAAACGGTGACGTCACTCTTAATTACGAACAACTTTCCCAAAGGAATCTTAGTTGAATTCGATCAAAAAAATTTCGTTTACTCATACCATATGTAGTGGTAGAGCCACGCTGTAAGCTATTAGCTTGCAGCATGAATGGGCCGGCTCGACCGGGGAAGTACCACCCTCTCGCAGAAGACCGACGTCTGAGTAGTGGCATTTTGCCACTGCGCTTCGTCCGGTGAGCGAGGGCGCCGGAGGCCCACCTTCCAGTCTCTCTCCAGAATGGTAGCGGCATTTAAAGAGTTAGTACCCCAGGAGGGTACCAGCACTGCTGGAGAATCCCTCATCGCTCAGGCTGCCCTACTTATTCTGGGGTGGACACCGGAAGGAATTTGAGGAATCAAAGGCCGGCAACGCATCTGTGACCCTTTTGGTGTTGCGGGTGCCCATGGGCGGCGGTGATTGCTTTCCATCAGGTGACCCGCATGCTCGTTTGCCGCCCTCTCATATAAAAAAAAAAAAAAAAATACCATACAAAGTCAACCATTTTGAAAGTATGGAAGTCCAACAATTTTCGGCTGATTTAGGCTATGGTTTCTAGTGAAGAGTTCAATACACTACAAATACCTACACTTTATTGCACAACAGAAAATAAAATACAGGTTTCAGTTAAAGAATAGAATATACAATTTGGCGAGCTTATCACTAAAAGTGATCTCTTCCAGGCAACCTTTGCGTATAAGGACAATGCAGAAAGTTTATTTATTTTATTTATTTATTTATTTATAAGCATACACGTCAAACAAAACAAAAACCAGGAGAATATTAAAATATACAAAAGGCGAGCTTATCTCTATAAGAGATCTCTTCCAGCGAACCTCAGTAAGGAGACAATTGATGAGGTAACGTAAAAGTAGACAGCGAGTACCTACACTTACAAAAATAGTAGTTATAAACAAACATACAACTAATAAATAGAGAAAATAACAACCATGTCGATGACATACATACTTAAATTATGGTGTTGTTATAATATAAATAAATATAATTAAATATATAATCTAATATAATAAAAATAAATACAAAACCTATAAATAAATAAGTTGTTTATAATTGGGAGTGGAGCCACCAGTAAACAGGAATTACACGAATTAAATTTCACCCTGTATAGGTAGAACATACCCTGGATTAAAACATAGGATATTTTTATCGGTATACCGATAAAATGAGTAGTTCCTGCGGGATAAACAAATTAAACACATCCGCGATAAAGTTGTTCCACGCAGGCGAAGCCACGGGCGAAAAGCTAGTTAGCTATATAGTAGATATAGCTGATTTCTTTAAGAAGGGCATCAATAAACTGCCACTGCGTTGGCAAAGATGCATTGATTGCATGGGTGATTACTTCGATTAATACAAATAAAAAATACATGAAAAAAATTCGTTTAATTTTTTTCATGCAAAGCGGCAATTTCATAGGTAAAGACCTAATATAATATTATATCGTCTTGTTTTATATCATGAACCTAACCTAGGTATAATCATGAACAGCCTTACAAGTGTGCACTGTTGAGGCACGGCCTCCTCTCACTGGGAGAGGAGGCTGTTGTATCCAATGTTCTTAAGCCGCCCATGTCGGCCAGCACTGCCTTCAATCACATGAGTAAAGAACCCTTCAATTGAAAACAACCAGCTCGGTCCCTCCCCTCCATATTTAACCTACCCTCTGAAGAAAAAATGTGTGCTTTAATCCAGGATATGTTCTACCTATACAGGGTGAATTTGAATTCTTGTAATTCCCATTAACTGGTAACGCCACCCTTGATTACGAACAATTTTCTCCAATAACAATACAATACAATACAATACAAATACACTTTATTGCACAACAGATAAGAAAATACAGTTTCAGAAAAGTGGTAAGAATAGAATGTACAATAAATAACTATAGTCGAATTCGATCAAAAAATTTTTAATGACGAATCGTTTAAGGCTGTATTCCTTTTAGTAGTATAAAACGAATATGCTGCAAGACCAGCTTATAGGTTGTATAGTTGACCGCATGATTAGAGTAACGCTTCCAGTACCAGGTGACCGCAATATAGTCCAGGGCCTGCAGTCTCGACGTAGATAGCGATCGTTATGTTATCGAATTCGGTCGTTAAGTCCTGACAATGTTATTTTAATTGGAGAATTAATTGGAGAATTAGAGTCTTTTAACTACGATTCAATGGAAACCGATATTTTGATACTAAAGACTCTAATTCTCCAATTAAAATAACATTGTTAGGACTTAACGACCGAAATCGGTAGTATAGCGATCGCTATCTATGTCGAGACTGCGGGGGCTGTAAGGATAGGCTTTTAACTTCATATAATCATAATGCTGACGATCGATTGGTGTAGTGGATAGTGACCCTGTCACCGAAACCAACGGTTGCGGGTTCGAATCTCGCGAAGGGTAAATGTTTGTGTGATGAATATGAACATTTATTCTTGAAGTCATGGATGTTTATATAAATATTTATGTATGTTTATTCGTTATCTAGTATCCATAGCACAAGCTTTGCTTAGTTTGGGACTAGATGATTGGTGTATGTGTCTGAAATATTTATTTATTATTATTTATTTACCTATGAAATCGGAGTTTTTTTTCAATCATCATATGTACCAATTCCTGCGATTTTCAAAGCTAGATCCAAATTTGCTTTTTATTTGGAAAATGGAATATTATTTCAAGGTTTCACATGAAATATGTTTTAATTTCTGGGCTAAATCGCATAATAAAAAAAATTTGTACAGAGCTCTTTTCATGTGCTTGCCATAATAATTTCTTAGATTCGCTGAAACTTTTATAAAGCGGTTATTTTTAAAAATTAACGCTGCTTATACTTAACTTAATGTTATCCGATAATACACACAAAGTTTAGCTAAATTTGGATTTGCAGTTCCCAAAAAAAAAAAACAAAAATGTTTGTATGGAGAAAACAGTCTTAATGAAATTTTTCATACAAAACGCCAATTTCATAGGTAAGGACCTAATATGTGTACTGGACTAATATTGTGTAACACACAAATTAAATTTCACCTTTATTTAGCATAAATATTGGAGTTCCACATTAGTTACAGTAATTACAGCTTTTATTTCAAGTAAAACTGAGTAAGAAGTTGAACATTGTATTTAAACCAATTACAATAATGCTCCAAATTACCAAGAAATTGATTTGATAATGTTGTTTTATACACGCGAGGATTCCGGATTGACTAGATTACCTTGCGTATGATAAACTCGTGACTCGTGGCGCTGTCGTAATCGCTGTTCGTTTTCGATTAGCGAAGTTAAGCAGTCTGCCGCAGTCAGTGGCTGGGTGACCACTAGTGGCATTTTAATACGAGAGTTTCCCGGTTGTTTTCAATTCAAGGCAGATCCCTCCTCCCAGGGGGGCACACTTCAAATGTCATCAATTTTCATAGCAGACTGCGACCTCTGAACTGCGGTTGACGAACTAACCGTTATTAGTGTTCTGTGGCAGCAGCCGCCATCTTACCGGTGGGTGATGTCATGTCGAGCTCTCAGTCAACGTCGATTTCCTTTTGAAAGTTTTTGTAAAAGTTCAGATTTTTGTTAATTTGTTGTTTGTTTTTGTTATACTTGTTTTTCATAGCTAATTTAAAGAAATTAGTTATGAGAAATAAAAATTTCCTCATAAACAACAATACCTATTTCTAAACCCAGTTTCTACCTATATAATCAGTGTACGTAGGTATGTATAGATAGATTTAATTCCTCAACCAATCGCTGGTAGCAGCACTGTCTATACATGCAAATTTAACCAAAGAGTTGCCACTCTTTCTCGGTAAATAGTTACTATACTCTTTGCCTCCTCCGCACGTCAACGACGGTCTCGAACAGTAACAATTTCCAAGCTTTCAAGCGTTATCACTTATGTTACTGGCATTATTACTAGCGGTAGTCTTATGCTACCGCCACACTCACTGCATCTAGGCGCAGTCCGTGGTGTATACAAAGCACGGGGCCGAGCTTCTCTCGACCTCCTTCCCCATAGGGTTGGCATTACTGCCGTTTGCATTTCATTGGCTACACTCCCTTTTGCCGAGTGGGGTAGTGGGAAACCTCTTTGCCTACTTACACACCCTATTTCTTCTAATTTGTCTGGGGCTCAAGGTAGCAATAGAATGACGTAGGGCATCGTCTACCTTCAGTAGGCGCCGTATCGAGTACCACTGTCGATCCTGGCTTACAGGAGTTACAGTGGAAGGAATGTGGGGGCGGGATGTAACTCCTGTAACAATGGTTTACATGCATGCGGGTCACCTGATGGAAAGCAATCACCACCGCCCATCAAACACCAAAAGGATCACAGATGCGTTGTCGACCTTTGAGGAAGGTGTAGACTCGTTTCTTGAAGGTTCCAATGTCGTACTCGTTCGGGAATACCGCTACAGGAAGTCCGTTCCACAGGGTGGTCGTACGTGGTAGGAAGTTTCTTGAGAAACGTACAGTGGTAGACTTCCAGAAGAAGGTAGTTGGTGCACTACGTGACTCTTTTGTTAGATTGGACCCCAGACTGATAGAAGAAAGAATTTAAGGCTGAAAAAGTAGGAAAGAAGGAAAGTCCTACGTCCCCCAAGCAAATGTAGCTAATATGACACAAAAAGCTAAAAGACTAACCCTAGACGAGAGAGCCAAGTGAAAGTTGACTCCCTCATTTAATACACTACGGACAGCGTCAGATCGCAAGCACACCATTAGTGGCTCTCTTTCACGTGTCCCGTTCGGTTGGTACACAAGTTATTTCGAGACGACGTTGCGCAGTAAAGCAATAATTATAACGTATTCTTAATATTTCCAGAGCGCTGTCCGGAAAGGATTAGGAGGCGTGAAGACAGCAGTTCTGATGAGGAAACTGATGCACAGGCTTGGCTTCAAGAAGTACTTCATACAAGGAGGCGACCTTGGCAGAAATGTTGGTGATAACATGGCCACATTGTATCCAGAGGTATTTTAAATCTGATCATCCGTCACCATACTAATTCCAGCTTATCTGTCTCCTCACAATAACAGCAACTGCTTAGATGGTTCGGTCTAAAACGGAGGTCACGGGTTTGATTCCTAGCTAGGTTTGGTTTGGTTGGTGGTAGTAACTATATACGGGTGGAATCCATCCCCACGCCTAGTTGTCCGAAGATGAAAGGGCGACGGTGGAATAAGATTATGTAATTGGAAGGCACACTCCCCGAAATGCATCCTGTAAAAAACTGAGAGGCTCAATGTAAACAACATTGGGTTTACGATTCGGAGGTCGCGGGTTCGATCCCCAGCTGGGTACATGTTTAAGTACTCGGTTTGGTTGGTGGTAGGGCATTTTAAATGTCCGCCTGGCTAGCTACCATCATCTTTTCTAAATTTGCCGCCAAGCAGCAATGTTAATAGCATTGTTGTGTTCCGGTTGTCAGAGATAAGATAGCCAGTCCCCCAAATGTGTTGGGGTTTCCGGGTCAGTACGCTTCCACCTTCGCCCTCATCTTCACTTAACGTCAGGTGTGATTGAGGTCAAGTACGAACCCGTTCTGCATAAAAAAAAAGAATAGTTGAATAAAGGTTAGTATTAATTTATATAAGAAATGATTATGGGAAGCACATGAAAAGAGCCCTGTTCAAATTTTTTTATTATGTTTTTTAGCCCAGAAATTTAAAATATTTCATTTGAAACCTTGAAATAAAATTCCAATTTCCAAATAAAAAACAAATTTGAACATAGCTTTGAAAATCACAGGAATTGGTACATATGATTAACGAACAAAAAAAACTCCAATTTCAACCCAATATTTGCATTTGTATCTTCAGCCAAGTTCTCGTATTTCAGGAGGTGATTGGTTTCCACACCAACTTCGGCTTAGCTACAGTGCCAGCGGCGTTGCTCCTCCAATTCCTGGCCGAGGTTTACCCCCCTCTGATAGTGGAGTCGGAGTTAGCAGACAGGATGTACCCAACGTTGAAAATCCTCGGATACCTGCTGGAGGAGTCTGGTTATTTTCATGAACAGTCGACCAAGCCAGACACATTGGGTATGTTGTTGTTACACATGCAAGCGCTTAGTCGATGTGCCTGGTGACCCGAGAGCTGGTTGTTTCCTCGCTCAACGCTTAAGTATCTGCATACAATGAGGAAACGCTGCCAGCGTTTTGGGTTCCTTGCCTCGCGGCCGCAATTTTTTACATTTGTTCTAGTTTATATTTAAATTCCATCTGTTTATTTGTTACTGTTTTTAAATAAATAAATGTATTCCACATACAAGCTTGTAAGCACGTATTGGTTATCACAGGGTTACTCAAAGTGTGGTACGCGAACCCTTAGGGTTTCGCCTTTTGACGATAGAAGGTTTACGTAATGGCGGCTAGTCAGAACTAAGTCAAATCAAATCATAAATGTTTTATTTCGCAAGTTATAAGAATAACATTTGAAATGGTCACGTCATGACATACAGTTATCGCTCATTCACTAGGCAGTCTCCCCAGAGAAGAACGAGCTAGAAACTCAGAGACTCCTCTTTTTAAATTAGTCAATAAAAAAAAAATCTGACACTTACACCAATCATCTAGTCCCAAACTAAGCAAAGCTTGTGCTATGGATACTAGATAACGGATAAACATACATAAATATTTATATAAACATCCAAGACTCGGAATAAATGTTCGTATTCATCACACAAACATTTACCCCTCGCGGGATTCGAACCCGCAACCGTTGGTTTCGCTGATAGGGTCATGTATCCACTACACCAATCGGTCGTCAAAACAAATACAATTTGGAATAATTGTTAAATTTATGATTCGACAAAGAAAAATAAGAATAAAATATACTGGATATTGCCGAGCGGTTCATGTCCACGCATTTTTATCATCCAGATAGTGAGAAATTTTATAATAGCCTTTGGCAAATAGTTTCCGTTTAATGGTTGTTGTAAATTTATTTAAAGGCAAATTTTGAATGTCTACCGGAACCTTATTATAAAAGCGTATACATTGTCCCTTGAATGACTTAGTGACTTTGTGTAAATGACTGCTATGGACAGCAAGTTTATTTTTATACCTTGTATTTACATTAAGTTTTCGTAAATATATTGCGATGCCAAAGTTAAGGTTAAAATTGTCCACAATTACTCCTAAAATCGACTCAATTTGCGACATGAAACAAGCTCACCTCTTACATTAATATTTATATTTCTCTTTACCCGACTGCTCAAGGAGGACGGTAATGTTTTTCGAGTGTATGTGTGTACTTCAAACTTCAAGCATTTATTTCAACGTAAGATACATGATATCATTTGTTGAATGTTAATTTAAATCTATTGGAAATAAAAATAGGGCTCAGCATTTTCCGTCAGTCAGTATGTCCAAGCTACCACCGCTTCGGACAGGGAAATCATCTGTGGGAAAAGAAGCGGCGCAAGAAACCCAAGGGTTCGTTTTCTTTTCTTTTTTTATAAAAGTAATCAACTAATACAATTTTATAATTTTTGGGAGCTGGGCGAAGTATACCAAGCGTTTTTGTCATTCAGGTAGTCACTAATTTTGTAATAACCTTTTTTTGTTAATGTTGTTTTGACATGGTTTTTAAATAGTTTTTCATTTAGATTAATGATATTCTCAGGTATAAGGTTATAAAAGCGTATACAGTGTCCCATAAAGGATGTATTAAATTTGCTCAGTCGGAACATAGGGGTGGCTAATTTGTCCTTATATCTCAAATATCAATAATGAGGTAACTCTTCTGGAATCCCTTTTTTTTATGCACAACGGGTTGTTACTTGACCTCAATCACACCTGAAGTTAAGTGAAAATGAGGTCGAAAGTGGAAGCGTACTGAACCGGAAACCCAACACATTTGGGGGACTGGCTATGTTACCTCTGACAACCGGAACACAACAATGCTTGGCGGCAGATTTAGATAAGATGGTGGTAGCTAGGCAGGCGGACATTTAAAATGCCCTACCACCAACCAAACCGAGTACTCAAACCAAAACGAGTCCCTCTGACAAAATCTTTGTTTCCCAGGATTCTCACTCTCCGATTCGCCGGCTGGTCTCCTCACGTATGTCCTCGAGAAGTTTTCCACAGGAACCAACAGAACATTCAGGGACCTCCCTGACGGTGCTCTTACGTCCTTCGATCCTGTCTCTATGATAGACAACCTGATGATGTACTGGGCACCGAATGCTATGACCACCGCAATGAGGTTTTATGCTGAGTCGTTCAATAAGAAGAATTTCGCTTATGGTGTCATGATGTGAGAAGCTTTCAATTAGTACATTTTACGTTTCATGATGTCACAGACAATGCTGTACGCGTGGCCACGTTCTTGTCTTGATATTTTTGCCATCGACTCGCTAAGAAGAAGTATATTTTATATGAAATTTTTGAAACCCCCAAGGAAACAAGCGAATAAAACAAAACGGTTGAACCGATTTTGAACCCTTCAATATAAAAACTATCGGACTACGCATTACTAAGAGACATCCGGACAAAGACTGGACACACACATACACACATGCACACACACGCACGCGCGCACATGCGCGCACACACGCACACATACACACACACGCATACAGCGTCGGTGGGTCAGCGGTTAAGACGCAGTCTCCCAATTTGGGAGGTCCGGGATCGATTCCCAGGCCAGTACCAATGACTTTTTAAAATTCTATTACTTATGTACATTTATCCAAATGCTCTTAAACGGTGAAGGACAACATCGTGAGGAAACGTGCATGTCCGAGAAATTAAAATTCTAAAGCTTGTGAAGTCATTGGGCGATTTTCACGGGCTGAGATGATGAACCTTTTCTAGAACTGTCTTTTAACTCTCCAGGTACCCTACCCCAGTACCAACATGGGTGATCCAGGCCAAGTATGAGGTGGTGTATCAACCCCCCACAATCCTCAAGTTCAAGTATCCAAACCTACTGAATGCCTCCGCCCTGAACTTTGGAGGTCACTTCCTTGCTTTTGAGCTGCCTGAACTGTTCACCAATGACGTCCTGTTGGCGATAGAGGCTTGTAGGAAATGGCAAGAGGAGAACAAAGGTATTTGTTTTTTTTTTCCAACAAACAAATACAGCAACAAAAAATTTATCCAAAAACACAAATTAGAAAGACAGAAAAATTTATTTAAACCAATCTCATGACACAAACAATCAGTTACAAATATTACACAGTCGAGACACACGCAAAAGATAACATTGTGTTTGCCATCTAATTGTCGGTGTCGCAAGGTGGAGTCAAAAAGGTCTCCAACTCACCATGGGTTGTAGCCGTTCACTACAACGCTGGTTTTCAGTGGAGCCTCGAAATGACGCACGGACACTGGTCAACAAATGTACATACAAATAACAATTACAATTTTTTTTTATGCACGACGGTTTCTTACTTGACCTCAATCACACCTGATGTTAAGTGAAGATGAGGTCGAAGGTGAAAGCGTACCGACCCGGAAACCCCAAGACATTTGGGGGACTGGCTATCTTATCTCTGACAACCGGAACACAACAATGCTATTGACATTGCTGTTTGGCGGCAGATTTAGATAAGATGGTGGTAGCTAGCCAGGCGGACATTTAAAATGCCCTACCACCATTTTGGTTTTTGAATACTTTGAATACTAGTTATTTAGGTAAGTTTATTTTTAAACGACTTCAAAAAAGGAGGAGTTTCTGTATTCGGGGCGGATTTTTTTTATGTATTTCTATTTATTACGCGTTATCACTTGACCTCAATCACCCCTAATGTTAAGTGAAGATGGCCGAAGGTGGTAGCGTACTGACCCGGAAACTCAATCTTATTAAAATAAAATCAAATGAAAAATGCTTTATTTTGTAGGTACACAGGGTACTCTTAAAATAGTCAGAGTTTACATTTTGAAAGCTACCGCTTGTTCAAAAGGCACTTTTCCCCTGAGAAGAACAAGCAAGAAACTAGAGAGGTTGCTCTTAAAAAAAAGGTTTTTGTATTACAATAAGGCACAATAATATTTCATTATTAATTATGAAATTATGAGGACTGGCTATCTTATCTCTGACAACCGGAACACAACAATGCTATCAACATTGCTGTGTGGCGGCAGACTTAGGCCCGTATTTCATAATGTTCCTCAAGCGTAGTTCTTCACTTGAACATAGAAAGAGATGCCACTGTACAAGTTACATAAAGCTGTCCCTTTTTAACTGTCCTCAAGCGGAGATCTCTGCTTGAGTAACATTCTGCAATACTGGCCTTAGATAAGATGGTGGTAACTAGCCAGTCCGACATTTAAAATGCCCTACCATTTAAGTGTTAATCAAATTGAGTATCAAACATGTACCCCGCTGGGGATCGAACCCACGACCTCCGATTCGTTAACCCTATGTTGTTTACATCGAGAAACGGAGGCTGTTATTATCAAACTCAAACTCAAACTCAAATCATTCTCTATAATGCTCGGAAATAAATGAATATTATTACAATACAATACAATACAACACAATACAACACAACACAACACAACACAACACAACACAACACAACACAACACAACACAACACAACACAACACAACACAACACAACACAACACAACACAACACAACACAACACAACACAACACAACACAACACAATACAATACAAATACACTTTATTGCACAACAGAAAAGAAAATACAGTTTCAGAAAAGTGGTAAGAATAGAATGTACAATTTTTTACAATTATTGTGTAGGACATTCATAGCTGTCCTATTATTCATATAATTATCAAATCGCAACCTATAATCTGTTTAAAAGAGCAACCCTAGAGTTTCTTGCTCGTTCTTCTCTGGCGAGTCAGCTTTGTGAATGAGCAGTAAATTTAAAATTTAAATGTAATTTTCAAGTGATAATTTTATCCTATGAAATAAAATATTTTGATTTGATTTGGACGACCATTAATGTTTCTCTTTGCTTCCCTTTTTGTTCCAGATCAATCGTTCGCCAACAAAATTCAAGAGAACATAGCAACATTTATTAAAACAGTATCGGAACTCCTGCGCAGAGCGGCCGAAATGAAATCCACAGACTTTGCTCTGTGGAAAATCGCCCAGTGGTATCTGACGGAAATCGTTGGGTTTAAATGAATCTATTAGGTAGTTAGTAACATTCTATTTTGATACATTTTAGCTTATGAATTAATTTTGATTTATTCTGTATTCAAAAAGATATCTTAATTTATCCAATGGCGACGCCACTGGACGTAATAAACCCATTTAACATAGTTCCTACAAATAGACATTAGAAATAGGTAACCTGGGAACATTTTTGCACAGTATAAAGTCATACTGTACTCGTTAGACATTTTGTAGAGATTTTTGCAGTTGTTCAAATTAATAAAAACTAAGAAGAGAACACTACAATTTGGCGGCCTTATCGCTAAAAGCGATCTCTTCCACGCAACCTTTGGGTTAGGTTACCCACATAATTCAAGCTGTCAATATTTTAATTTCTATTTTATTGCAATATTTTTTCTCCTAATAATTCTTAATAATTGTAAAATTTACTAATTGTAATGTTTTAGCCCTCCTATTACTAATAAACCTATCCTCCCGCCCTCCACCTCGAGGAGAAGGGGGGGTGACTGAAAAACAGCGTTAACATCTGTCCCGGTACAGCAAAGCTGACGTCACTCCTTTTTGCCTTGACTATTCAAAATTCTTACTATGTCCATAGCATTCAGTTAAATCGGAACTAAGGCAATAAATAATTTTTATTATTGTTGTTATTAAGTATTTCTCTTCTTTAAAGTGAAGACCTCATCTTCACTTAACATCAGGTGTGATTTAGGTCAAAACCGAACCGTAGTGCATAAAAAAAAAAGAAGGTAATGTCCGCACCAGACGGGTATCAACCAAGTGTGGCGGGTTCAGCTGATGATATAATAATAGATGAAGTCAGAAACTTTCTGGTAATTCTACAAGTGGCTTTTTGTACAATGTGTGTTATGTGTGTTGGAATATTCAAAGTTTTTAGGCTATTTTTCAAAGTTTTGTGGATTATTCCGGTGGATGACAAGACAATCGGGACTATGTGAATTGTTTGCGCTTTCCATTGGGTTCGGATTTCTATCGCAAGGTCCTGATATTTTCTAAGTTTATCTGTGGTTGTGCTTTGGATGTTATAAGTATTAGGTATGGCGATGTCAATAATGTATACAGTCTTTTTCTTATTATTATTATAGATAGGTAAGGCAGTTCCTACCTATCATATTTTTATGTTCCATATGATGTGGAATTTGATCACCCAGGGTGACTACAATGGAAACATCCAATTTTTCAGAAAAATATTAATTAAACGGTTTATTTTCTATCACTTAGCTTGCTTAATTTTTTTTTAGTTTACTTCAAGAACTGTCGTATTCAGCTGAATATTGTTGGGCTTCCATACTAAAGGTGATTCAAAGTCAAAGCCAAAAATGCTTTATTTTTAAACGACTTCATGTAGGTACACAGTGTACGCTTAAAATAGTCAATTTAACATTTTTAAGCTACTGCTTGTTCAAAATGCAACTTTCCCCTGAGAAGAACAAGCAAGAAACTCGAAGGGCTGCTCTTTAAAAATCAGGCTTTGATTTTACATAAAAGTTTTTAAAATACAAAAAGGTTTTTATATTTCATTATTATTTGTGAAATAGCCTGGCATGCGAACGATCTAATTATGTCCAGGGATGATCATCATCTAAATAGTCTGATATTTTATAATATGCTTTGTTAATAAGTTTCTGTTTTATAGTATCTTTAAATTTATTGAGAAGAAGATTTTGTATATCAACTGGAACCTTATTGAAAAAGCGTATACATAAATAACCTTTTGAATGAATCACTGACTTTGTGGAGGCGACTTATGTGACCTACAAGTTTATCTTTATTTCTTGTATTGACATCATGGTTATCACTATTTTTCCTAAACGATGCTATATTTTTTTGACATACATTAGATTTTCAAAAATGTACTGTGACGAAAAGGTTAGAATGTTCATACACTTAGAACCTATCTCTAAGTGACACTGCAGGTCTAAATTGATAAATTGCGCGAACGGCTCGTTTTTGTAAAACAGAGATTGTATTTATATCCGCGGCATTTCCCCACATCGAGATACCGTAAGACATCAAGCTGTGGAAATAACTAAAATATACTAATCTAGCAGTATTTACGTCTGATATTTGTCGAATTTTGAATGAATCACTGACTTTGTGGAGGCGACTTATGTGACCTACAAGTTTATCTTTATTTCTTGTATTGACATCATGTTTATCACTATTTTTCCTAAACGATGCTATATTTTTTTGACATACATTAGATTTTCAAAAATGTACTGTGACGAAAAGGTTAGAATGTTCATACACTTAGAACCTATCTCTAAGTGACACTGCAGGTCTAAATTGATAAATTGCGCGAACGGCTCGTTTTTGTAAAACAGAGATTGTATTTATATCCGCGGCATTTCCCCACATCGAGATACCGTAAGACATCAAGCTGTGGAAATAACTAAAATATACTAATCTAGCAGTATTTACGTCTGATATTTGTCGAATTTTTTTGACTGCGTAAGTACGCTGCAGAGCTGATTTCAGAATGGTTTACTTTGTATGGGTTACAGAAATATTTTTGCACGAATTTGACTATGGTTCCTCGGGGAAAATTGTTCGCAATCAAAGAGTGGCGTCAACAGGTTAATAAGAATTACACGAATTCAAATTCACCATAGTTACTACTGCCGTGAATGGGGGGACACACGGACACTCAAGTTACATTTTAAAGGGGAAATTAGCACTTTAAAGGTTAATATTTCTTAAACGGGACCTTAAATAGAAATACTGTTTATAACCTTTAACGTTTTTAAATGACCTATCGAACGACACCCCACACTTTTACTTTGTTGGCGCGATTAATATGTATACCTATGCTAAAATAGAGCTTTCTAGTACTAAGAACCACTAAGCTAAGCCTAGGACGGACGGACGCACATAGCGAAACTATTCTTGTTTACTTATTAAGACTTCGTCGGATAAAATTATCACTTCAAAACGTCACATTTTTAAACGCCTCCGTGGCTCAATGTAAACAACATTCTGTTTACGATTCGGAGGTCGCGGGTTCGATCCCCAGCGGGGTACATGTTTTAAGTACTCGGTTTGGTTGGTGGTAGGGCATTTTAAAATGTACGCCTGGCTAACCTAAACCACCATCTTATCTAAATCTGCCGCCAAGCAGCAATGTTACTAGCATTGTTGTGTTCCGGTTGTCAGAGATAAGATAGCCAGTCCCCCAAATAAGATGGGGTTTCCGGGTCAGTATGCTACCACCTTCGGCCTCATCTTCACTTAACATCAGGTGTGATTGAGGTCAAGTGCTAACTCGTTGTGGATAAAAAAAAACAACATACATACACCTATCCTATCCTAAAGCAAAATGGTTAGAAAACCTTTTTATTGTATCACTATTGGTTACTCTATCGTATGAATATTACATTATGGGAACTTACACCACCAACATTACGTATTTTTAGTCCCCCAAATGTGTTGAGGTTTCCGGGTCAGTCTTCCACCTTCGACCTCATCTTCACTTAACATCAGGTGTGATTGAGGTCAAGTACGAACCCGTCGTGCATAAAAAAAATTACCGACATACGTCCGAACAAAGACACACACACAACGCCATCAAACACATAACACATTATTTTTCGTCGGGGGTTAAAAACAAATAAATGATTCTTCTTTCTTTCTCGCTTTCTTTCTTTCTCTCATTCTTTTTTATTGCAGGTTATCTTTCGGACTTGCATTAGTAGAACTTATGGAAGTCTTGCGCTTATATAACTTCCAAAACAAGCTAAAACACAACGTATCATGACACAACGGATCGTAATCGCTATCTCAATGGAAGCTATCTTTAGCCCAGCCAATCGCAAGCGACCACAGACCAAATAGACTGTTGCCGGCCGGCTGACATAAACAGCCGAGACAATAAACAGTTTATTTTCACGGTCAATGTTGCCAGGTTTTATAAAAGTTACAATTTGTGTAACTAACTTGAATAGTTAGTCGCATTGGATAATAAACGATTGAGCTTGAGTGGTTCAGTGGAAGTGACACAGGCTTCCAATTTGGGAGGTCCCAATTCGCTCCGCAGGCAGGCCATGTACCAATGAGTTTTATATTTAATTTAATTACGTATGTGCATTTATCAGACTGCTCTTAAACAGTGAAGGAAAACATCGTGAGGTAACCTACATGCCTGCAAAATAAGAAATAAAAAATAAAAAATTGGAGGGAGGCGTGAGGAGGGATTCCACCCATATGTAGTCAATTCGCACTAAGCGTTCGAGTCTTCATTCATAATGCGAACAGCCAAGGCGTGGAACTCCCTTCCGGCGTCAGTCTTTCCTGAATCCTTCAACCTTGGGATCTTCAAGAACAGGCATTTACTAAAATCGCGTGCTTCATCTTCGACCACATCGTCACTTTCCATCAGGTGAGATTGTGGTCACACGCGTATCTAGTGGATCATTAAAAAAAGCCGTTTTCCATCTAACATGAATAAGATCCATCGAGATGGTTGCGAGCAACCTTTCAAGCAGAACTAGTATCTAGCTAGTAGCTAGATAAAGGTACAGTGACTACACAAAACCTACAGTAAGTATTTCTGTTTGATTCCTGGCAACGACAAGCTCCGTCCGCACAACACGGTTCAGTGCCCATTGTGACCTACTTAAGGTCAGACCTATCGTTGTGTAACTTAGTTGTAAACTTTTAAAGTGTTTATTTACTTGTAAGTCCATTTTACTTTATTAAAAATAAGTTAGAACTTGGTTAACTTTATTTATACTTATCTTTTATATGCTTAAGGTGGGTCTAACATGTTGATATAGGTACTATGAACTTAGTTTAAAGTCTCACGATAAGGAAATGACTTGACGAATACGAATCGAGTTTTGATGAGTGTATAATTATTTATATTTCAAGGTGATAGGATTAAACACAAATATTTTGTAATTTTATTCGTAACAAGGTATTCACTTAGAGTTAATAATAACTGTAAATTTAAAAGGATAATCCTTTCAAATTATCTGTCTCGGTAAACAAACCAACTGCGATAAAATTTAATATCTTGGAAACACTTGAACCGATTTCGCTCAAATGTGACTAAGAATCATCTTGATAATTTTTTTTTATATTCCAAATCTATCCAGTTTTTAATCTAGAGCTTGAACTTATTAGCTGTAACTATTATTAACTATTTATTTTTATTTATTTTATAATGCTGGGCCCGTGGTCGTCCGACACTAAAAAGTTCATAAAAGAGGTGTCGGATTTGCTAATCCAAGCGTCAGGTGACCTCAGGGCGGGTACCTTCTTTACACAAAGATTAAGGTCCGTATTAATAAACCAATCTCAATACAAGTCTTGAGGCTATATCAACCGTGATGCGTCTTAAGCAGTTGACGCTATCTCAAGCTCCGTGCTAATTTATAAACCAATCTTGAGGTCTACTCAGCTGAGATCACAGATGAGATGAGTCTTGAGTTTCGTTTATAAATACTTTCGAACAAAAAAACCGCTTTCACTTCGCGCAACAATGCACAGAGAAATAAGGGCTTTAACCCTCTTGACGCCCCTTGCGTCTTAAAAGGAAGCGATATAAGAACCTCAATGGTAATATACCCACAAACACAATAATGGTGTTAGTACACCTGCTCGATCGACATAGATCGGTCATATTGATCAACATAGATCATTATGTGCTATTACACTGTACCAATCAGCCATTCGACTGGACAATGTGAGACTTCATTTGTTCAATTCGGCTGAGGCGTTTAAGGTGAATGTGGTAATATACATTGTATCACATTGGTCTGTGATACAAACATACATACAGATTGAATATATATATTATTTATTTAGTAATAGGGAATGTATATATAAACTAGAACAATTGTAAAAAAATTGGGACCGCGAGGCAAGGTGCTCAAAACGCTGGTAGCCTTTCCTCGCTGGATGCAGATACTTAAGCGTTGAGCGAGGAAACGGTATCCTTCCGTTTGGTAAAATGTTTTTTAAATTTTACTTCCCGAAAAACTTATCGCCCTAGTTTCATTTCACAAAAGAATCTTTAGCAAATTTATATTTGGCATTTTAATCACTTAGTCAAATATTAATTTGGCAACTTTTTACTTGCTCAAGTTTTATTAAGTCAAAATATACGCAAATGCTTTATTTTGTAAAATAATATATTCCAAAACTAAGTTCGTTCAAATTTTCATTTTAATGTAGGTGATACATTTTAAAAATATGAAAAGTCTGATATAAATCATTATTATTATAATATTACCTGTTAAATTGTCACTTCACCCAATCAGAATAAACAAGTAAGTACAATAGTTAAGTACAATATTACGTAGGCTAAATTAGAACTGCTAAAAAAGTGGGTTAGGTTAGGTTAGAACTGTGACGCCGGAATTGATTTGTATAATAACAATATAATTTTGGGAAGAGCATGTCATGCCAAACCATATTTGACTACATAATACTTGGCAAAATGAAACATTGCCATGTAATTATTTGTTAAACATTAAATTGGCGAAAATAGTATTGCCAACGGTAAAATTGCGAGAAGTTGTTTTGCCCAATGTTGTTTGTTTGACTACATAATACTTGGTAAAATGAAACATTGCCATGTAATTATTTGTTAAACAATAAATTGGCGAAAATAGTATTGCCAACGGTAAAATTGCGAGAAGTTGTTTTGCCCAATGTTGTTTGTTTGACTACATAATACTTGGTAAAATGAAACATTGCCATGTAATTATTTGTTAAACAATAAATTGGCGAAAATAGTATTGCCAACGGTAAAATTGCGAGAAGTTGTTTTGCCCAATGTTGTTTGCCAAATGAAAATTTGGGAAACAAGCTTTGGCATGTGATACTTTGGGAAACGTTGTTTGGCCAAAAATTAGTAATCCCGAGGAAACAGCCAGTTCTCGTGACATCGACATTACTTTAATAGTGAAATGATCTATTTATTCAAATTATGTAAGCAACTGTTTTGTATACGCAGAGAGCATTCAGCGCCATGAGTATTCAATACCATAACGGTTTCAGGATACTGTTGGAGCTGCCTCGTTTTTGTGGCGCGTCAGTATGTTTTCTGCGACACGTACTGATGGTTTTCGAGCCATTATACGCAAGAGAATAGTCTCTCTAAACGCAGCAACCGAACAGTTACCTTAATAGAATAGCCAATAAAGTCGACTGTCCGATACTGCGGCATTTCGAGACACTGGATACATGTGTAAAATATATAAAGTTACTAGTGTTCCGGTGGTTGCTCGGGCAGCGAGCTGCCCTCGAGATTATTATCACCCTAAAGTATTAATAAACGAACATTAAGTAGATATCAAATTATAAAAATCTAGCAAATATTTTCTAATATTACAGTGGTTGCGATTAAATGAAAAAGTGAGGTGAAGTGAATTCTTGACTTTTGACGTTGACACTTTTGACAAATGATAATTTTGTGTTTGGACATATTTGACATAATATGACGGCATATTGATATTTGAAATTTTGCCTTTTTTTGATATTTGACATGTGACATTTATGTCACTAGACATTATTAACATTTTTTTTATTGATAAATAAGTAAATAATAAATATCCTTAAGACATACACATAGCGCCATCTAGTTCCACAGTAAGCAACTATAGCCTTGTGTTGTGGATACCAGATGGTTGATATATTACATAAATACATTTTTTTTTGTAAATAAATACTTATTATAAATGAAAACATCCATAACGCGGGTACACATGTCCGCATTCATCACACAAACGTAGGCCCCTAGCGAGATTCGAACCCGCAACCTTTTGGTATAGTGATCAGAGTTGTTAACCACTACACCAAACAGGTCGTCAAAAATAAATGAGTATCCAATTATTATTACTCTGTCACATATCGCAAAAAATCAATCATGAATGATAATTTAATGTTATTTGTTACCTAGGGACTTCGAGAGATGTTACCTACTAAAAGATAACATCTTTCACAATACATTACAACCCGGTCTCAATATCTGGGTCTTATGACGTCACATCGGCGCTTGGGTATGATGTGAAAATAACATGACTTGAAATCAAATCAAATCAAAAATGCTTTATTTTGTAGGTACACAGGGTGCACTTAAAATAGTCAGATTTTACATTTTTAAAGCTAC
Source organism: Oegoconia quadripuncta (assembly GCA_949316235.1). Lineage (NCBI taxonomy): Eukaryota > Metazoa > Arthropoda > Insecta > Lepidoptera > Autostichidae > Oegoconia > Oegoconia quadripuncta. Next base: position 34,974,754 of record OX438748.1, read on the forward strand.
TGCTTGTTCAAAAGGCAATTTTCCCCTGAGAAGAACAAGCAAGAAACTCGAGAGGTTGCTCTTTTAAAAAAAAAGGTTTTTATATTACAAAATTATTAATTGTTATTTTATATTATCATATTTCATTCATTATTAATGGTGAAATAGCCTGGTAATGCGAACGGTCTGGTTATGTCCATGAATGTTTATCATTGAAATAGCAATTTTTTTGTGACAAAATTAAATTAAGACAAATAATTATTGACGACCTATTCGGTGCAGTGGTTAGAAACTCTGCTACTACACCAAATGGTCACGGGTTCGAATCCCGCTAGGGGCATATGTTTGTATGATGAATACAGACATGTGTTCCCGAGTTATGGATGTTTTTTATTTATACATGTATTTATTTACAAAAAAAAATGTATTTGTGTAGTTTATCAACCATCTAGTATCCATAACAGAAGCCTAGATGCTTACTGTGGACCTAGATGGCGCTGTGTGTTTGTGGAAAGACATTTATTAATTATTACAATATAATACAATACAAATACACTTTATTGCACAAAAGAAAAGAAAATACAGTGACATAAAAGTGGTAAGAGTACAAGTATTTGGCGACCTTATCACTAAAAGCTATACAGTCAACCTTTGGGTATAAAAACACATGGGATTAAACGGCTCCTCTACAAGAGCGATATAATAAAAATTGTTGTAACCTTTCTTGATTATAAATGACTGATTGAAAAAAGACAAACCATCTGAGTTTCTCGCTAGCTCTTCTCAGTAGTGGCCGCGTTCCGAGCTAGTGCGGTAGTTTAAAAAACAAGTGACGTTCATAAGTGCATGTTGTATTGCCTATATTATACATGAATAAATGATTTTCATTTTCATGCATGTTGTGAAAAGATTTCATATAGGTACTTACATAGATAATAATATAGTAATAGATATCATAATACTTAGACAAATTAAAATACAGCCAATTATTACAGCCAATTACGAGTAATTTGTTATTTTTTTTTATTATTATAATCCAAGCGGGAGAAGCGTTGCATTCCAGTGATGTGGACAGACATAGTGACCGGGTTCAACACAACACATTTATTGAAATGCAAACTGCTGATACATTCACCACAGATAAGATAATAGTTCTACCTTTGGCCCCGACCAATCTTCACTCCATCATGACGAGTGTGTTTCCGTGCTTCGTAGCACACGATAAACGGTCCGTTGTCGTTAAGCCAAGTCAGTGGCCTATACCGGCTTATTAATACTGACAGTCGGCCCTGTTTCACAAACATGATAATTGTTATTTACAACGATAATTCTGAGAGCGTCGGTGGCTCAGCGGGTAAGACGCGGTTTCCCAATTTGGGAGGTCCGGGTTCGATTCCCAGGCAGGTTTAACTTATGTGCAGGTACTAGGTACTCGTAAGCGGTTTTGTTTTTTTTTTTTTTTTTGAGCATATCGGGTGATGGAAAGCAATCACCGCCGCCCATGGACACCCGCAACACCAAAAGGGTTACAGATGCGTTGCCGGCCTTTGAGGAAGGTGTAGGCTCGTTTCTTGAAGGTTCCAATGTCGTACTCGTTCGGGAATACCGCTGCAGGAAGTCCGTTCCACAGGTTGGTCGTCGTGGTTTATGGCGTATACTCCTTCCATTATACGAGGGAAGGCATATATCCCTGCAGTCGGATGATAATGATCCAGCGACATCCTATATGATGGGGGCCAAATGTAAAAGAACATTCATCCTCACAGTATATGTGTGAAAAGGAGATATCTTAAAAATATATTTTTCAAAATTTTATTCACCATTTTGTTGGCGTGATTAATATGTATACTTTCTTGTACTAACAGCCTCTCAGCTAAGCCTCTGACAGACAGACAGACGTATATGACGACCGGTTGGTGTAGTGGATAGTGACTCTGTCAGTGAAACCAATGGTTGCGGGTTCGAATCCCGCGATTGGTAAATGTTTGTGTGATGAATACAAACATTTATTCCCAAGTCATGGATGTTTATATAAATATTTATGTATGTTTATCTACAGATGGTTATCTACAGCTTTGCTTAGTTTGGGACTAGATGATTGGTGTAAGGGTTTTAAACCGCCTCCGTGGCTCAATGTAAACAACATTGGGCTACGATTCGGAGGTCGCGGGTTCGATGCCTAGCGGGGACATTTTAAATATCCGCCTGGCTAGCTACCACTAATAATAATATTATTATTTTTTTTTATTCTATTATTGTATGAAATAAATTGTGAAAAAAGGAGATTTATATTTTTTAAATTCATTTTCAATGTACCCGAAGGTCGTAAATGGCAAGAGATCAGTGGATTTTTATGTGGCGTGTTCACTGCTTGACTTTAATTATCGATCGTGTAAACACACAGCGACAAGGCCAAGTGAGATCGCTATGTATACTTAGAGCCCAAATTGTCATTGGCGTTCATTGGAGTAAGGTCACAACCCAAGGTCGGGACCCCACTTTAAGGTCCATTACTCAATTAAAGTAAGCATCAGAAATTGTATCATAAGTGTTAGACATAGAAAAAATGTTATTTTAATGGCCGAAGTATTTCAAACAACAATTTTGTTATAACAATAAAATTTACCGAACCTTTCGGCGAAAGTACCTCTCCAGCACACAAATGGTCGACAGTTCGGTTTTTTAGGGTTCCGTGGTAAATAAGAAAACGTTATAGTTTTGCCATTAAGGTAAAGCGTTTACTAATCCAGTCACACACATACAATACAATTTTTGCAAAATTTCTATGAAACTTATAAAGTCGGTAGGTAGGTACTAATCATATAAATAAATATATATATCGGACACTTTTTTTTTATGCACAACGGGTTGGTACTTGACCTCAATCACACCTGATGTTAAGTGAAGATGAGTTCGAAGGTGGAAGCGTACTGACCCGGAAAACAAATTTGGGGGACTGGCTATCTTGTCTCCGACTATCGGAACACAACAATGCTATTAACATTGCTGCTTGACGGCAGATTTAGATAAGATGGTTGTAGTTAGCCAGGCGGACGTGTAAAATGCCCTACCACCCGCTGGGGATCGAACCCGCGGCCTCCGAATCTTAAACCCAATGTTGTTTACGTTGAGCCACGGAGGTATTAAAACAGTATTCAAAAAAATAGTATTCAGACTGAGACGCGATCTCAAGATTTTATTAATACGGCCCATAAACTATAGTAGCACTAATTTATTCCTTTGACACTATTTAAGCACAATATTTTGACATTATCAAAATAGCTGTATTCCACTTCGTGTATTCTATCATCACGTGTTTTGTCGGCGATGCGCTCACCTCCTGTCACGTGTGCATTTCAATATACCGTAAACCGCCTAATTATTGGCACCTTAAAGGACAGCTGTTAAAAAATATTGTCAATGGAAATTATGAAACATAGTCTATGTACTCTTGCAAAAAAAAAAAAACTGATAAGATCTACAATCCCGTTGGTTTTGCTAACTTGCGTAACAAGCCCGCAATACAAAGATATAATTGTAACATATGTTGAGGGCAGGCTGAAAACCAGTGCTGAGTGATTCACGTCACTCAGTGTTTACTGAGACTGTCCCCCACACACGCACTCATTGTAGTACCTAGTTAGTCATAGAGCCGTGTTGGTGGATCGATCTTGAGACTGGGATCGCGTCTCGATCTCGATATTATAGTCTTCTTTTATTTTTATTTTTTTGATACTGTTTCAATATGAAACAGGTTCTCAAGCGTGAGCTGGTGGCCATCTCGGTCTCGAGAGCGGTTTGTGGGATGCGGACCTTGATTTCCTCTGTTTTGATTTCTTGTATGTTGTTGTGGTTTTTTTTTCGGTGTGTGGAAATAAATGGTTTAAATGGTAAAAAAAAACTATGTTTAGGGAAAGAGAATAGTGAAGAATAGCAGTATGAATATCCTTTCCCGCGATTTTTATCCAACCATCACCACTGTCCCTATCATCAGACTGGAAATATCTAACTTGTATTTAGAAATCGGTGTAATATTTCAACATGAGGTCGCACAGGCCGTAGGGCAGTCTGATGATATATACGAGTATAGTGTCACGGTTAAAGCTTGATAACATCTATAATATTGGACATCATATAGTATGGTACACCCTGTATAGCAATGGCAATCCGTATAGCATTGGTTACCTGGCACGCTTACAACTTAACTTACCTACTATCTCCCAATTTGGAAAATATACTACTGAAATCTGCACCTGCGTTATCTATATTATATGGTATCATAGTAAAAAGTCTATAACATACCGTTTAGGTATATTATCGGATACCCAGTCTACCTTATCAAACTAAATAATTGCACACAAACCATATTATTTTACGTCAAATATAACGATGTTGGGTTCACAATTACTAATGTATGTTTAGCATAAGTTGTTTATATATGACAATATATTGTGAACTTGTTTGTGGTCCTAACTAATAAATAAAAAAAAAATAAAAAAAAAACAAAATTTAAGTAGGTAGAAATATAAAAAATCTATGTTTTCTTTAATTTTTATAATTGACCATATATTGGCATAGACAGCCTAAACTATTGGCATAATGTCAATCTCATTATTGGCATGTTTCAGATAACTACCTAAATTATGGAAAAGATTACCTAATTGTAGAATGTTATTAATATTATTATTATTAGGTATATTGTTATTAATTATTCAATTAATAAAAACAAGTTTTTTAGGTTTTCCTCGTCACATTTTTTTTTGTTTTATTTCCTTTTTCTTTTTCTGCACAGTTTTCATTTTAGGTTTCAATATTCTGTAAATAAAATTATACTATTTAAATTTAACTCAAATCTACAAGATGTAGATTTCCAAAAACTAAGACTCCTTGAGAGAACAGGGCTGGACCGCAAATGCCAATAATAGAAATCAATGAAATCCTATTATTGGCACTAGTGTCAATAAATTGGTATTATCACACTGGCACTTGTGCCAAGATATGGTAAATAACAAACTGTTGTATTTTTGATCATATTCTTCGGACTATAAACCTTGACAGTAAACAATTAAAGTACAAAATATACAAAATTGAAAATTACCTATAATCCTAACTATTGGCACATATGCCAAGAATAGGACGAAGCTAAAAATATTGAGCCTATATTGTTAGCACCATATTTTAGATCTACAGAAAACAAATCAACAAAATTATTACCTAAATTTTGATTGCAATTAGTCTAGTTTTTATAAGTAAATTAACACAATCACTAGGTATTACTTGCTTAATACTAATGTTTTTCGAAAGGAAATTTTACTACTTACCTTGTCCAAATGTTAAGAATGCGGCTGAATTTGTTTACACCGATTAAACGAATTACGAACAAACTAAATTCACCTCCTTTTTCATCGAACTGTCACTGTATATGTTGCCATTTGAAAAAGAAGAATCTATTAATTTAAATTGTAGACATTTTGAAGGCTGGGATTCTTGTTTTTTTTTTTTTATATTTAACGTGACTATGCCAATAATTGGTAGGGTGCCAAGAATAGGCAGGATTACCCTATTTCGAAATTAGTATGTTCGTGAACCGTGGATGTCGTTTTAAGCATTGAACTTACTAAGGACTAACCAAACACTAATGTTTGGGATATCTCTGAGCACCACATTTGCGATATTGGTCATGTAATTATGACTTAGCGAAAAATTAATTATTTTTAATAAAAAAATTAAATAGTCATCAAGAAAGCGCAACACTATTTCAATGTTTTTATTAAAAATAATTAATTTTTCGGTAGGTCATAACTCATAACATTGCACTAACACCCTTTCAGCTTTACGATTATTTTTGTAACACGCTATATATCATTGCTTGACAAGAAAAGAAAACTATTTTTTTTTCCAGAGACATACTCACAATGGCGAAGCTGGTAGTGCTGGCACTTGTAGCAGTAGTCGCTGGAGTAGCAATATGGATGTCCTGCGGCTGTTGCAACCCTCCCAAACCCCCCCACTTGGACCCAGAAGAATGGTGGGGGCCCACTGACCTCAAAGGGAAAGAGGACAAAACTGTCAGGCCTTTCTCAATTAAATTTAGCGAAGAGGTAAATAAGTTACTCACACTCTTTTTAGAGAGTTCTCTGAGCGTCTGGTTGATATCAAAAACTCTGCTGCTATTCATACAATGTTTGAAACGTGTATTTCATCTGGATTCATTCCCTTCCAGATGATAAAAGATTTAAGAGACCGTCTGAAGAACCACCGGCCCTTCACCCCGCCTCTAGAAGGCGTCGGCTTCGAGTATGGCTTCAACTCCGGCCAGCTGGACAGCTGGGTATCTTACTGGGCGGAGAAGTATCCCTTCGCTGAGCGGGAGAAGTTCCTCAACCAATTCCCTCAGTTTAAAACTAATATTCAAGGGCTGGATATACATTTCCTGAGGATTAAACCTAATGTGAGTAGATCCAGGATGAAGACTATGAGTTATTCGTGTCATCAACAACTGCACGGGATGGTCTATCATGCAAGCACAGTGCGGATTGGTGAGATTGTGTAAGACTATGAGTTGTTTTTCGTATTATCAACAACTACAAGGGATGATCTATCATGCAAGCACAGTGCGGATTGGTGAGATTGTGTAAGACTATGAGTTTTTTTGGTCCCTTCAACAGCTGCAAGGGATGGTTTATCATGCAAGCGTAATGCGGATTGGTTAGATTGTGTAAGACTATGAGTTGGTTTACGCGTCATTTTTTTTAGGTGCCATCAAATGTGGAAGTGCTGCCTCTGCTCATGATGCATGGCTGGCCAGGTTCAGTTAGGGAGTTTTACGAGGCGATACCACTCCTCACTCGCCACAATCCTGGTTATGACTTCGCCTTCGAGCTGATCGTACCAAGTCTCCCCGGTTATGGATTCTCTGAGGTTGGTAGCTTAATTCTATCGTAATACTTTAGTAATTAACATGATTAGTCCCAGTGGGGCATTAAGTTAGAATTTTATAAATAATAAATATTATTGAAAGTATATATTTTTGGACCGATTCGACAACCGGCTACTTTTCAAAATTCCACGAAGAAGTTTTTCTTAATCAAATCAAATCAAATCAAAATATTTTATTTCCTAGGATAAAATTTTCACTTGAAAACGTCACTATTAATATTAATATTACATTTAAATTTTAAATTTACTGCTCATTCACAAATCTGACTCCCCAGAGAAGCACGAGCACGAAACTCTAGGGTTGCTCTTTTAAACAGATTATGGGTTGCGATTTGATAATTATATGAATTTCCATCAGGTGAGATTGTGGTCAAACGCGAATCCAGTCAATCATAAAAAAAAAAAAAAAAATTAATAATAAGACAGCCTTGTCCATGCATGTTTATCATTCGAATAGTATATTAATAAGTAATTATGTAGTGAAAAAAACTAAAAACATGCTAGAGTTAGACCATCCACCTCCTGGCTCCATGATCAGACCCTCGATACCAAGAAGCTGTAGAATTTACCAACAGCTAGTCCAGCCACTACAATCTTATCTAAGCCTGTATTGTATTCTGGGTATTTGTGGTAATATAGCCAGTCCCCCAAATAAGTTTCCTGGGTAAACACGTTTCCACCTTTGGCCTCATCTTCACTTAACGGCAAGTGTGACTGAGGTCAAGTGCTAACCAATTGAGCATAAAAGAAGGCTGTGTCATAGCAGAAGGCTACAGTAAGTAATAGTGCTTGTAATAAGACTGGCAAAAGCGAGGATCTATGAGAGCCAGTGGAATTACCAGCATACAAGGTGGATTTCTGAGTTTCCAGTCAATGTAACTGTAACCCCAGTATATATTTGGGGGACTGGCAATCTTATCTTTGACAACCGGAACAGAACAATGCTATTAACATTGCTGCTTGGCGGCAGATTTAGATAAGATGGTGGTAGCTAGTCAGGCGGACGTTTAAAATGCCCTACCACCAACCAAACCGAGTACTTAAACACGTGCCCCGCTGAGGATCGAACCCGCGACCTCAAAATCGTAAACCCACTGTTGTTTACATTGAGCCACGGAGGCGGTTAAAAATTACACAAGTTAAAAATTAAAAAAAAATACACAAGCTTCACGCTAATTTAACATTTCTATCCCGTTTAGTCGGCTGTCCGGCCAGGTCTAGCAGCTCCTCAAGTAGCCGTCATCATGAGGAATCTGATGAAGAGGCTTAACTTCAAGAAATTCTACGTCCAAGGAGGAGATTGGGGAGCTATTACAGCTTCTGCCATGTGTACCTTATACCCTGAAGATATCCTGGGTCATCACACGACTATGGGAGGTGTTCAAGTAAGTTCATTTTTAATTACTGCGAGTTCTAAAGTATATTGGCGGCGGAAAGTGACTTATTTTTTAATTCAATTTTGGGAGGCAATGGATACAGACTGTACAGCCTAGTCTGTTGTATATCGACCATTTAGATTTAACCTCTCTGTCGCGCATTCCCACACAAAATTTCTATATTGCGCCTGTCATATTTGCGAAAATACCTGCGGTGTTAAAAACATTTATAGATACTCTTCTACTGGGTGTATTTGTAATCTGTGAAAAGCAATAGCTACGGGAATATATTATCTATGGATATAATGAATGAACACTACTACAGCTATAATACAAAAAATCAGAAAAATGTTACAAGTTGTAATATGTAGGTATCCCTATATCCACGATATAATTGGTATTTTTACGGAAAGTACAGATTTATTTCATGTTTTTCTTAAGAAATTCAATAAATTGTTATGAGAATTGGAAGCTCTATGGTAGGTTTCTAAGCCCGTTCTAATAAAAAACAGTAGTTGGAATTCTATGCCTATACTCTCACCTAAAGAGAAAAAAAATATTTTCGCAAATACAGACTGAATATCATAGCTAACATAACATGACGCACATTATTGGATGCGGAATTTAATAGAGAACAAGTTCAAACACGTCTAAAGGTTAAGTTTGATACAACTCATCATCATCTTCTTACCCTTGTCCCAATTTATTTGTGGTCGGCGCAGTACGTCTTTTTCTTCCAATCTCCACTATCAGCTGTTACCTCATCATTCACGCCCTTTTCGTTCATATCACTCTTTACACAATCCATTCATCTTTCCCGTGGTCTTCCTCTTCCTTTCCAACCATCGACATCCATATTCATCACTCCCTTAACGGTTTCCTTGCAACTTTTCTGTCACGGGAGCCACTTTTAAACTCATTCTTACATACACCCAACTATTGTCTGTTTTTATTTTAAAGGACTCATTTGACAGATTGTAATAATAAATGAATTTCTAGTTGAAAGGCAGAAGACCGCCTCCGTGGCTCAATGTAAACAACATTGGGTTTACGATTTGGAGGTCGCGGGTTCGATCCCCAGAGGGGTACATGTTTAAGTACCGTTGTTGGTGGTAGGGCATTTTAAATGTCCGCTTGGCTAGCTACCACCATCTTATCTAAATCTGCCGCCAAGCAGCAATGTTAATAGCATTGTTGTGTTCCGGTTGTCAGAGATAAGATAGCTAGTCCCCCAAATGTGTTGAGGTTTCCGGGTCAGTACGCTTCCACCTTCGACCTCACCTTCACTTAGCATCAGGTGTGATTGAGGTCAAGTACGAACCCATCTGTCAATGCATCAAATTTGTATTTTATCTGCCCAGAATTCATTCACAACTACGGTGTCTGCTACCACGCAAAGGTCCTTCTTTGCCCAAGTCGAGGGGCACAGTGGGCAGAAGAACAAGTACGCCATATTTTGTGATTCCACAATCGCAGTGCGTTTATGACTGGTCAATGAATCCCCACTTCGGCAGGTTTACTCTTCAACGATTGACCCCGACAGGTGATTTACCATGTTCGTGGTCGTATAAAGGGTATTGTGGGTCAGTTTACTCTTTATCTTTCTCCACTGTACACCACACTTCTCGCCGAACTTCATGGATTCAATCAGAGACGTCGAAAATATGCTCATAAGTTCATTATCGTATCATACTGTAATAGTGGGTAATAGCTGAAAATCAGTGTTTGGCTCTCTGAGCAATTATATACACTGAGCTATGACCCATTTGTACGGCTGTAGCACACACATACTCTAGTGTATTATAAAATATGTTTATCCAATTGCTTTGGAACTTATGGTATGTGTGTGACTGGAGATACAAATAAACGATCTAACTATCTATCTATCATACATTTGCATAAAAAGACTAACTTTGTCTGTCTCTCCGCAGAACGGCTACTCATCATTCATGACGCTTGTAGGCGCATTCTTCCCTTCACTGGTGGTAGAACCTCACCTAGCTGATAGAATGTACCCTCTATCTTCGATCTTCTCCTTCCTCATCGAGGAGACGGGCTACATGCACTTGCAGGCCACTAAACCTGACACTGTTGGTAAGTAAAGCTTCTACAATCAGTCAATATTTCTTTATTTTTAAGGTATAAAAACTTTTTAACAAATTAGAAACCAAAATGCCCGACAGCATATTTTGTATGTTATATTTTTTACCATAAAATGTATCTTATGACACACCAGGGATCAAGACGAATCTAACGACACAATGCTCATCGAAATCTGTCAAGCCGTTTAAGCGACAGGAGGTTACATAGAAATCTACATACATACACTCGAAAAACATTACCCTCCTTCCTTGGGCAGTCGGGTAAAAACACAACCGACTTCAAAATATACACTGAACATAGAAAATGACGAATTGAGAAATTGATTCAAGAGTTTCAGTAAAATTATTTTTTAGTTTGCAGTGGGCTCATTCAAGAGATTTTTAGTTTGCACTGGCTCATTCAGGAGATTTTTAGTTTGCAGTGGCTCATTCAAAAGATTTTTAGTTTGCACTGGCTCATTCAGGAGATTTTTAGTTTGCAGTGGCTCAATCAAGAGATTTTTAGTTTGCAGCGGCTCATTCAAGAGATTTTTAGTTTGCAGTGGCTCATTCAAGAGATTTTTAGTTTGCAGTGGCTCATTCAGGAGATTTTTAGTTTGCAGTGGCTCATTCAAAAGATTTTTAGTTTACAGTGGCTTATTCAAGAGGGTTTTAGTTTGCAGTGGCTCATTCAAGAGATTTTTTTTAAGTCGGTTGTGTTTTTATTAAAAGTTTTTATTTTTTGCTTTTTAGTATTTTATCGTGCTTGCCAATCTGCCTGTGCATTTTTGTGCGATGGCGACCATTTTGAACAAAAAGGAGTGGGAAAATATGTTTACGGCATCAATTTTCTATCTGTGAACTTACTATCAACACGAGACAATGTCTCATTGCGAAATACTCATTTAGTACCTACAAAGCTATGGCCTGAAATCACCAATACGATAACGCAATCCTCTCATTTGTGCGGGCTTCCCCATGAGGGTTCTGTGGGATATTTTTTCCAATACTTAGGAACTAATTGCTTATGATCTTTAATACTAAAATACCCGAATAAATTAAGAAAATTCAACATTATCCCCTGACTTCTAACCGTCAGTGGCTTCCATCATCAGCTCAAGAGCATCACACGATGACTTTCAGACGCAAATAACTGAATAACTTAAGAAAACTTAACAACACACCATACTTGACTATAAAATTTGAAGAGTTTCCTCGATTTCTCCAAGATTCCATCATCAGATCCAGACCTAATGACCATGGGACTACCTGGGAAGTATACCCTTTCAAACAAAAAAGAATTTTCCAAATCGGTCCAGGCGTCTTCGAGTAATCGGGGTGTTCCCCGATTTTTTAGATTTAGATTTAGATTAGATTTTTATGTCTGTTGACATAAAAAATTCCGACGAATTGAGACCCTCCTCCTTTTATTGAAATTGGTTAAAAATCAATGTAACAACTGGAACACAACAAGGCGGCAGAAGATGAGATACAAATTCAAAAAGTTATTAGAATAATACTCTGGCTCCATATTCAGGACAGGACAGGTAATGGAAAATCATAGCAATAAAACAAACTCGCCCAAAATTCATCTATCTTTTCAGTTGCCATCAGGAAGTTCCAATCCCTAAATTCCGGCTCCACCATCAGATCAGGTCTATGGTACCATAATATTGCATTGTCACCGAACTTACCTAAATATGCCAAATTTCAGCTCAATCAGATACCAGCAAGTGGTTGAAATATGATTCGCAAATTTTGTAACTGACAACTTACTGCCTTACTTACATACGAGTATTTACTGTTAATATCATTATATAGTCAAATAAAAGCTTGTAATAATAATATTAAGATAAAGAATTATTTAATTCATTACAAAATCAAATGATAAAGCAACGATATTGATTAATGAAATGGTTCGTGTGTTGCACACATAGTATCACTAGATGGCGCTACTGGTATATTAAATCGCGATATAGTTTCGTTCCGCGCGAATACCTTAAGCAAAGCGAACAAATATTTTTCTCCATAATCCGAATCGAATCTATGAAAAAGAATAAAAATTTTTGAAGTGTGCCTTTATTACGATGTTAGTCGTGGTGGCGCCTATCAATAAAAATTACTCTCTACAAATTAGTAAATAAGAACCATCCGTTGGACCACGTAAAAATGTTTTCTTCCGAATGCTGATAATTAGCCATGTTGCTATTGCGTTCAACCGCAAAATTTGGTATCACGCAAGCGCCCTAGAAGTAAGGATTTTAAGGTTTATCATAATTTAAGTAAATTATGATAAATCACCACGCATGCGCCCTAGAAGTCTAGGGCGCATGCGTGGTACCAAATTTAGCGATCGAACACAAACATTTTTACGTCGTACGTCTACTGATGCGAAGAAATTAGCAAAAGAATTCTATCCACGCGTTTAAAAAAATTTTTTTTTGCCTTTTATTATTAAATCACTTAAGTACATGGTCTTAATTATCTCCGGGGCGACAAGAGGGCTGACAGCTCTCTCATTGCGTAAAGTATTGCGGTACAGAGAGTTAACACTGCACTGCAAGCATTATTCGTGGTTGCCAGCCTCATACGTAGGTATGGTGGCCCGACTTAGAAGATATTTTTTATTTATAGCTAGTCTATTTTGTAGCATTTTGTATAAAGCTCATAAATTTAAAATTTAGAAATAACAAATGCTTATATTGTCAAGATAGACCCATTCAACCATGTTAGAAGTTTCGAAATGGCTGTTATTTTTCCATCATCTGAACCTATGTTAGAGTTTAATCTTAAATATACTATATAATAAAAATTAAAACTCTCGAAAAATCCTCATCGTAATACACCAAAAAACTGTGTTACAAGTACTGACACGCTCGTATTTTCTGAGTTATTGTCTATGTTCAATGTCGTAATAATTAAGTATTATTTTTATTCAACACTTCGACAAACAAACGGTGAATTTGAATTCGTGTAATTCCCATTAACTGGTGATGTCACTCCACAAGGAACCATTATCGAAATCGATCCTAAAATTTTCGATTACCTATACAAAGTAAACCATTGACGACCCGCTGGTGTGGTGGATAGTGACACTGTCAGCGAAACCAACGGTTTCAGGTTCGAATCCCGCGAGGCGTAAATGTTTGTGTGATGAATACGAACATTTATTCCCGAGTCATCGATGTTTATATAAATATTTATGTATGGTTATCCATTATCTAGTATCTATAGCACAAGCTTTGCTTAGTATGGTACTAGATGATTGGTTAAGTGTCCGAAATATTTAGTTAAATTTATTTCACCTTTAGTATCTTCACCTTCAGTATGGAAGTCCAGCAATTTTCGACTGAATACGGCTATGGTTCGTTTACGATAGTTTTTTGAAATTGGTTAAAAATCAATGGTTATCAGATGTTTAAGACTAACATCCGGAACACAACAATGCGGCAGACTTAGATGAGGTACAAATTCAAAAAGTTTATTTCGTAATTTATAAGAATAAAACTTGATATCGTCATGAGAAACACCTTCTGGCTCCATTTTCAGACCCTCGTGATCATATGTAATGGAAAGTGCTCATAGCAATAAAACAAACTCGCCTAAAATCGACTATCATGCCAATTGCCATCAGGAAGTTCCAGTCTCTAAATCCCGGTTCCATCATCAGATCAGCTCTATAGTACCATAATATTGCATTGTCACCGAACTTTCTTAAATATGCCAAATTTCAGCTCAATCAGATACCAGCAAGTGGTTGAAATATGATTTGAAACTTTTTTTTTTTTTTTTTTTTATTTATTTAAAGGAAAGCAAACAGCTATAAATATTACAGCAGTATTTGTTACAGTATGCATCATACATTAGCCAACAAAGCTTCCACGGACAAGTATAATACATTTGCATTGAGTTAACACATTCTTGTTATGCTATGTTATATTAATTACTGGATCACTAAATTCACTTACATTTAACTGTTAAATATGGCAAAAACAAAATAGTTATATGGATTGAAGGTACTTAATGTTATTTAAGCATTTAGGGCCTTGCCAATATAAGCATTCATGCAACGACTATGGTAAGACAGTGCTTTGCCTCCGCGAACGTCATTATTTTACTTTCGTAAGAAGCAATGGATAAGACAATACAACGTCCACCACAATCGGCGCATAAACGCCTCATGAGATTTTCTTTATACATGTTGAAAATTTATTATATTTGTTATGAAAGATATCGATGTGACCATAAAGCTCATCATACTTTTTACAGGCTCTCATGATAAACCGGTTCTTTGCATAGTTAGTGCGATTGAAAATATTTGCAAATGTGGTAGTAGACCGCATATTGGCTCTCGGACATTTCAGCGCAATATTACCTAACAGATATGGGGAGTCGACTAAGTTGTGCAAAACTTTATAAAGGAAACATTGATCTCTGTGCTCTCTGCGCTTAGCAAGACTAATTACTGAATCTGGTTTGAAACATTTGAATTTATACTTTAAACGTTTAATGAATTTATTTGTAACTGACAACTTACTACCTTGCTTACATACGAGTATTTACTGTTAATATCATTATACAGTCAAATAAAAGCTTCTAATAATAATAATAATAAGATAAAGAATTATTTAATTAATTACATCATCAAATGACAAAGCAACGAAATTGATTAATTAAATGGTTCGTGTGTTGCACACATAGTATCACTAGATGGCGCTACTGGTATATTAAATCGCGATATAGTTTCGTTCCGCGCGAATACCTTAAGCAAAGCGAACAAATATTTTTCTCCATAATCCGAATCGAATCTATGAAAAAGAATAAAACATTTTTGAAGTGTGCCTTTATTACGATGTTAGTCGTGGTGGCGCCTATCAATAAAAATTAATCACTACAAATCAGTAAATATATAGTCCAGTATGGACACACTTTTAACTTTCTATAATCTTAAAGGCCGTGATTTTCTACACATAGATTGGATAGTGTCGGTGATTAAAAATGTTTTGCTAACAAATCGGTAGCTAGTTTTAGATATAGTATAGGTATTTAATTTAGTAATAAAACATAGACCATTAGATTAAAATTACCACTGAATTTCATTGCGCCGAATAATATACTTAGAACTCCTGTAACTATTTTCAAAAAAAACGATCAATAACTTCTTTATATTTATGAAAAATTTCACCGGGGGCAAATACCACGACTCAATAAACTATTTTTAGAAAATATGAAGTGGCCATTGATTAAATTTTTAGGAAATTGTTTTAGGAGATCTTAGCATCTTCTACAACGTAATGAAATTCACAGTGATAACTTTAATTTAATATTGTAGGTTTTATAACTAAATACCTACACTATACCTAAAGCAAGCTACATAATGGTTCGAAAACATTTTTATTCTATTACTGATGGGTACTCTATCATTCTATAAAAAATCATGAACTCTTAGATGATAGAAGTTATACCACAAAAATTACGTATTTTACTGGACTATATCTTGGACTGCCCAGAACTTGTTCGACAGATAGGGCTCCGAGCTAACACCACGCGCACGAGACATACAAGGTCGCTCCACGCTGGCACCGTGCATACCAACTACGTCCAAAACGCAGTGGTACAGAGGCTGGTGCACACATTGATACAAAATTCGGAGGGGCGGATATCTTCTTTCTTGGTCGTATTGGATTCATCCGGTGTATCCTTCAGCTTCTGTCTGAAACCGCCTCTCACATTTAACTGGTCGACTTGGCACTGCACTACTTTCACTCAACTAAACTCATTCATCATCCATCAGATATATACACAAACATATTCACACAAGCACACACACACACACACACACACACACACACACACGCACACAAACACACACACACACCAACACACATCTAACACTCGTATTCACTATCATTATATTAGCTGTCGTTTCTTTATTTTTATTATTTCGATCTGTTACTTTTCTCCTCTATCACATTTTTAGTTTTTTAATTTGTCAAGCTTCATTTTTGGCTATATATATTGTAATTAGTTTCTTTATTGTAATGAACATGTAACGCTGTGAAGTTTGCTAAATAAAATAAATAAATATGTACATAGCAAACGGAAAACAACTACAACGCGTTTGAAAATATCGTTATAGGGCAATCTAGCGTTCTTAGAACTATTGCCACCGAGTTATTTTTTAAAACAATTAAATTAAATTTATTTTACTTTTCTTTTGTGCATTATCTGACTGCTCTTAAACATCGGTGAAGGAAAATACCATGAGCAAATCTGCATGTCTGAGAAATAAAAATTGAAAGGCATGTGAAGTCCCCAACCCGCACTGGGCCAGCGTGGTTGACTATGGCCCATACTGCCTCATACGGCCTGTATACCTGCAGTGGGATGTTTACGGGCTGACGATGATGATGAAGTCAATTAGCCCCTGAAGTGCTAACCAATTAAGTAGGATGACTAAAGGTGTCGAGTAATAATTGTTACTAATAGGTTTATGCTTGATTGTCATCATGCAATGCTATCAAAGTATATAAAATGATTGTCACCATGACCATTCATCATTAGAGAATGATTAATTATTATTTTGTTATTGTGTATCTAGACAATGACACCCAGAATAAGACACAACACATTTGTAACATGAAATATATTTGGACCAAGTAAAAACCTACGAGTAACAAGATGTTTTACAATAATTTTTTTTTTTTTATATATGAGAGAGCGGCAAACGAGCATGCGGGTCACCTGATGGAAAGTAATCACCGCCGCCCATGGACGCCCGCAACACCAAAAGTGTCACAGATGCGTTGCCGGCCTTTCGTTTTTCGTTTCTAATAATTTTTAACGGGTGTTATGTATGTGTATTTGTCCAGTCTTTGTCCGGATGTATCCTTTGTCCGACTTCAGTGTGGTTTTCTTTTATCTTCTGATCAACAGGTCGCCTGAAGACCTCGGGTCTCGGATTGTCAGCCTAGCGACGGTGAAAGCGGTGCGCTCCACCACTTGTGTTCCAATTAAAATTCGCAGGATAGGAACCCTAGGAATCCCGCCAAGCGCATATCAATCTCCGGCAGGCACGTGGGTCGATGATGGTTTTGAAAAAAAATAATTAAAATACTTATGCCAACATCTTCTATTTCACTTACCAGATATGCCCTATTTTTTTCCTTGCGGCAAACAAACTCATCCGGTATAAATAAATATCCTTGGACATGCACACAATGCCTTCTAGTTCCACTATAGATGTTTTTTTTGTCGAGTCGGAGAGGGCAACACCTGGAAATGGAGACACGGATATCTGTAGTTAGTTTTCATGACGATTTATTATTCGGTAATATGATTTTTTTTAATGTACAACGGGTTGATACTTGACCTCAATCACACCTGATGTTAAGTGAAGATGAGGTCGAAGGTGGAAGCATACTGACCCGGTTGATATTAAATAAATACATTTTTTTTTGTAAATAAACATTTATTATAAATGAAAACATCCATAACTCAAGTACACATGTCCGTATTAATCATACAAACAAATGCCCCTAGCGGGATTCGAACCCGCGCCCGTTTGGTATCACTAAGGACTACACTACGACTACACCTAACTACCGTAAGGACAAAAATAGGGCATATTAGGTAAGTGAAATAGAAGGTATTGGCATAAGTTGGTTTGGTTGGTGGTAGGGCATTTTAAAATGTCCGCCTGGCTAGCTACCACCATCTTATCTAAATCTGCCGCCAAGCAGCAATGTTAATAGCATTGTTGTGTTCCGGTTGTCAGAGATAAGATAGCCAGCCCCCCAAATGTGTTGGGGTTTCCGGGTCAGTACGCTTCCACCTTCGGCCTCATCTTCACTTAACATCAGGTGTGATTGAGGTCAAGTACCAACCCTTTGTGTATAAATAAAAATAAAAAAATAAGTATTTTAATTATTTTTTTTAAATCAAAACCCACGTACCTGCCGGAGATCGATATGCGACTGGCGGGATTTTTTTTTTTTTTTTTGGTTTCATTCTCTCCTGAGAAGGCAAAGGGATCTAGCCCATAACACCCATGCCTTATTTCTCTTATTTCTTCAGTTTGTAAGTCAGTCTCAGTCAAAACAAGTAATTCGTCGTATACTTGGCGTATACAGAGTCTAGTCACGGTCAAGTCATTCTTCAGTAAAGTGGCAGAATGCTTTACAAAAGATTTTGGCGGCTTCTTGTGGGAACCCGAAAGCTCCGTTACGCACTTTAATTTACGCTTCCCTTCACTTGTACACCATCACTAACGTTTGCTGCACAATATTCTGCCATTATTAAGCTTCAAAAGTTAGAATGCACAAATTATAAGAATTATAAAGAAAATGCTACTTCACTCGCCGAGTTCCCGCCAAAAAGCCGATTTTTTTTTTAAACATTTTTTTTTCGGACACCTACACCAAACGTCTTGTCCAAAACTAAGCAAACTCTGACCACTGACAGAGTTTCTAGGTTCTAGCCTTGAAGATCCCAAGATTGTAAGGTTCAGGGAACCTTACAGGAGGTGGTCTATCTAGGGCTTGGTATTCGAATATTCGTATTATTTCGAATATTAACTAAACTTTAATAATAAAATAAATATAACCGTGAATTGAACAAAATAACGCAAAATTAAATTCTCGCTACTGGCAACTTACATTATATTATTTGTTACTAAAATATTACGTGTTTTCCCGGTCAAAAATAGTCTGATTATTTATTAACGCTAATAATCATTTTAGAAAAACCTAGGGAGTTATCTGAGCGTCTGGTTGATGCATCCCACGATCGGAGGGCTGGCCAATACTTTGGTCAGAGAATCAGCCTCGCTATACAGCGAGGCAATGCGGCCAGCCTTCTGGGTACCTTTCCACCAACCAGAGACTTGGGGCTAGTTTTTTATTTGTGATTTTTTTTTATAATAAATTGTATTATATTATAATAAGTTGTTTATAAATATTGTACATATATACATTACAACACATTCACAATAAATTGTTACATGAAAAAAAAAAAAAAAAAAAAACCCTAGTGTTTCCTTTACAAATCAGTCGATGTTACTTTGATGTCTGTGAACTTTATAAAATCTACGAATTATATGCTATATTTAGTTATTTTGTTTTTTAGATAGAAAATATTCGAATAATTCGAATAGTTGCGATTGAACTATTATTAACAATATTTCACCATGTTTGTTGTCAGGTGTGGCACTCGCCGACTCCCCGATTGGTCTCCTGGCGTACATCCTAGAGAAGTACTCCACCTGGACGGTCAACGAACATAAGAGCCTCGCCGATGGTGGTCTAATCTCCAAGCCCAAGTTCTCCAAGGAGCAGCTGATTGACAACCTAATGATGTACTGGACCAGCAACTCTATCACGACTTCAGTGAGGTTGTACGCTGAAACCATGTCCAGTAAGACCAGAGCGTTGAATATGGAAGTGTAAGTTTTTTTGGGGTTTATATTATTTTTGTTCCAAATAAAAAATGGGCATACCTTCTGACAGAGTGAGTGTATATACATATAGGTACTGGTAACTTATATATAACATTATGAAGAAAAAAAGAATAACATAAATGTACCCTATATTACAACAAAATTTACCCGACAAACTTTGGCAATTGCACGTACATGACAATAAAATAATATATTCATTAAAAAAAACACTAGCCTCAAAAATTTTGTTACCGCGTAAAAAAATTAAATGTTTTTTTTTCTATGCACAACGGGTTTGTACTTGACCTCACTCACACCTGATGTTAAGTGAAGATGAGGTCGAAGGTGGAAGCGTACTGACCCGGAAACCCCAACACATTTGGGCGACTGGCTATCTTATCTCTGACAACCGGAACACAACAATGCTATTAACATTGCAACATTGCTGCTTGGCGGCAGATTTAGATAAGATGGTGGTAGCTAGCCAGGCGGGACATTTAAAATGCCCTACCACCAACCAAATATGTATCCAATTGTATATGCTTTAGATAATAAAACAATTTTTATTCTGATTCCAGGATACCAACCAACGTCCCCACTTGGGTAGTCCAGGCGAAGTACGAGCTCATGTACCAGCCACCGAAATTCATACGCACCAAGTACACTCGCCTGGTGAACGCGACTCCGCTCCCTGATGGAGGTCACTTCCTCGCGTTCGAACTGCCCCAGGTGTTCGCGGATAGCGTCCTCACTGCTGTGAAGGCATTCAGAGAACTGCAGAGGAATGAGAGGAAGACAGAGCTGTGATTTTGTTACTAGTTGTGTAAATAAAAGACTTTTTTATTCATTGATCCTGGATTTTTAATCACAACATCAACAGTTTCAAAGATTAGTCTCCTATGGAGTAGGAATGTCCAAGTAGGTTATACCTATTGTATTTTCGATATTTTTTGTTCCGAATTATTGTTATTCTGCTGACGTTAATATTAGTTAGACTATGGTGTCGATTCGGATGTACACCAACTAAACTAAACTAAAACCGTACTGTTCCAGGGAGAAAGAGACAGTAATACGTTAAAACTGGTTATAGTTTAGTTTAGTTTAGGGATCGTAAGCATGACAATTTAGTGACGGCCACGAACATACACACGCACACTGTCGCATTTATAATATTATCTTTGGGATTAGTTGGGAAGCCAGTAATGGACGTATGTTGATTTTTTAATCTTTGACCTGGAATTTTTTGATTCTCTTCGTTTTTTCAATGGCCCGGTAAGGTGAATCAGATGCTCTGTCAAATGAATTTAAAGTGGCTTCTAAACTCCAAAAGATGAAGCCCCACTCATACCCATATTGTTGTGGGGAAACGCTGCTGACATACATATCATTTTTGTTCTGCATCAGAAGCGTGCTATTCGTGCCATTTATAAATTAGGACCTAGAGTGTCTCTTAAAGATAAGTTTAAGGAAATTAATGTCTTAACAATGACTTCTCAATACATTTATGAGAATTTGTTATATGCAAAAAAAAATATAACCTTATTCGTTAAAAATAGTGATAGGCACAATGTTAATGCAAGGAATAAGAACCAGTTATCCGATTATGTTAGCCGACTTCATAAAGTTAGTAAATCGTTCAAAGGGCAATGTATACGCTTTTATAATAAGGTTCCAGTAGACATTCAAAATTTGCCTTTAAATAAATTTAAAGCAATCATAAAACAGAAATTATTAGCAAAAGGCTATTATAAAATCACTGACTATTTGAATGATAAGCAAGCATGGACATAGCTGTCTTATTATTCATATAATTATGAAATCACAAATTGTAACCCATAACACAGAATAGGTAATAGTACTAACGTACCCATAATCTTTAAAAGAGCAACCCTAGAGTTTCTTGCTCATTCTTCTCTGGGCAGTCAGCTTTGTGAATGAGCCGTAAATTGAAATGTAATATTAATAGTGACGTTTTCAAGTGATAATTTTATCCTATGAAATAAAATATTTTGATTTGATTTGATTTGATTTGATAACCTCAAATAACAATGCTATTAACATTGCTGTTTGGCGGCAGACACTTAGATAAAGTAGTGGTAGCTAGCCAAGCGGACGTTTAAAATGCCCTACCACCAATATATGCTTCGACCGTGTGCGTCGGTGTCATAAGATGCCCTCCTAATTTCTCCACTCGCTTATTCATTCTTCAAATCACAATAAAGTCAATGAAAATAAAATCGCCTTGTAAGCACCCTCTGTATAACAATACCATCGGTAATTTCAACTCTATCACACTTAGCACAGGATTGGAATTCCTTTAAAATAATTTAATGCTTTCTCTGCATACACATAGCAGCAACGGAATTCAAGCTGTGTTCTTTAGCGTTAAGGTTCAAAATTTTGTTGTGGAATAATATGGGCAATGGATTTAGGGGAGGTGGTAGACTGCTTTTTGCTGATAAGGTGATTGTTGTTTTAAGGAAGGCTGTGCATTCGATTCCCGGCGGTTTACAGGTTGGTCAAAAGTATAAAAATATATTCTTGAATATTGGATACATGACTTTAGATTATTCGAAACGACTTAACCGATTTTCATGAAACTTGACTAAGAAGAGTCCGCGGAAGACCAGCGTCGTGGTATCTCACTGGTGCTTCAGCATATTATGCTGTATGGATGCATTTTCATATTGGGTCTTTACCTATGAAATTGGAGTTTTTTTTTCTTCTTTAATCATATGTACCAATTCCTGTGATTTTCAAAGCTATATCCAAATTTGTTTTTTATTTGGAAAATGGAATACTATTTCAAGGTTTCACATGAAATATTTTTTAATTTCTGGGCTAAATCACATAATAAAAAAAATTTGAACGGAGCTCTTTTCATGTGTTTCCCATAATAATTTCTTAGATTCGCTGAAACTTTTATAAAGCGGTTACTTTTAAAAATTAACGCTGCCTATACTTAACTTAATGTTATCCGATAATATACACAAAGTTTAGCTAAATTCGGATTGCCGTTCCTAAAAAAAAACAAAAATGTTTGTATGGAGAAAACAGTCTTAATGAAATTCTTCATACAAAACGCCAATTTCATAGGTAAGGACCTAATATTTTGCTGCTATTTAAGATATTATGTGACAGTGAATAAATGCTTTTTCTTTCTATCTAATAAAACAGCACATCACTCGCCACATTCTCGCAAAAGCCGCATACATACAACCTTCAAAGTGCCCGCCTCTTTAGTCGTTTTAAAATTAATGACAGACGTGGGGATAGTTCCAAATTCAAATGAATTTTATTGATTCCTAATTCAAAATTAGTTCTTTGGAGATTAGAGCTGGTGAGCTGTATTAAGTTTCAAATTTCGAAAGCGTTTTTTCGCGGAAATTCATTCCGAAACCTTGCGATGCCAAATTGAATATCCCGCCCACTCGATAGTCGACCCATTTAGCATAACTTGAAGAATAGATTTTTAGAGAAAATTGCTCAAGCTTTTTTACCTTGCCAATTTGACGCAAATGGATCAATATTGTTTTGACGCTAACGTCGAAAGCTGCTCCTAATTCAGCCGTAGATTGGGTATCATCAGCTTCCACAATCGCCTTTAATTCGTCATTGTCGACCAAAGTCTTCGGACGACCGCGAGGTTCATTTTTCATGCAGGTCGAAATTCCCAGAACGGAAGCGAGCAAACCAATAACAGGTGGTGCGTTGGTTTGTAGTGTTAGCTCCGTAAACGTCGTTGATGTTGTGTGCCGCTTGTGCCGCGTTGCTGCCACGACGGTACTCATTCCATAATTACTCGAATTTTTTACGTATCCATGATGACGAAAAAGATTGAAATGCGATGAAAATGTAACACTAATCAATAAACAAATGACTACTTTTAGAAAAAGAATTCCATGTTTTTAAAATAAAATTAATTTGAAATTAGAATTCTTAGCCAAACAAAAATTATTTTGATTTGAAATGGCCAGTACTGCAGAACGGCAATTTCATAGATAAAGACCTATTATATTGCGCGGACTGCCCTCTTTTGCTAAATAAATCTATCTATCCAAAGTCCAATCCTTGAGTTGGGTGCATCGCGGCCGCTAGCTAAACATTATTAAAAAATAAAAAGATGAGTAACAAATAGTCACAAGTAATGTAAATACATAGTATAGGCAGCGATTACCGGCGCCGCCGTGAATTGTGTAGATATGAATGACGTATAAGGACCAGTTTAAACAGATAATACAGTCATCAAGGTGCTGTCTCAGATAGTGGACGTACTGCCAGTGATACAATATATTAATGGTAAGTATAGAGTATTGTATATGTGATACCAGTTATGACTTGTGCCACAGAAACTTATTAAGAAAGCATATTATAAAATATCAGATTATTTAGATGGTAAACATTCATGGACATGAACAGCCCGTTCGCGTAACCAGGCTATTTCACAATTAATAATGAAATATTATAATATAAAATAATAATTAATAATTTTGTTAACGTAAAAACCTTTTTTTAAAAAAAGAGCAACCTCTCGAGTTATACTTGCTTGTTCTTCTCAGGGGAAAAGGGGCTTTTGAACATGCAGTAGCTTAAAAAATTTAAAATCTGACTATTTTAAGTGTACCCTGTGTACCTACAAAATAAAGCATTTTTTGATTTTGATTTTTGACTGAAACGTGGTCTCTCACTATGGGTCTCATAATAATGCTCAAGGTCACGCAACGCGCTATGGAGAGGGGCATTGCTCGACGTTACAATACGTGATCGAACCTGAGGTCGGAGTGCGAGTCTTGTCTCGTTTTTAACATTTCCATCGCGTTCTTGTTTACGCAAAAAGTATCAATGAAATTTTGTAAACTATCCGCTAGAGGCGCTGCACATTTCTTCATACAAATCGTCATGTAAACGTGAACGCGGTTGTAAAGTTAAGTCGAAACCCGACATAGCCCAGCGGTTTAGTAAGTTGAAGTGGCTGCCTATGTTCAGCAATGCACGTACGTACCTACTTTAACTGATATAACAACAGTGTATAATTCCATTATTAACCGTTTCTGTAGGTATTTAAGTATATACCGCCTCCGTGGCTCAATGCAAACAACATTGGGTTTACGATTCGGAGGTCGCGGGTTCGATCCCCAGCGGGGTACATGTTTAAGTACTCGGTTTGGTTGGTGGTAGGGCATTTTAAATGTCCACCTGGCTAGCTACCATCACCATCTTGTCTCTATCTGTCGCCAAGCAGCAATGTCAATAGCATTGTTGTGTTCCAATTGTCAGAGATAAGATAGTCAATGTTGGGGTTTCCGGGTCAGTACGCTTCCACCTTCAACCTCATCTTCACTTAACATCAGGTGTGATTGAGGTCAAGTACAAAACCCGTTGTGCATAAAAAAAAAACACAGTCGACGACACTATCCACGTAAGCAACACAGTAACCAAGCACTGCGTTTCAATTTGACAAGTGCGAATGTTTAAATCAAAGATTTCTTATACTGTTTAAATAGTAAATTACATGAAACAACAAATTTATAAAACAGAATTGAAAATACAATTGAAATAGAAAAAATACGCCGTCCAACTCGCTTCCGTGAGGCATAGTACCTAGTACGCTAGCGCTATTGCCCCGCTGAATGCATAAATTCAGCTGCTGAGCAAAGTAGGCACCAGCTCTTACGTCTCCAGAGGCGTAGACCAGTCTAACGGATAAATCCTTTACAAATTGTTTCGTGTCAGAAGACCAAGGGCCCAATGTATCCACTGCAAGCGCCGCAAACTCGTGCATGGTTTATAGAGATTGACGCATATTTACGGCGCTTGTTACTTTGAGCTTGAATAATTAATAGTCCTGATTGAGTATGTTGAGGCAACCCGGGCTTTTGGGCTTATATGAAAGGCAGTACGATATAAATGCACCAATCCCCATTGGCCCCGTTTGTTGGTTTACGGCCCGTATCCTCTACGGCATAAAAGGCAATGCTTCAAGAATAGCGACGTAAAGATTGTCACACAAAATGTATACAACTAGCGGGATTCGAACCCGCAACCGTTGGTTTTGAAGGCTGAGTAGTGACCCACTATACCAATCGGCCGTCAATTACATAATTAAAATGTACAAAGTAAAAATACTTCACTAATCAATTTTAATTTTGACAACAAGATTATTTGGGTTTATCATTGTTTATCAAAGTACACGTGGTCGAAATGTATTGGATATAGTATACAGGGCGTCCCAAAGTTATGGGACATGAAGGGGAAGTACCTTAAATATCGTAGATAGTGAATTTTGCTCAAAGAAGACTTTATGTTATTTTTAAAAGTTAGTAATTCTGCATTCATAGATTTTCTAAAAATTATTTGCTTCGGCTGGGAATCGAACCGACTCAAATGTGAAAAAAAAACACCCTACTTTTATGATGCCAATCGAAAGAATAGCTAAAAAATAATAACTCTGCCTAAGTAACATAGTATTTTAAAAGAAAGGAACAACGTGAAATTAATCATTTTAATCAAATAAAAAACATACATGAAACTGCCGTAGTCAATTAAGTAGGTATTTTTTTGTAAATTAATTAATTAAATGCTCAAAATGTGATCCCTCTTGTCTTACGCAAATCGCCAATCTTTTAATGAGCCCGCTGCCTGTTGATTTTCTAATCATTTTATGGTGAACACTCGATGTGATATGGCACAATTCTGTTTGCAACTCGCCTACGTTCTCGTATCGCTTTTTGTATAGCATATCTTTCACGTATCCCCAAAAGAAGAAATCTAATGGTGTGAGGTCCGGGGATCTGGCCGGCCATCTAATCGGTCCATTTGTACCAATCCATGTAGGAAAACATTCATTTAGAAAATCTGCTGCTCTCCGACTATTATGAGCCGGAGCTCCATCTTGTTGGAAAATTAAGTTTTCTTGCTCCGCCGCGGAATGGTTTCTTATCTTATCCCTTAAAATTTGAAGTATTCCTAAATACTTTTCTGTGTTCAAGGTTCCTTGGTAAAAATGGATTAAGAAAACCCGGTTTTTTAAAAGTCCGCACCAACAGTTGAGTGAAAAACGCACTTGGTTATTAGTTTCAGTCACTCGTAGGGGATTTTCTTTAGACCAAATACGATTATTGTTGCGGTTATACATACCGTTATTGCTAAAGTTAGATTCGTCTGTCCAAATAATATTATCCAAAAAATTTGGATCTTCGAGCAATCGTGCCTGGATATCAAGACAGAAATTTTTTCTCCTTTCTGTATCGCCCGGAAGTAATTTTTGAACCAATCGTCCTTCAACATAACTCTTAAAACCGTGTTTTTTTAATACACGGTGTATTTTACTTTTTGAAACTCCAATTTCATGTTCTCCTTCTCTCACCGATGCTTTCGGAAAAGCCGAAAAGTAAATTAAAATACCAAGTTCTTCGTCGTTGATCGTATGGTTTTCTTGCTGTGGTTCTCTTGGGCGTTTATCGAAACGTCCCAGAGTTTTCAAATTGTTCACAAGCCTTTTCAAAACTTTACGAGACGGTATTTGTCTATCAGGATATTTTACGCCATACCACCGCAAACTTCTAGAGATATCTTTATCGTTCAAAAAATATGCTTCCATTAGATCAAAACTTACTTGATATGCCATGTTCGCAATAAATTAACACAATAACACTTGTGTAAGTGAATTGAGACTAAACAGATCAATATCCGAAAAACAAACGCTCGCACATACTGTTCCATTTTCAAATTTAAGAACAACATTTAAAAATATCACTTCTTTTTAAAATATCTTAAAAAGTATGCATTCAAACAAACGCTGTCATAAACTGTTCCATTTTCAAATTATAAATTATTTATTTTTGTTTTTAATTTGCCTTCTGTCTAGCTTACAGAGGACGTATTGAAATACAAGTTTTATCATTTCATCTACACGTGCACTTATAATAAGGAAAACTATGTTAGTACCTATTTTATGAAGTGGGTACTTATTTACGAATAATCAATGCTATCTTTGGAATGATAATATCGCTACTTTTCGAACGTCGTCGGCAATGAATAACTTTCTTGAAATTTGACTCAATCATTTTATGTTGTTCCTTTCTTTTAAAATACTATGTTACTTAGGCAGAGTTATTATTTTTTAGCTATTCTTTCGATTGGCATCATAAAAGTAGGGTGTTTTTTTTTTCACATTTGAGTCGGTTCGATTCCCAGCCGAAGCAAGTAATTTTTAGAAAATCTATGAATGCAGAATTACTAACTTTTAAAAATAACATAAAGTCTTCTTTGAGCAAAAATCACTATCTACAATATTTAAGGTACTTCCCCTTCATGTCCCATAACTTTGGGACGCCCTGTATATCTTTTATATATTTATATATTATCTTGTGGCAACCAAGACTAATTGAAGAAAGCATGAAATCGTCGTTACGACTCCGCAAGATCAGGAATTCATTCATTTACATGACTGCCTAAATAAGTTGTCCGTTTCAAAATTTGTAAACCTTTCTTCAACGACTTGCTGGTATCTGATTAAGCTGAAAGTAACAAACAAACAAATAAAATATTCTTTATTGCACAACAATGAGAAGCATAAAAAGAAATAAGAAAAAGGGATAGTACAATTTGGCGGCCTTATCACTAAAAGCGATCTCTTCCACGCAACCTTTGGGTTAGGAAGCATTATGTACATGACGGTAGCGTGCACGGTAAACTAATTTTAATAAAATAAATAAATCACCCATATAAATACATATGTTAATTGAATACATACATACATAATAATATATATATATAATAAATAATACATATAATATATACCCATATTTGAATTTATACTAATTAAATAGAGAGAAATAAAGTAAGTTCGGTGAAAATGCAATTGCATAAGAAACAAACATCCATGAAAACAACAAGAGACATACAATTTTTACCGACGATTTTTACAAGACGACCGATTGGTGTAGTGGATAGTCACCCTATCAGCGAAACCAACGGTTGCGGGTTCGAACGCCGCGAGCGGTAAATGTTTGTATGATGAATACGAACATTTATTCCCGAGTCTTGGATGTTTATATAAATATTTATGTATGTTTACCCGTTATCTAGTATCCATAGCACAAGCTTTGCTCAGTTTGGGTCTAGATGATTGGTGTAAGTGTCCCAAATATTTATTTATTTATAAAAAAAAATTAACTAATACAAACAGATGTAAAGAAATATACCATAACAATTAAAATTTTCCCAATACCTTCAAGACTTACTGCCGATTCGTTATATGCGGACATGTGTGCAACAGTCATACAACAAGGTATACAATAGCTCAGTGCATTAAAAATGCATAGCTCAGTGCAAAAAACAAAATGTAGGGACTGGAACTCCCTGACTGTTAATGGCAAGATGATCGAATCGAGTCAGTTTG
This sequence comes from Oegoconia quadripuncta, assembly GCA_949316235.1. Taxonomy (NCBI): domain Eukaryota; kingdom Metazoa; phylum Arthropoda; class Insecta; order Lepidoptera; family Autostichidae; genus Oegoconia; species Oegoconia quadripuncta. The sequence continues at coordinate 35,003,968 of OX438748.1, forward strand.
TTTTGTTGCCATGAGCACTTTCCACACCCCATATATAGGTCACGGACATAAAAGTAGCTGGAGACTGTGACCCGTATGCAGGTTATAGACGGGAAAAATTCTAGATAGTTTTTTCATCAAAAATTAATAACATTAATCTTTTATAGAATTTTTTTTTTAAACTTATGTTTCAAAATCAAAAAATCAAAAATGATTTATATTGTAGGTACACAGGGTACAATTAAAATAGTCAGATTTAACATTTTTAAACTACTGCTTGTTCAAGAGCCAATTTTCCCTTGAGAAGAAAGCAACTCGAGAGGTTGTTTATTATTTTATATTATAATATTTCATTATTAATTGTGAAGAACTGGTTACGCTAACAGGCTGTTCATGTCCATGAATGTTTATCATCTAAATAATCTGATATTTTATAATATGCTTTCTTAATAAGTTTCTGTTTTATTGTATCTTTAAATTTATTGAAAGGAAAATTTTGTAGATCAGCAACAACCTTATTAAAAAAGCGTAGTATACATAACCCTTTGATTGAATCACTGACTTTGCGGAGGCGACTTATGTGACCTGCAAGTTTATCTTTATTTCTTGTACTGACATCATGTTTATCACTATTTTTCCTAAATGGTGCTATATTTTTTTTGACATATATTAGATTTTCAAAAACGTACTGTGACGAAAAGTTTAGAATATTATACTCTTTAAATCTGTCTCTAAGTGGTTCTTCACAGATGCGGCTCCTCTTCCTAGCACCATTACTGGTCGTGGCCGGCACGGTGGTGTATTGTCTCTTCCTGAGGAGTCCTCCTCCACTGCCAGATATGGACCTCGAGGCCTGGTGGGGTCCAGCAAACGAAAAGAATAAGCACGACATCAATGTCAAAAGTTTTAGGATCAAATTCAAGGAAACTGTGAGTTGTATAGCATTGGTCACGGATTACTAAATAGTTACCCAGATTACTGAATATTTACCCAGATTACTAAATAGTTACACATATTACTAAACAGGTACTCAGATTACTAAATAGTTACACAGATGACTAAATAGTTACACAGATTACACACAGATTACTAAATCCTATCACATATTACTAAATAGTTACACAGATTACTAAATCCTATCACAGATTACTAAATATTTACCCAGATTACTAAATAGTTACACATATTACTAAACAGTTACTCAGATTACTAAACTGGTACTCAGATTACTAAATAGTTAGACAGAATAAATAGTTACACAGATTACACACTGATTACTAAATTCTATCACAGATTACTAAATAGTTACACAGATAACTACATAGTTACACAGGTTACTAAATAGTTACACATATTACTAAACAGTTACTCAGATTACTAAACAGTTACTCAGATTACTAAATAGTTACACATGTTACTAAATAGTTACACATGTTACTAAATAGTTACACATGTTACTAAATAGTTACACAGATGACTAAATAGTTACACAGATTACACACAGATTACTAAATCCTATCACAGATTACTAAATAGTTACACAGATAACTAAATAGTAACACAGGTTACTAAATAGTTACACATATTACTAAAAAGTTACTCGGATTACTAAACAGTTTCACAGATTATTATTTTTTTTATTTATTTTTTTATTAAGGACAACAAACAGCTGCACAATTTATATACTTATAATCTAAATCTTACAACTTAAATCTAGTTTTACAAAATGATGTGGATCATTGTACAACCAGCAACATTATCCACGGGTTACTATTTCGATGATATAGACAGTAAGATAGTTTATTTAATATTGAAAAGCAATACTATTGATACTATCGATAATTTATTCGCCGTCAGGGATCGATACTATCGATAATATTGGTTCCGATATTATTGCACTAAAAGAGCGATCGAATACTATCGATAATATTGGTTCCGATTGCACTAAAAGAGCGATCGAATACTATCGATACTATTGTTATACTACCGATAGATCTAGACTATCGAGCGACAACACCACTGACTGCCGGTCTGCCGGCTCCCAGTAACCTTCCTCTGATCTTCTACACTTGACCAATAGCAACTTTATTTTCTTCCTCAGTTGATACAAGACCTGAGGCAGCGGATCAAGGCAAGCCGAGCTACGACCTATACTCCACCTCTGGAAGGGGTAGCCAATGAATATGGCTTCAACAGCAAATACCTGGACGAGTGGCTCCGGTATTGGGCCGAGGATTATAACTTTGCTGAACGCCAGAAGTTCCTAAATCAGTACCAACATTATAAGATGAATGTGCAAGGGTTGAATATCCACTTCATCAATGTTAGACCGGAGGTATTATCATTCATTATTATTTTATTTATTTAGGATTACCAACAGTTATTAACATCAGTTCAATTACATTTAATCTAACAGTTTGTTGCTTAATGTTACGATTAATTTAGGTAACCTCCGCATGCGCTGGGTATCAAATCAAAAAAATCAAAAATCAAAAAATGCTTTATTTTGTAGGTACACAGGGTACACTTAAAATAGTCAGATTTTACATTTTTAAAGCTACTGCTTGTTCAAAAGGCAATTTTCCCCTGAGAAGAACAAGCAAGAAACTCGAGAGGTCGCTCTTTTAAAAAAAGGTTTTTATATTACAAAATTATTATTTTATATTATAATATTTCATTATTAATTGTGAAATAGCCTGGTTATGCGAACGGGCTGGTTATGTCCATGATTGTTTATCATCTAAATAATCTGATATTTTATAATATGCTTTCTTAATAAGTTTCTGTTTTATAGTATCTTTAAATTTATTGAAAGGAAGATTTTGTATATCAACAGGAACTTTATTGAAAAAGCGTATACATAACCCTTTGAATGAATTACTGACTTTGTGGAGGCGACTTATGTGACCTGCAAGTTTATCTTTATTTCTTGTATTGACATCATGTTTATCACTATTTTTCCTAAATGATGCTATATTTTTTTTGACATATATTAGATTTTCAAAAATGTACTGTGACGAAAAGGTTAGAATATTATACTCTTTAAATCTGTCTCTAAGTGACACTGCAGGTCTCAATTGATAAATTGCGCGAACGGCTCGTTTTTGTAAAACAAAGATTGTATTGATATCCGCGGCATTTCCCCACAGCAAGATACCGTAAGACATCAGGCTATGGAAATAACTAAAATATACTAATCTAGCAGTATTTACGTCCGATATTTGTCTAATTTTTTTGACTGCATACGCTGCAGAGCTGAGCTTCTTCGCCAATTTATGGATATGAGGACCCCATTGTAATTTGGCGTCCAAAGTAATGCCCAAAAATACAGTGGACTCAACAAGGTCTAGAGTGACATTTTTTATCATTATATTTGTGGGCACCTCCCTGACATTAGGCAGTACAAATTTTACACATTTAGTTTTTTTCTCATTCAGTAACAAATTATTTGCCGTAAACCATTCTACTATTTGAGAAATAGCGTTGTTCACGTCGTCATAATTTAATTTTAGTCTATTTACTTTAAACATTACAGAGGTATCGTCAGCAAACAATACTATTTCATGTTTATCGTTTACAAGGTTTGGCAAGTCATTTATACAGTACAGTTTTAATAAAATGAAATGAAATGAAATGAAAATCATTTATTCATGTAGGCAATACAATATGCACTTATGAACGTCACTTGTTTTTTTTTATGCACTCTATGCGGTTAAAGAGTCGGTCTTGGTTGTTTTCAGTTGAAGGCACAGTTCAGCAAAGATACATTTTTTAACCACTACATCTTTGGTGTGGTGGTTAAAAATTCTGACCGCTGTGCCAAAGGGTCGTGGGTTCGAATCCCACTAGGGGCATATGTTTGTATGATGAATACAGACATGTGTTTCCCGAGTTATGGATGTTTTTCATTTATTTATGTATTTATTTACAAAAAAAAATGTATTTGTGTAGTTTATTAACCATCTGTTATCCATAATACAAGGCTAGTTGCTTAGTGTTGAACTAGATGGCGATGTGTGTATGTGCAAAGATATTTATTTATTTATTATATCTAAAAAAACGATAAGTTAAAAAACATCCTATAATTTTAATTTACTATTTAAATATATTTATATCTAAGTCATCACAATCAAAATCTTTCCAGGTGCCCGACGAAATAGAAGTCGTCCCAATGCTCCTCATCCACGGCTGGCCAGGCTCCGTAAGGGAGTTCTACGAAGCCATACCTTACCTCACTTCCCTGCAGCAGGGGAGGAACTTTGTCCTGGAAGTCATCATTCCCAGTCTACCGGGTTACGGTTTCTCTGATGTAAGTAGTAATAAAGATAGAGTGAAGTTATTTTGATGTTGACCAGAGATTGATTTTAAACATTATTGCGTATTAAGTCACCAACCAAATACTTAGTCCAGTAATAAACGTTCACCGTCTGTTGAAGTGCGATACCATCATATCACTTATCATCATCCACTGCTGAACATAGGCCTCCCCATAGAATTCCAGGACTTATCCAGGATTTATCAGGACGTCCGTCCCCCTTGTGAGTGGATGTCTTACGCTGCGCTTGCCCGTGCGTGGTCTCCACTCGAGAATTTCAATGCCCCACTGCCACCTCAACTTGCTAACTCGCTGGGCTATGTCAGTGACCCTCGTTCGCCTACCGAACCTGTTCTCATCCAAAATACCTCAGTGCTTGAAGATGAAAGTGTTTAATCAATATGTGTTACCAGTCAAAGTCAAAGTCAAAAATGCTTTAGTTTGTAGGTACACAGAGTACACTTAAAATAGTCAATTTTACATAGTAAATTTTAAATTTTTTAAACTACTGCTTGTTCAAAATGCAATGCATATAAAAAGCAAGACATCAAGCTGGGGAAATAACTAAAATATACTAATCTAGCAGTATTTACGTCTGATATTTGTCGAATTTTTTTGACTGCGTACGCTGCAGAGCTGACTGTGATGACTTATCGCAGAGGTGACTTATCGCACCGAAACGTGGTCTCTCAATATGGCTCACATAAGAACACTCAAGAACACGCAACGAGAGGGCGATACTCGGCGTTTCTTCTTCTTCTTCTTATTTTTGAGGATGGCAACCAGTCAACCTCACTGTCGAGGGACATTACTGCCAGTTTCGAGTGAAAAAATTTATTTCATCATATTTCTTCAATTTATAAGTCAGTCTCAGTCAAAACAAGTAATTCGTCGTATACTGGCGTATACAGAGTCTAGTCACGGTCAAGTCATTCTTCAGTAAAGTGGCAGAATGCTTTACAAAAGATTTTGGCGGCTTCTTGTGGGAACTCGAAAGCTCCGTTACGCACTTTAATTAACACTTCCTTTCACCTGTACATCACACTAACGTTTGCTGCACAATATTAAGCTTCAAAAGTTAGAATGCACAAATTATAAGAATTATAAAGAAAAATGCAACTTCACTCGCCGAGATCCCGCCAAAAAGCCTCACTCGGCGTTTCATTGCGTGATCGAATCAGGAACAAAGAAATCCGTAGATGCGATATAATAAAAATTTATTCAAAATTACTTATTCCAGGCAGCAGTTCGACCAGGTCTCGGGGCAGCAGAGATAGCAGTTGTGTTCAGGAACTTGATGAAGCAGCTCGGTTACACACATTACTACGTACAGGGCGGCGACTGGGGTGCGGTAATCGGCACACATATGGCCACTCTGTTCCCCAAGGTATGGAGCTATTACTACTTTCAGCTCTTCGAGTATTGAAAAAGAATTATGCGAGCATTGATGCGTGGTGACGGAGGTGGACAAACATCCACCCAGTGGGCAGAAAGACGCCTACCACCTGGAAAAATAAGTAATAGTGGCAGATTTTTGGGGATTGTGCTGCTGCCCATCAATGACCCTTGAGCTGTTAGCTCTCAAGTAATTCCTTAGGATCCTGTCACGACTACTACTGAAAATTTGTCCCAATTGTTCACCTGGTACGCTGGGGTTGGAATTAGTTGGAGTCTATTTCCTTGTAATTTACCCAAGGCAATGTGTGTAATTTACCAAATGATCTGAATCTCATCGACCCACTAGACCTGCTCCTTCAGAGCCTCTCAGCACATCCTGCTTTCCTATATAGCAGGATAAAGCATTAACATATTGACCGAACGATAATATTAGGTCCTTACCTATGAAATTGGCGTTTTGTATGAAGAATTTCATGAAGACTGTTTTCTCCATACAAACATTTTTGATTTTTTCTTGGTAACGGCATATCCAAATTTAGCTAAACTTGTGTATTATCGGATAAAATTAAGTATAGGCGGCGTTAATTTTTAAAAGTAACCGTTTTATAAAAGTTTCAGCGAAAAAGAAAGCGATTATGAGAAGCACATGAAAAGAGCTCTGTTCAAATTTTTTTTATTATGTGATTTAGCCCAGAATTTAAAAAATATTTCATGTGAAACCTTGAAATAATATTCTATTGTCCAAAAAAAACACATTTGGATATAGCTTTGAAAATCGCAGGAATTGATACATATGATTAATGAAGAAAAAAAACTCCAATTTCATAGGTAAAGACCCAATATTAACAATACCATTATGTCTACTAAAACTAATTATTACATTACAGGAGGTACTAGGCTTCCATAACAATTTACCGATGGTCTATTCACCAACAGCGACATTCCTGGAGCTCGTCGGTTCTTTCTACCCACCTCTGTTAGTCGACGCTGATGTAGTTGACCGAATATATCCACTTAGCAAACGATTTTCTTTCCTACTTGAGGAGACAGGATATTTTCACTTACAGGCAACCAAACCTGATACCATTGGTAAGCATAATTTAACAATACTAAACTAAATCTGGCTATTGGTAGACTCGTACCACTGGCAACGTTCATACCCCACATATCAACAACTGCAAATCCTGACTACTAGGGCACAACCTCACATTCACTAGGCTCTCACGCCAGCCATGTACGGGTTGGTGGATTTTTGTCCGACGAGTGGCCATCTGACCGAATTTCCAAACCTATAGGCCACCGACTTGGCTGGACAGGCTTTAAGTGAATATCACCAAGACCAAATGTTGAACACGCCTTTCGAAGAACGAAAACACTCGTAAGAAAAGGCGCCTAGTGTTCATCCATTCATCAATTGCTGTTTCTTGTTGAAACACCCATATTACGTATTCCTTAAACATAAATATAATGACATCAACGACCTATTTAAGTCCACTACTGAACATGAGCTTCGCTCATGGAGCGATCCGGATGGCAATCCGTGAGTCACTCTGGATCGCAGATTTTTCGGAAGCTCTGCACCAATGACAGTGAACTATTTTTCTTTTTAAGTGTACTCGTGTGCAATAAATTATAAATAAATAAATGAAGAGGGCGATGCTCGGCGTTTCACAAAGTGGTTGAATCATCAAGGAAGAAATCCGTGGAGGAACGAAGTCGCTGACATAACCCAGCGGATTAGTAAATTGAAGTGGCAGGGGACATAACGCGCAGGACTGTGTGCGTAGCGCGAGTTTTCCCTCGTTTTTAACTTTACCGTCGCGTTCGCGTTTACGCAAAATGTATCTATGAAAAAAATCGTTTTTCAAACTATCCGCTAGAGGCGCTGCATATTTCTTCATACAAATCGTCACGTAAACGTGAACGCAGTAGTGAAGTTAAGTCGAAACAAAACTCACACTCCGCCCTCAGATTCGATGGACCCACGAGTTGGACACAGGACCCGATAAGGGTCACAAAGTGTGGACGGACGACCGTCGCGGAAAGTCGCTAAGGCCGCGTCCAACCGGTTGCTCTGTAAATCTATGGGGAAAGCCTATGTTCAGCAGTGGACATCCTGTGTCTGATATGATGATGATGAAATAAATAGAAATCACTAGGCCCTTGCGCTCACAATCGCTTTGCCATTTACGCCTCCAACGATAAGAGATTTAAATTTGAGAGGGCATTTTTAATGTCCGCCTGGCTAGCTACCACCACCTTATCTAAATCTGGCGCCAAGCAGCAATGTTAATACCATTGTTGTGTTCCGGTTGTCAGAGATAAGGTAGCCAGTCCCCCAAATGTGTTGGGGTTTCCGGGTCAGTACGCTTCCACCATCGACCTCGTGTTCACTTAACATCAGGTGTGATTGAGGTCAAGTACGAACCCGTTGTGCATTAAAAAAAATCATATTACCGAATAAGAAATCGTCATGAATACTAACTACAGATATCCGTGTCTCCATTTCCAGGTGTTGCCCTCTCCGACTCACCAGCTGGACTCTTGGCTTACATCATCGAGAAGTTTGACACATGGACCGATCGCAAAAACCCTCAGGCAACTGACTATTACACCAAAGACCAGCTGATTGATAACCTCATGTTCTACTGGACCACTAACTCAATGACCACGGCAATGAGACTCTATTCTGAAACTTTCAACAAAAGACATTTTGGACTTCGATTGGACGCGTAAGTCTTTATAACTACTTTGTTCAGTGAACTATGGTAAAAGAAGAGTTAGATATATAAGGTCTAACAAAATTGTCAAAAAACCATAGGTATCTATTATATGTATAGCATATAAATCAATCATCACCATCATCAGCCCGTAAACATCCGACTGCAGGGATATAGGCCTAGGCTGGCCTAGGGACACGGATAAAATATCGATACCTTCAGGTATCGAGTACTTTTTACCCGTTACCCGATATTTATGTACTCGATACTTTCCATTCGATACTTTTACTCATTCGATACTTTTTAGCCAGTATCGAGTACTTATTTATCGTTCGTATCCAATCATAGCTTATTAGAACATGCATGTAGCAATTGGCAGTATAGTTCGTTGATCCCTTTGCCTTTCCAGTAAGGGACCTATTAAAACAAAAAAAAAACGAATGCCCCATCGCCGCCATAATTGTCTGTCTTGTGTTTGACTTGCTTCACTTTGTAAAATTGATTTTTTTTTGTAGTGAAGTGAGTGTTTACTGTGTATTTTGTTTTATGCACAACGGGTTGGTACTTGATAATCGATATTTTACTATCGATATTTTTCGGGAATCGATACTTTTCGTTCGATACTACTCATGAGTACAGTATCGATAGTTTCGATTCGATATCGTGTCCCTAGGCTGGCCCAATGCGGGTTGGGGACCTCACACGACTTTGAATTTTTATTTCTCAGGCATCACGATGTTTTCCTTCGTTTAAGAGCAGTCGGATAAATGCAAATAAATAATTAAATTAAATTTAAAAACTCATTGGTACATGGCCTGTCCGGGATATAAATCATGTCGCCATCTAATTGTTGTTGATTCTTTATCAAGAAATAAATTGTTGATACTAATTTTAATCTTCTTCTTCTTATAAAGGCTTATAATAAAGGCTTCTGGTGACCGCAGAGCGGGCGGTTTCCTAGCTCAGAGAATAAGTCTCGCTATTCAGCGCGGGAACGCCGCTTGCCTGTTGGGCACTATGCCGCCTCGAGGAGATGCGCTAGACGCAATTTTATACCTGTAAATGTTTGTTTTTAAATGTTTCACATGTTCTAAATAAATAAGAATTTTAATGTTTACTTTCAGAATATCAACCCCAGTTCCAACCTGGGGACTCCAAACTAAATATGATGCAGCCTACCAGCCGCCCTGTATACTAAAGCTGAAATTTCCAAACCTGGTCAACACTACCGTCTTGCCAGGCGGTGGACACTTCATAGCATTTGAGCAGCCCAAGGTCTTTGCTCAGGATGTACTGAAGGCAGTAACGGAATTCAGGAAAAGTAGAAATGTTAAGACTGAACTGTGATTTTTATGAATATAATATGTAAAAGGTCGTGGAAATTGTTTTTTTTTGTCCACAACGAGTTAAGGCTTCATCTCAATCACATCTGATGTTATATTCGTAGGGTTGCCTTTAAATAAATTTAAAGATAGATACATAGATAAAATGTTTATTGCATAAACTGGCACACATACAAGAGAGAAACATGAACTATTAAGAAAACAACAAGAGACATACAATTTTTAACAAATAGAAACAAATGTAAACAAATATACGATAACATTTAAAAAATTCCCAATACCTTCAAGACTTACTGCCGATTCATTATATGGGGGCATGTGTGCAACAGCCATACAACAAGGTCATATAGCAATCATAAAACAGAAATTATTAGCAAAAGGCTATTATAAAATCATTGACTATTTGAATGATAAGCAAGCATGTATAATAGCTGTCTTATTATTCATATAATTATCAAATCACAAATTGTAACCCATAATCTGTTTAAAAGAGCAAGCCTAGAGTTTTGTGCTCGTTCTTCTCTGATGAGTCAGCTTTGTGAATGAGCAGTATATTTAAATAATAATAAATAAATCTTTATTTGTTCTCTCACACAAATTGGATACAAGTATAATATATAGTGTGTGTGTGAGTGTGTGTGTGTGTGTGTGTGAGTGTGCGTGAATGTGTGTATGGATGAGTGTATATAGGAATTTATTACAAAAGGTAAGAATAGATATGTAATAGTAAAAGTAAACATTATCTATGTAGATTAAGCTATAATTAAAATGTCATTATAAAGATATACCGGTATTATATTATTATATACAGGGTTAGTCGGAAAGGGGGTACTAAGCCGAAAGTTGGTTATAGTGTCATCGATAAGTGTTTTATTGCCAATTAGATAAATGGGGAAAACGCATATTTTTGTTTCCATACAAAGTTATTAAATTATTTAATTTAAGAAAATTTGTACAACCCTATAATTCATGAATAAAAAGAGACAAAATAATTGACGCCCAAAATGACGCGGACCCCGCCCATTTTGCCCTGCGTGTGCCTCGGGTCCATCAAACGCGCCGCCGTCTGTCTTTGTCGGACACCGACATAGCGTGTGCCGTCGGAAGTTACCGAAATGTGGATTACGTGTATGGCGGGATTATGGGTGACCAGAGCCCCATACATTCCATCAAATTTTCATGAAGTTCATAAATGCATAACCAGTTCCACCTCAAACTATTGAAATTTTGTATTGTCGGCAAAATATTAAATTATTCCAGAAATCCCCACTGAATCATCCAGGTAAACAAAGCAACTATGTTAAATGTTTTCAAACACGTCGACCCAACAAAGCCACAGGCAGACAGAGGCTTCAAGGTTATTACATATTTTTTATGTAACGGGGCTTAAAAACTACTTTTAGTTTGAAATCAAAGTTTACCTACCTAAAGATTTTAATCGTTTGAGCTGTTACTGGATACCTACGCATTTTCTACCACCATCTTATCTAAACCTGCCACCACGCAGCAATGTTTAATAGCATTGTTGTGTTCCGGTTGTCAGAGATAAGATAGCCAGTCCCCTAAATGTGTTGGGGTTTCCGGGTCAGTACGTTTCCACCTTCGACCTCATTTTCACTTAACATCAAGTGTGATTGAGGGCAAGTACAAACCCGTTTTGCTTTAAAAAAAATACGCGTTTTCGAACCTTACTGTACCTAGGTACCTAACCTAGGTTTTTAACAAGAATGATGGTTTAATTTTTAATGAAACAACTAACCTTTTCTGATGATGACGTTGTTATTCCGTACGTAACACAAACACGCGCTGCATTTGTGTCCACATAGCCACACTATTACATTAAGCACAAGTTGAAGCACTCTTTGTAATCAAGCTTCTCGAGCTTCCGTAAGTACCTACGTGATCACGTCTTCCTACACAATTCATATCGTAGTATTTTTGATTGGTATACTCCACCGGCATATCGTGAATTATTAACAATAACAACTAATACCTACCAAACAAATACAATTAATAGCGACAACAACTACTTTTTTACTCTGGCGCCACTGTCGCGTAAACATTGCTTACTACGAATTAAATTTATATTAATTAATAAACAACAAACATTAACATGAAAATATCAATAATGTGTGTAAATGAGTGTCATTATTAAGTGACAGTGTTATCCAAATAAAAGGAATACAATAGACCAGGAAAAAAATCATTGCAAGTTTGAGTACCTAATAGTGAACAGTGATTATACTAAAACACCGCTAGATACGCAAATAAACGGATACCACACCTAATTTAATCATTAACAATCAAGGAACAGTGAAAAAGTGTACAATTGCTCGACATCATTATTTTATTTAGTGCCGGTATTTGATTGTCGTCAGATAGTAATGGATGGATGACTCATCGTTTTTGGTGCAATGTAAAACGGTATCGACTTTTTCAACACACTCAAGACTAGGCGATTTGGTCCCGTGGTCACTGCTGCTTGCTTTGCGGCCGCGTGCGCATAGTAGTCGTGGTTCGATCCCATCTCAAAAATTGTTTTTATTTTTTCTTTATTTGGTGATTGAAGACTGACCCTACTCGACACGAGATGGCACTCAGCTGCATAAAATGTAAAAAGAAAATAACAAATAACCAGTATCTGACTTGTTCAAATTGCGGACAGGCATATGATATATATTGTACTACAGTTTCTTCTCCGATGTTCCGTCTAATGAAAGTGAGTAGCAAAGATAATTGGAAATGTAACCCGTGTTGGTCAGAACAAAGAAAGAATATACCCACAATATCAGGACCATTAAATGCTACTCCAAAAAATAACATCACTGCTCGGAAAAAATTCGTTGTAAACTTGTCAACTAGTAACTCTTTTACTTCATTGTCAGAAGAAGAATTGGGAGATACTCTGCCCTTAAATAGAAGCCTCCCTGATAAATTACATTACAATCAGGAGCAAGAAATTAGGGAATTGAAAGATATAGTAACCCAATTACAGGAGAAATTAGAATCAGCCGAAAATGAAATTGAAAATCTAATTTTAGAAAATTCCAAACTACAAAGGGAAATATCTAATCAAAATATAAAAATAAATAGTCTGAACGAAATTTGTAAATCAACACCTAAGATTTCAACGACTAAGAAACGTAAATTACGAAAAGAATTTACCAGAACCACATTGGACTTTTCCAGAACAAATGAAGGCGACAGTATTGACCTGAACACTAACTTAAACTCTATTGCAAAGTCTGACACATATCCGGTGACTAACAAATCCCAAAAATCTACCCATAGTAACAATGATTGTAATAACTTATCTAGCCCGAGTGGCACCAACTTTTCGTTTGTGAACCGAAACAACGAAGTTGCGACGCCGAAGACAAACATATGCCTTATTAGCAATAGCACCTATAATATGCGACACGCGATAGAACGAGTATTTGAAGATACAAAGTTATGTCATTATCGTAAGCCGGGTGGAGGTATCCATCAACTACTCGAAGCACTTCCAACAAAACTTATAAACTACACACTTAAAGATTATTGTGTTATATATATTGGTGAAAATGACTTTTATTGTACAACTGACTATTCCAGTATTGTAACTTACATAAGGGAAAAGTTGTTAAATGTTCAGCATACTAATATCATAATTTGTCTGCCAACGTACAAAGTTAATAATTTTTCAAACATTTTCAATATACGTGTCGAGATATTTAATAACATGCTCTATCATGACAATGTAGCGCATCAATATGCCTATATTTTAGATACAAATTTAAATCTAAGTTACTCTAATATAATGTTCTCATGGACCGGAAAAATAAATAGAACTGGAACAAACAAAATATTTGAGGATCTAAGTTGCCTCATTTATGACATTGAATTTAAAAATATGACTATTGACATGAAACCTGAGAATATTAACGATGTATCTAACAAAAGCATTAATAATGTAGTTTTTTTTCGATAATTATATGAAAGTAAAAACATTAAATATTTTGCACCAAAACATTCGTGGTGTGTTAAATAAATGCGAGGAAATAGATATTGTTCTTGAGGAATTGGCAAAAAATTATGAGCCTATACATATTCTCTGCCTAACAGAACATTTTATAATGGAAGGTCATGAAAAAAATCTTATAATAATGAACTTTAGGCTAGCAACTTCATATTGTAGAAAACAAAAACGAGGTGGAGCTTGTATCCTAACTCGGAATACAATTTTGTTCAAGGAATGTCATGATATCAATAAATTATCAATAAACTCAGTATTTGAGTGTTGTGCAATTGAAATAGTAGCTCATAAACTCATTGTAGTATGTATATACAGAACTCCCAAACCCAGTAACTTCGATATCTTTACAGGTCAGCTAGAACTGTTATTAGAAAAACTGAGCTTTGTACATAATAAAAAAATTGTTATATGTGGCGATTTTAATGTCAATTTAATTTCTCGTGATCGGAAAGCTCTGGATTTTATAAATTTATTATGTAACTACAACTTTAAACTTCAGTTCAACGAAATAACAAGAGTTGAAAGTGGTACGTGCATTGACAATATTGCACACAATTCACGTGGTTGTACCGGAAAAATCTTACATCTGAATCTTTCCGATCACTCAGCGCAATTGCTAAGATATCCAATTAAAAAGCAGCATGATGTAACTCACTGGTATGTCGAGGTACGTGATTATTCGGTCGAAAATCTCACTAAATTCAAATCTTGTCTGGCAAGCTTAACCTTTTGCGAGGTATATGAAAGCATAGACGCCAATGTAGCTTATAATAAATTTTATGAGATATTTAAACAATTTTATGATCTTTGCTTCCCTATAATTACAATAAGAGTTAATTCCGCTAGGAAGGCAAAATGGCTAACTAACAGTATAAAGAGATCTAGTAAAGTAAAAAGAAAACTGTATTGGGAATATAAATTAGCTAAAGAGAAGATAAATTATGTTAGTAAAAAAATTAAATATGAACAATATGCAAAGATTCTAAAGAAAGCTATAAAAAGATCACGTCGCATACAGAGCAAAAATTACATTGAGACTGCCATAAATAAATCAAAAGCCACATGGCGTATAATAAATAATAATAAATTTACAGTACCACCGAATACTATTACCAATATACATTATCGTAATAAAATATTAACTTCTCCTAAAAAAATTGCAAATGCGTTCAATGATACCTTTATAAATATGGTTAAAAATAACTACGATAATAAATATACAGATACAACTTCAACAAGGAAACACAACATAGATACAATCGAAAATACAATATACCTAAATAAAACGACACCGAAATATATAAATAAATTAATAGCAGGTCTAAAAAACAAACACAGTGTAGGATACGATGACGTCGCAACAAAAGTAATAAAATATTGTTCTGAAGAACTGTCCGGTATATTGAGCTATATCATAAATCTAAGTCTGGATCAAGGGGTATTCCCTGATCCATTGAAAATAACGGTAGTAAAACCGCTTTTTAAAAAAGGCAATACCACTGCTTGCGAAAACTACCGCCCAATTGCTCTATTATCTGTTATATCAAAAATATGGGAAAGAGTTCTTTTCAACAATTTACAAAATTTTTTTGAAAAATATCAAATATTGTCGAAAGATCAATTTGCGTATAGACGGGGAAGATCAACAAATAGTACTATCAGTGAACTAATGTATCATATAACACAGTGCATAAATGATCATATTCCTATAACTGCTATATTTATGGACATGTCCAAAGCGTTCGATTTTGTGGATCATAAAATATTATTAGCAAAATTATATGCATATGGCATTCGAGGTCCAGCATTTAAAATACTAAAATCCTACTTAACGGATCGAAAGCAGTTCACTGAAGTGATTTGGGTGAACAATAAAAAAACAGTCACTAAAGTAAAATCTAATTTAGAATATATAGAATACGGCGTACCACAAGGCAGTATTCTCGGACCGCTCTTATTTTTAATTTATATAAATGACATGCCCAAATCTGTTGACGATAAAATGATATTATTTGCAGACGATTCTACAACCCTAATAAAATTTACATTTAATGATGATTACGAAACAAAAATTAACCTAACTCTTAAAAAACTAATAGAATGGCTAAAATCAAATGATCTTATTATTAATTTAGAAAAAACCAAATCTATGCAGTTTCGACTATGGCAATCTAAAGAAATCCCAATTACAGTAGCATATAATGGACATACTATAAAGAACGTCAGAGAGATTAGATTTCTTGGTGTGATTTTAGACTCGAACATGAATTGGAAACCACATATAGATTATGTATGTAGTAGATTGAGTAGTTTTGTTTTCGCATTACGTAAAGTATCTCAACTTGCCTCCCGAAAGGCTGCACTTACTGCATACCATGGGTGTGTGGCTTCAGTGATACGCTACGGGATTATACATTGGGGAAATGCAGCTGCAATACACTTGCTGCCATTGTTTAGACTGCAAAAGAAATGTGTTCGAGCTATTGTGGGTGCAAGTCAGACGGACACTTGTAGGCCATTGTTTAAGCAACTTAAAATATTGTGTCTGCCATCTCTGTACATTTTCGAGGTATGCCTGTTTGTTAAAGGCAATCTACATTATTTTGACTGTAAAGTAAACAAAAAACCGAGAGGACGTAGGAATAAGCTTGACATAATACCGATTAACAAACCTAAATTAGAATTTTATCGAAAAACACTTTATGTAAATGGAACAAAGTTGTACAATCACTTACCTGACAATCTTAAAGAGCTAAATATGAAATCATTTAAAACAATACTACATGACATTCTAATTAGTAACTGCTTTTATAATAATGACGAATTTTTAGAATATAAATTTTAAATATTGTAAACCATATGGTAAAATACAGTGCTACATTGTTTATTTAAACCATCTTGTACACCCTACCTGTATTGGACAATAAATGATATTTGTATTTGTAAACTAATAACAAAGAAAATCTCTAACGATAATAACAAATAACGACGAACTAGGACGACTCGCGAAAATAATCGACTGCTTGCACGCATATACATTGTAGTCTTTGCTTGCACGGAAGTGGTAGAAGCGACTGGCTTTAATTTAGGTATTTTTTATTTCTTCGTATTTTATAGGGATTTCGGCGAATTCGGATTCGAATGCACTTGCCGAAAGGCAGGGCGTGGCTTGCGCATGCATGTGTGTGTGTGTCAAGCCAAGACTGTGTAATGTGCGCAAACGCAGAGGGGTTAGTAGGTAGCAATACGTAAACATGTTTCGATTTTTTTTAATTCAGAATGACATTAATTACCAATTACATAGTTTTAGTAGCATTTCATTGACGTGGACATTTTACATGGATTTCCAGCTGCTTAGTGGTATGTGGAAGTTCCAAAGTATGATTTATTAACCGATTTCCAAAAAGAAGGTTTTAAATTCGACCGTTTGTGACTCGATATCTTCGTAAATTTTTACCCGATTAAAAAAATATTTCTTGGTTGAGAAGGGTAAATCGCCAATGATCCACTCCAGAGTAGAAGATGGAACCTTTCTGAAATCGAATTTATTGTCAATTTTTTTTCTTACTTTTGCGTTCAAACCTACTTATGGAATCTTAATTTAGGCCCAGCATTAATTATGAAATCCTAAAAGCATTACTGAAGGAATAAGTTTTTTTTTTGGTTACCAGCTTACCAAGCCTCACGGAGGGTGTAGGCTGTAGGCAAAATATCGTAATAGTGAAAAGTTTCACACTCTATGTTAACCATTTTTACGAATGAAACACAGCTGATTAGGGCTACTTGGTAGTATTTTGTTATGACATGTTTAAAGGGCATTTTCTCGAAATGTATTGAGTTTTGAGGAAAGTTGTAGAACAAACGTTGTTCGTTATAACGGGTACTTTTACAGCCTTTCGGCTTAGTACCCCCTTTCCGACTAGTACTGTATATAATTAAAATATTATAATATAAAGATATACAGATATTAAATAATATAGTATAATATAATATAATATGATATGATATGATATGATATGATATGATATGATATGATATGATATGATATGATATGATATGATATGATATGATATGATATGATATGATATGATATGATATGATATGATATGATATGATATGATATGATATGATATGATATGATATGATATGATATGATATGATATGATATAATAATAATATAATAGTGACGTTTTCAAGTAATAATTTTATCCTATGAAATAAAATATTTTGATTTGATTTGATTTGATTCGGTTCCTATCTTGTGAATTTTTGATACTCATAATTTCCGTTCCGGGAAGTTTAATTTAATGATGTCATCATCAGCCCGTAAGCATCGCAGGGATATAAACCTACCCTCGTATATATGAAGGAGTATGGGCCGTAGTTCACCACGCTGGCCCTGGCTGGTTGGGGACTTGACATGCCTTCGAATTTTTATTTCTCAGGCATGCAGGTTTCCTCACGATGTTTTCCTTCGTCGTTTAAGAGCAGTCGAATCAATGTACAATATGTACATTAGTAATTAAATTAAATTTAGAAACTTGCTAAACTACATTGGCTTGCCTGGGAATTGAACCCGAACCTCCTTAATTGGGAGACCGCGTAATTATGTGGAATAAATAGGCTACAAACGCGCCCGTCAAATGATACAAAGCTTTACTCGATGATGGCTATGAAAAAAAAACTACCAATGCCAATAACTTCTATTTCACTTACCTAATATGCCCTATTTTCTCCTTACGGTAAAAAAACTCATCCGGTATGTATGACGTTGATATAAGAAGCTATATACAGAGTTATTTTTATTTTATTTATTTATTTTTTTATTTATTAACAAAAATTTTTACACACATAATATGAAGTCTCTGCTTCCTGAACTAGGTAGCTATATCTCAGGAATCAGTATCTTCTCCTATTTTTGTTCAATATGTCAAGTCAAAGTCAAAAAATATTTATTTCGTAGGATAAAGATTATCACTTGAAAACGTCACATTTTTTATCTTAATATTAAAATTATTGACATTATTGCTCATTCGCAAAGCAGATTCCCCAGAGAAGAACGAGCAAGAAAGTCAAGGGTTGCTCTTTTAAACAGATTATGGGTTGCGATTTGATAATTATATGAAATTGGGGTAATAATGAATAAGTTTGGGTTACAATTATATTATATTGTATAATTAGACTGAATATCGCCGAGCGGTCTATGTCCATGCTTGCTTATCATCCAGATAGTCAGAAATTTTATAATAGCCTTTGGTAAATAATATATGTTTTATGATGGTTTTGAATTTACTTAAAGGTAAATTTTGAATGTCCACTGGAACCTTATTATAAAAGCGTCAATATGTCAACAAACGGTACACACTGAACATTTTTTTTCATTTCATTTAAAGAAATAAAATACGCACTTTATGTCAATTCTACAGTTCAAACTACTTTACGTAGGTACATTACAGGTGCTTTACGTAGTTTAAAACTATCAACTAGAAATATGACAAGGGACACATAGATTGTGCTATTGGATTCAGAAGATTAATTTTCAATTATTTGCACATAAAGATATCAGATATCACCACCAAGCTATGCGTAATGCTGGTGGCATAAGCCACGTGGCTTGACGTCGTCCTCATATTAATTACGGATCAGTAATCCTGGACCCCATTGCAGTGATAACAATATTTGGGGCTTAGCTTGGCTCTTGGGGTGAGACTATTGTTGCGGCGCACTGATTTGTTCTAATCCCCTTGGGAAGGCATTAAGGCATTGAATTTAAGGCAAATATCGTTAGTAATATTATATAGGTATTTAATACAGACTTTGAATTTATTAATGCAAAGTGGTTGCGATACGTATAACAAGCTAACGAATCTAACTAATAATTATGTGTCCGCCTCCGTGGCTCAATGTAAACAACATTCGGTTTACGATTCGGAGGTCGCGGGTTCGATCCCCAGCGGGGTACATGTTTAAGTACTCGGTTTGGTTGGTGGTAGGGCATTTTAAATGTCCGCCTGGCTAGCTACCACCATCTTATCTAAATCTGCCGCCAAGCAGCAATGTTAATAGCATTGTTGTGTTCCGGTTGTCAGAGATAAGATAGCCAGTCCCCCAAATGTGTTGGGGATTCCGGGTCAGTATGCTTCCGCCTTCGACCTCATCTTCACTTATCATCAGGTGTGATTGAGGTCAAGTACAAACCCGTTGTGCGTAAAAAAAAAAAAAAAAAAAAATGTGATTCGGATGTACGCCAATTAGACTAAACTACACTAAAATTAGGTTTGGTTAAGTAAAATGACGTTTGCTATTCGGAAAATTACAAACTTAACTAATTATAATAATTATAATAATATCCTTAGACATACACACAGCGCCATCTAGTTCCACAGTAAGCAACTATAGGCTTGTGTTGTGGTTATCAGATGGTCCATATACTACATAAATACATTTTTTTTTTTGTAAATAAATACTTATTATAAATGAAAACATCCATAACTCAGGTACACATGTCCGTATTCATCACACAAACATATGCCCCTAGCGGGATTCGAACCCGCAACCTTTTGATTATAGCATATCAATAATCTCATGACATGGTTTATATTTTATTTTGTTTTGTTTTATTTCATTTTGATTATTCTAAAATGGTATGACGTTGACGTAACAATGGTTACATACTTATACTTTCTTAATTAATTTTGACATACATATAACAATATGTTTTACTATTTTGTATACAGGAATTTGTTTTTTATGTTATTATTTTTTGTTTTATGTTTGACAATCACTTTTATTTTAAATTTCATAAATTTACGAAACTGTATGTATGACATGCTATTGTAAAAGTGAACTAAATAAATCTAATCTAATCTAATCTAATCTATAGTGGTCAGAGTTGTTGACCACTACACCAAACAGGTCGTTTAATTTTTTTTTTAACTAATTTAACAGTACTTGACTCATTTTAGTTTAGTCGAATTAAACTTAGTTAAAACACATTTTTGCTATTCAGGATGACCAAATATCGTCTAAAATAAGAAACGTCAAACGTAAATTAACTTAATTTTAGTCGATACATAATTTTGTATTGATGTTTGTTTGTTTGTTGCTCTTGCTCATTCACGGCGAAACGGATGAACGGATTTGAATGAAATTTGGTATATAGGTAGATATTCTTTATTGCACCAAAATATTACAATAACAGAGTACAAACAATAGGTCACGTACAAAGGTGGACTTGTCTCTTTAAGAGATCTCTTCCAGTCAACCTGAGCATTGAAATAGGAAACTTAGTAAATTTGGGGTTTAGCAGTAGATCATACCCTGGATTAAAACGTAGGATACTTTTTATCCCGGTAAAGCGAGTAGTTCCCGCGGGATAAACAAATTTCCGCGATAAAGTTGTTTCACGCAGGCGAAGCCGCGGGCGGGAAGCTAGTAATATTATAAATGCGAAAGTTTGGATGTTTGTTTGTTAGTCAATCACGGCGAAACGGATAAACAGATTTGGATGTATACAGGTAGAATATATCCTGGATGACTTAGGATATTTTTATCCCGATAAAGTGATTAGTTCCCGTGGGATAAACAAATTAAACTTATCCGCGATAAAGCTGTTCCACGCAAACGAAACCGCGGGTGGACAGCTAGTAAAAAATATTTAGAAAAGTCCCGACAGTCAGTATTTACTGAGACTATTAACCTATACACGCACTCATTGTATTACCTAGCTAGTCACTCAGTATTTACTGAGACTATTAACCTATACACGCACTCATTGTATTACCTAGCTAGTCACTCAGTGTTTACTGAGACTATTAACCTATACACGCACTCATTGTATTACCTAGCTAGTCACTCAGTATTTACTGAGACTATTAACCTATACACGCACTCATTGTATTACCTAGCTAGTCACTCAGTGTTTACTGAGACTATTAACCTATACACGCACTCATTGTATTACCTAGCTAGTCACTCAGTGTTTACTGAGACTATTAACCTATACACGCACTCATTGTATTACCTAGCTAGTCACTCAGTGTTTACTGAGACTATTAACCTATACACGCACTCATTGTATTACCTAGCTAGTCACTCAGTGTTTACTGAGACTATTAACCTATACACGCACTCATTGTATTACCTAGCTAGTCACTCAGTGTTTACTGAGACTATTAACCTATACACGCACTCATTGTATTACCTAGCTAGTCACTCAGTGTTTACTGAGACTATTAACCTATACACGCACTCATTGTATTACCTAGCTAGTCACTCAGTATTTACTGAGACTATTAACCTATACACGCACTCATTGTATTACCTAGCTAGTCACTCAGTGTTTACTGAGACTATTAACCTATACACGCACTCATTGTATTACCTAGCTAGTCACTCAGTGTTTACTGAGACTATTAACCTATACACGCACTCATTGTATTACCTAGCTAGTCACTCAGTATTTACTGAGACTATTAACCTATACACGCACTCATTGTATTACCTAGCTAGTCACTCAGTGTTTACTGAGACTATTAACCTATACACGCACTCATTGTATTACCTAGCTAGTCACTCAGTGTTTACTGAGACTATTAACCTATACACGCACTCATTGTATTACCTAGCTAGTCACTCAGTGTTTACTGAGACTATTAACCTATACACGCACTCATTGTATTACCTAGCTAGTCACTCAGTATTTACTGAGACTATTAACCTATACACGCACTCATTGTATTACCTAGCTAGTCACTCAGTGTTTACTGAGACTATTAACCTATACACGCACTCATTGTATTACCTAGCTAGTCACTCAGTGTTTACTGAGACTATTAACCTATACACGCACTCATTGTATTACCTAGCTAGTCACTCAGTGTTTACTGAGACTATTAACCTATACACGCACTCATTGTATTACCTAGCTAGTCACTCAGTGTTTACTGAGACTATTAACCTATACACGCACTCATTGTATTACCTAGCTAGTCACTCAGTGTTTACTGAGACTATTAACCTATACACGCACTCATTGTATTACCTAGCTAGTCACTCAGTGTTTACTGAGACTATTAACCTATACACGCACTCATTGTATTACCTAGCTAGTCACTCAGTGTTTACTGAGACTATTAACCTATACACGCACTCATTGTATTACCTAGCTAGTCACTCAGTGTTTACTGAGACTAATAACCTATACACGCACTCATTGTATTACCTAGCTAGTCACTCAGTGTTTACTGAGACTATTAACCTATACAGGCACTCATTGTAGTACCTGTAAATCATACAAACATATGCCCCTAGCGGGATTCGAACCCGCGACCTTTCGGTATAGTAGCAGAGTTTCTAATCACTACAATAAACAGGTCGTCATTATTTTGTCATTTGAACTTAACGATAAAATCTTTCAGTTCCATGTGAAATTGTATTATTAATGCATCTCACCTATAAACCGGCTATAAAATTTACGGCCGTAATAATGTAACAACTACACATGAAACATTGTTTTATCCGGATATAAAATTGACAACGCAGGAAAAACGGATGGCAAAATAAATCAATCTATCTTGTTAACGGGTGCCTCATCAATAACTAAAAGTGTATTCCTCCGGACAAAGATAAAATAGATAATGCTGTGGTACATAATGGTTTTAGCGTATTACGAGCTGTGACATGTGTTAGAACTTAGAACAAGATAACATTGGAAAAAATCAGTAAGTGAGAAAAAAGGCAATGCTATCGACATACTTCATAATTGCACTATTTAATTTCGTACTTACCATGAATAGAGGAGTTGTACTGAGAAATTATAATGGCACTGGCGATAACTCCATTTCGAAATGCATTATGAGAATAAATGATTACAAACTACATAAACCTGCAATTGTTATTATCAAGAATAGCACAAGATATTTGACTAAAGGTGATGTATTTGTAAGAAGTATGATTAGAATATTTGGAAATCACAATGTGCCAGTTGTAGTCTTGGCTCAAGTCGATAATCTGAGGAATAGCATAGACTTACAAGAAGGGCACTTATTGGCCGTGATATATCTTCAAACCTGCAAAGCGCTGTCCAATTTAAATATCAATATAGATATTGATATGAAATATTTAATAATAACACCTACGTGTAGTGAACTAAACGATGTTGCGAATAAGCTCCAGACTCAAGATGTCACATTTATTATAAAGGAAAATGATGGTATATATAAATTTGTTACAACTATTCCTGAAATAGATGACAATACTTGCGAAATTCGAAACGAATTGCAACCTGAACTTATCAGTATTTGCTTTAATGGAATATTGACAAATACTAATGTATTTCCAAATAAAAGTCCTCAAAATATAAAAGGGTGTCCTTTCAGAGTTGGCGTAATGCATGAATATCCGTATGCAATGATAGAAAATGAAAATTCTATCCAAATTATGCATCAAATTCATGCAATAACAGGGATGGATGTTGAAATAATGAAAATAGCAGCAAAGAAGTTTAATTGTACTTTGGAATTTTATAAAGTTTCTAGGATATATAAAGACATTATGATATTTAATTTCTTTGATTTCATAATCAATGGAACTCTCGACGTGTGTATCGGTGGGTTACACCGAACAGTTCAAGATGACGTAGCTTATTCAGGATTGTATGGAAGACAAAATATTGTATGGATATACACTTCAGAAAGACAAGAGCGTTGTTGGAAAGATTTTATACAGATTATCGATGGGCTTTACATGTTTTTAATATCATATATATGTTATACTTTCATTTGGAGTGTAGTTCGCGTATACGACGGACACGTAGTCTTTATATCAGATATATTTATAAACAGTTGGGGTGCCTTAATGGGAGCAACAACATTGCAACGCGGGCGATCCATTAAACAGAAACTTTTAAATATTACCTATTTAATTATATGTGTTCATTTGACATTTTATTTAAATGTGCAATTGTACGCATACCTCACTGTTCAGGATCCCCCTGAAATTTTAATAACAAATGATGAAGTCATGTCCTCAGGCCGACCCGTTTATATGGCACATAAATTCAAGTTGGATACTATTGTAGAAGATGAAAAATTTAAAGCATTTGTAAATATGTCAATTGATTGCGATTCATTATTAGATTGTGAAATAAAAGCACTAGAAAATAACGGTATCACTATTACAAGACAAGGAGTTTACTACAAACTGCAAATGATGACAACTATACACAACGAAGCATCTGTATTGAAGGCTGCCGATAATATACTGACACTGTACCTGGAAATTGTTTTAAGAAAACACAGCCCTATTCTAAATAATTTCAGAAAATTTATAACAGCACTATTTGAGAGCGGAATTTCTCACCAATTGTTTGCTGAAGCGATAGGGTTGACAGTAATGGATAAGACGGACATAGCAACTAGAAATATAATGAGGAATGACTATAGATGTAAGAGTGGATGTACTATTACCTTGCCACAGATAGCAGGAGTGTTTCATATTTGGATGATTGGTTGTGTTTTATCTGTTTGCTCGTTTTTGTTAGAAGTGCTGTCAAAAAAGTATACAAGGAAGTGCAAACTCTCATTTAATGTACTAGAGCTGTTTTTTGAAGGCAAACGCAGGCGACAAGCCATTGTGTGGTTAAAACAAAGTAAATATGATTCAGAGCACCGTTATTAATGGACAGTAACAACGCTAAAGATTTACAAACAATATGAGTGTAGACGATATTATATAGAGCGCCACTCTGGGGTCGCTCTGGTAAGTCAGTCGTTTCGAGATAGACGACGTTGGGAGCGAGAGCGAAGATGAAGACAACACGATGAGACGGCACTTCGACGCCACACACACACACACACACGCACACACACACACACACACACACACACACACACACACACACACACACACACACACACACACACACACACACACACACACACACACACACTTATGGATGTACGGTGCGGAGTTAAATATAACCGTTGATGTCCACAAAAACAGTACGTGTAATTTCTTTAAGCGCCTACAATGGTTACAGCGGTGAGAAAGCGCAGATGAAGAAAGGAGAAGAAGTAGTGTAAGGAAAGAAATTATTAATTTAGACTATAGAAATCGAAATGATCCGCGAATTATGGAAGCAAGCAAAAACGACATGGGTCATGCGCGTTAGCCGATCGGACGAGCTCTGGCGCGTGCTGTGGTGGACTGGGAGCAGGTTCCACGCCGCCCGCCCGCGCGCGTCGCTATACACTCTCTGCAGA
Organism: Oegoconia quadripuncta; assembly: GCA_949316235.1. Lineage (NCBI taxonomy): Eukaryota > Metazoa > Arthropoda > Insecta > Lepidoptera > Autostichidae > Oegoconia > Oegoconia quadripuncta. Next base: position 35,030,001 of record OX438748.1, read on the forward strand.
CTCGAGGATGGCGAAATGAAAAAGCTTGATAGTGTTGAAAATTATCTTCTTGTAATTCACAATTCACATAATTATTCACTTTACTGCACGAATCTGTGTGCCAGCACGAGTCTGTGTGCAACAGCACGAAGATCTATGTCCGTGGGTACATTTCTTTTATAATTACAGAAACCGTCGGGTCCTGATCGGATGTCCAATAGGATTACAGGAATTATTTATTTTTATCCAATCAGAACCCGAGGCGAATAAAATTCAGGTACCCACTTAAATTTCTTTTTAATTAATAGAGCGCCTCTGGCGGTCAATACATTTTCATTGCCGTCGGCTCGACATTGCTTCTATACAAAACAAAAATCAACGATAGCAAAAAATAATCAAGATTATAACAATTCAGCCTCGAATCATTATGCTCCTTAAAGCATTTAAAAAAGAACTGAAAAGACCTCTACTACTTCAAAATACGTCAACCCATTCTTAAAAGCAGACGCCATTTTGTATTTAGCGGGCGCCATGTTGGATTTTTATCATAAAATGTATCTAATACAAGTGTTATTAGATCAAGACGAATCCAACGGAACTTTGGAATCGGCCAAACCTTTTAAGCTGAAAAACATAACCCTTCTTTCTGAGGCAGTTGGGTAATAAGCATTGAATAAAAGCAATAAAACGTATTGTATTTTCAAATTTGAATCAATTGAATGTCATAATATTTTAACTTGATTGTATTTTGATATCAGAAGTTGACCGAATGTACGGTTTTATTGACAAAAATGTGTTTTAAATCTTATGTTTTATTGCGAACTTTATTTTTAATCACTATAATAGGGTTTACGAATCGGAGATCGCGGGTTCGATCCCCAGCGGGGTACATGTTTAGTACTCGGTTTGGTTGGTGGTAGGGCATTTTAAATGTCCGCCTGGCTAGCTACCTCCATCTTATGTGTTCCGGTTGTCAGAGATAAGGTAGCCAGTTCTCCAAATATTTGGGTTTCCGGGTCAGTACGCTTCCACATTCGGCCTCATCTTCACTTAACATCAGATGTGATTGCGGTCAAGTGCTAACCCGTTGTGCATAAAAAAAAGATATACAGGGTGATTTTTTTAAGTGGGCCTGGATGGCAAAATTCTAAACTATAAGGAATAGCGGGCCCGGTTTTGATGAAAACTAAAACTGCATCATTGGATTTTTGAAAAAATTATATTCCTAGCCAGGAATCAGTACCGTTGATTTTGAAAAAAAAAAACACATTCTGTATTATTTCACCATTCGATAGTGTCGCTAATAAGGAACGAATTCTGGGAAGTATTGACATACAGTTACTGTTTCGAATTCAGTTACTGTTATATTTCCGTTTCTAGATAAGAAAAAAAACCATATTTTTTTATAGCCGCGATCAATTAAATAGGTTTTTTTTAATGCACAACGGGTTGGTACTTGACCTCAATCAAACCTGATGTTAAGTGAAGATGAGGTCGAAGTTGGTACATGTACGTGTTTCTATGTACGTGATTCTGACCAAACTTACTTATTTGGGGAAATTGCACAGAAATTGATAAGGTATTTATTGCCCAGAAAAAATGTATACGCGCTACGTGTGGTAAAGCACCTGATGAGTCTTGCAGACCACTGTTTAAAAAGTTGAATATTTTGCCATTGCCTTGTATGTATATATTTGAACTAGTAAATTTTGTAAAGTGTAATGAAAATTTGTTTATAAAAAATCGAGATGTATGATAAATAGATAGATAGATTTATTTAGTTCATTTTTACAATATCATGTCGTCCATACAGTTCCGTAAATTTATGATTTCTAAAATAAAAGTGATTGTCAAATATAAAACAATAAAATAATAACTATACACATACATCTTGAAGATTTGTAGAATTATTAGATTAATTAGATTAATATAAATATAATGTTAAAATATTGTTAAGTCACAAAATGAACAAAATAAAATAGGAATTAAACCTATTACCATATTTTCAATAAGCATGTCGTTAGACTCTTATGCTCCAGAAGTACAAGATACCCAGATAAACTAGTTTATGAAACGCAGTTTAAAACTACTTTATATCAGCTGCTATGTGTGTACGTGCATTTAATGCCTTGCCGCAAGATTTCCAAAAACTCCCACGAAAATTATTCCGCAAACGTATAAAGGCTTGGCTCGGAAGCAAATACTGCTATTCGATTAAAGGGCTTATTAATTCAATGTTAATTAGTTATAAGTGACATTGTGAAATGTACGATATTAATAATATTATGTAGAAATGGAATATTCTCAAATTTAATACGGACTTTTGTTATTGTACATATTAATTTAAAATGACACAAAATACTAACTTCTATAATATTACGTGCTAGAGTAGTTATTTTTGTTTCCCATTATTATTGTATACCAGTAATGGTTAAGTGTGATTGAACATTATTTAGAAATAGAAACACGACCTGTATCCATCACATTTAAAACAATAAAGATTTGTATTCTAAAAAATAAAAACTAATTTCAGGTATCAGTTATACAATATATGTCCTTGTATTCAGAATGTTAATAAAGAAAATAAAAAAGCTTATAAATGAATCATATCAAGCCTGAAACATAGTTGGAAATATCGGACTAAATCTAATGGGATGGGAAATTGTAAAAGATTAAAAGGTAAATGACAATGTTTCACCAAATAAAATGTTGGTATCAACTATACAGGGTGAAATTTAATTCGTGTAATTCTTGTTTACTGGTAACGCCACTCCTAATTACGATCAACTATCTACTAGGAACCATAAGTCTTGTAATTCTTGTTTACTGGTAACGCCACTCCTGATTACGAACAACTATCTACTAGGAACCATAGGTCTTGTAATTCTTGTTTACTGGTAACGCCACTCCTGATTACGAACAACTATCTACTAGGAACCATCGGTCTTGTAATTCTTGTTTACTGGTAACGCCACTCCTGATTACGAACAACTATCTACTAGGAACCATAGGTCTTGTAATTCTTGTTTACTGGTAACGCCACTCCTGATTACGAACAACTATCTACTAGGAAGCATAGGTCTTGTAAGCCGTCAGTGAAAAACACCAAAAGATTAATCTAACTAATATTATAAATTCGAAAGTTTTGATGATTTTTGCTCAAATAAAAGGAGTTACCTAAAATTAAATTTCGATTTTAATGATAAGGTCGCCAAATTGTACATTCTATTCTTACCACTTTTCTCAAACTGTATTTTCTTTTCTGTTGTGCAATAAAGTGTATTTGTATTAAATCATATCTCTTGACTTGTTGAGCGCCTTAATTTTTTGCGTGGCAATTATATCTTATTATCAAGGAACTCTGAGTGAAGTACTCGTAGCTCAGTCACATTTGCTGTTAGTTTTCGATTAGCACGGTCACTCCTTCAATAGGAAGGCACGTTAAATCGTCAGTCGTTCTAATACATGAAACTGTGTACAATAAGTGATTTAATTATAATTTTATGGCGGTCTCATAGTTTTACGTTTACTACCAACTTTAATAAGAACTATTTATTATTTCGTCTTAAAGAAAGGCCAAGTCAAGAGTACCCTAAACCGACGAGCATCTATGAACAACCTTATGAGAGTGAAGGAAGCAGAAGAGGTGTGTCAGGATCGTAGCAAGTGGAAGTCTGTGGTCTGCCTACCCCTACGGGAAACATCACCTGGATGAATGGAGTGGAAGTCTACCACTGTAAGTTTCTCAAGAAACTTCCTACCACGTACGACCACCCTGTGGAACGGACTTCCTGCAGCGGTATTCCCGAACGAGTACGACATTGGAACCTTCAAGAAACGAGCCTACACCTTCCTCAAAGACCGGCAACGCATCTGTGACCCTTTTGGTGTTGCTTTCCATCAGGTGACCCGCATGCTCGTTTGCTGCCCTCTCATAAAAAAGAAACAGGCGTGACATTATGTATGTATGTATTTATTTATTATTTTTTATATCTACATTTGCGGTATTGCTTAGCTGCGGTTTCGTACACTGCAGGTGCCCCGGATGATCAGCGTGCAGCGCCCGCTACTGTGGCTTATGCTGAGTGGTAACCTTTTTTGAAAACGATTGTTTCTATGCTTAGGTGCCTCGATTTGTACTGATTTTTGCTATTCATGTTATCAAAATAAATGTCTTTAAGTATAGTCGTGAAAACGCATTATGGTCTAGATCCACCCAGCAATGGCTTCTTCTTCTTCAATTCAAGAGCTATGTTCTTTTCGATGGAGTAATGACCACGTCTCTCTACTTTCCGCCCTCGTTTTAACCTCTTGGTACGACACGACATGCACCTTATCTTTCACTTAGTCAAAGTAATTACGCCTAGGTCTTTCCCTTCCTCTCTTTCCTTCAATCTTTCCCTCAATTATGTTCTTCAAAAAAATATCGTGTCGTATCAAGTGACCTATCATCTGTCCTCTTCTCAACTGTGGCTAACAGGCATCTCTTCTCCTTTACCATCATTAACACCTCTTCATTTGTTCAGCAATGGCTGGTACCCGCTAAACATGAGTGACCTTTGCTTAAAAAAGCTGGACAATAATATCGCGAATAAAATTGTAAGGCGGTAGTTGGCCACCGCCAACCAAACCGTGTAATATTGTTGATTGGTCAGCAGTATCAGAATTCTGACCTACCTATACGGAAATAAGAAATGATCTGACGAAAGCGCAATCTGATGAACGTGTACCATATCCTAAACATGTATCAACCAAATGTATAAACCAAAATGTGGGAACCAAAGCCTAGTCCACCTTGTTACATTGAGCTGCGGAGCCGGTTTCTTTTGTCGAAGAGTAATGAATGGGAATAAATTGAACGACATTTAATTATTATTTATTATGTAGTAACAGAAGATTGGAATACTATAAATAAGAAGGTACTTAGTTACTATAAAATACAAATCAAAGAACTGAAATAAACTCCAAAAAATTTAACAAAGAATACTACTCATTTAACAAACGAGGTAAAACAATTTCAAGCAATTGTAAAACTAACTTATTCCTTTCATAATAATGAAGTTGACTGTGATGATGATGAAGACCTCATCATATTCATGGACATAGAAATACTTGGAAACGACGTCGAATTTTTTTTACTGTCGGAATACACTTGAATTTCTGTGAAATTGAGGTTCGTATTACAGAAATATTCTCGAGTCATGATATCTACTTAAAACTAGTTGAAAAGGGGATAGATAAATATCTCTGTGGTAAGACAGAGATGACAATAATACTCAAACTTGAGCGTTTAGTAATACACAGCATTACGAATCGTGATCAAAAATAATCTTAAAGCTTTGAAAACTAAAATAGAAAATATTTTAATGAATGAAAAAGACCCAAGTAATCATAAATTTTAGACAATTTTAGACAACAACAAGACCTGCTTGACCTGATAGACGTGATACAACATTTTATTTATTTACCATCTTTACCATCTTTGTCTTTGCCTTTACAATCGTCTTTGCCATTCTGAGCTGGTGCAATCATCAGCAAATTATTACCATTTCTGTCTGCCAAATTCCTGAATGGGATATTCTGACGCCATCTTGGAGGAAAATAATACTGATTCCTCAGCACCCTTAGCTGTTCCTTTCCAAAATAATAATCCTTTGCATTCCTCTGGTAGTTGCGATTAAACTCTTCATTTTCTTCGTTCCCATACTTCTGGTAATCGCTTTCGATGAAGACCTTGGGTCGAGGGCAGTCGTCGTCGTAAAAAGGTCTTTTTAAACGAAGGCGTCTGCAATGTGGGCTTTGTGGAGACTCACATTTGATGGCGAGAGAGTTCTCTTTGTTAGTCAGACCATGACTCTTCTGCCATTCGAGGACTTCGCAAAGGAGGCCGATGTACCTGCAAATGATATCTTTTTTGAAAAACTATGTCTTAAAGTGTAACTAGAGGAACATAGCACAACATCAAATACCAGCAAAAGGCAGCAATGACATTTGTTCAATATGGCCCAAAAAATATATTTTCTGATGTTGATATGTGCGAGTGTAAATCAAGCAGTTCACCTGGTCGATATGTTGAATGACGTCTAATACATGTAACCTCCTCAAACTATACCTTCGACATCAAATACAGGACTTACAGATGCTTTGATAAACTCACTCACCTGATAGCCATACGCAGAATCTCGTTCTTCGACAACTTTTTATCTGGTGGATGGGTGGGCACCAGTCTTCGTAGCTCCGCGAAAGCTCCGCTGACGTTTTGCTGACGCCACCGCTCTCGGCAATTGGTAAACAGCTTACGGGGTGGACGCAGGAGACAAGTGGAAAGAGCTGGCAAATCTTCAGGCTGATTCTGTGGAGAAATAATAAATAAATATATCGGACACTTACACCAACCATCTAGTCCCAAACTAAGCAAAGCTTGTGTTATGGATACTAGATAACGGATAAACATACATAAATATTTATATAACGTATATAATATATATATATATAAGAAATGATAATGGCAGGCAAACATAAAAGCTACAATATTGCTCCAGGATAGAGTACAATACACTTGTCACTCATGTAACCTACTACCACGACTCTAGGAAAGTAGACGAAATGTCTTCGAAATCTTTATGCTCCATAGAACAGATTAATATGAATTTATTACTATTTTAGACAGGGTAAACGTTATTTCACCTTCGACTTCACCTCCACTTAACATCAGTTGTGATCGAGATGAAGCGCTTACTCGTGATCAATTTAAAGGTACAGTCGAGTGCGAGCTGAAGTCGTGCTCTGAGGGTTTCGTGCCTAATAACACCATTGACAACTTTTTAAACTCAAACGTGTAAGTAGTTTGTTGCCTAGTCAATGTATTAATAGAAACTGCATAATTAAGCTTCGTCATCAGTGGAAATACCCACTGTTGGGACAGGGTATGTGCCATAATTCCCCACGCGGGCTCAGTGCGGATTGATTGATCTAAGTCAGACTAGTGACCAACTGAGAGTCACTGTTTTTAAGCCTCCCCTGCATTACCCCGCCAGCGACTGCCTTCAATTAAAAGCAACCGCGACTGACGCTCTTATTAAAATGCTACTGTGGTCACCTGTCCAAGAAAAACGAATAGCGAATGCGAGTGCGACATATTCTGTGTTCGAAAAAGTCATATATTCTTTAAGATTGAGTTAGAAGTTGATATTAATTTCCGATAAAAACGCATATACAGACAGATGGACAAGAAGATAATCCTATAAAGGTTCCGTTCCGTTAAGGTACGGTTCTCTAAAATACCACAGACTAGAAATAAAAAATTATTGACTCCACTCCAGGAGCAATCGGAAAACGCATTAAAAGTTATACCTGTACATTCCTGGCTAGCCTCTCATCATCACTGTCTGGCAGACAGAGGTCATCACTCAGCATCTCACTGTCTGGCTCTTCGTCAGAACATGACTCTTGATCTGATGCCATTGCCCCTGGGTACACTGCAAAGAAACATACAAAAAGTATTAGGTGAAATTGGCCAAAGAGCTACAAAGAATGGGAGGAAATTTAACGTGTTTTTTTGAAACTAAAATAACAGTGTCCAACTATTATTTTAGTTAGTGCATATTATCTGTCAGTTGTTTTATCCAAAGTATAAGTTCCGAAAAGAGAAATCATCTATGAGAAAAACAACTGGAGCAAGAAACTCACAAGATGCTTCCAGAGAAACATTCCCAGAGGAATCTGTTTTGCAAGCGAAATCCTTAAATAGTTTTGTAGGTACTAACTTGGGATTTATCCACTAAAAACAATTCAACTGAGAGGCAACAAGGCAAGAGGGCAAAGCTTGCCTGGCTAAGATAAAACTCTAAATCTAAACCTCGAACATCGTCGCAATCAGTCTCAATCGCAATCTTGTTCAAACTATCTGTTTTTTACCAGATTCATTCCGGATGGATCTACACAATCTAATATTCCCATCTTCGTTCTACTACCAAACGAGGAGATCCTCGGCGAAAAGACATTGTTACAGGCGAAATTCCAAAGACTCGCATAAAGCATTTTGCTTCAACATTTATTGTGCGAACAGCGAAGGAACTCTCTACCTTAGTTACAGTCTTCTGATAACTACAACCTGGGAGATTCAAAGAAGTAAAAAGCTCCTTTCTTAATACGAGTGCTTCACCGCGGAAAACAGCGTTGCTTAATAACGTTTCAAACATCCTGTAGTCCACGGGAACGAAGTCGTAGGCATATCTAGTCCTTAATAAATTTCTAGTATTTCTCTCTCTTGATGGTGAATTGCGATGTCATCGCTTATTGCGGTGAATTGAAAAGGTTATGGAATCATTTCACTATCATCATCGAGCCCGCACTAGTGGAATGCTGGACATAGGCGCCTCCTAAGATACCTGATCTGCAGTTATAGATGCAAATCAACATTCGCCTTTCTTTCGTTTTCCAAGTTGCAAGGTGAATGCTTGCATAATCGCGGTTCCTCCCCCCTCTTTTTAATAGCTGGAGATTATAAGTGTTCTGTGATCAATATTCAGAGAGGTCTAGTGGGTAATGACCCTGCCTCTAAAACCAGTAGTTGCTGGTTTGAATCCAGCTCCAGTTCAATCCAGAACATTTATTCCAGAGTCATGTTTTTATGTTTATCCGTTACTTAGAAGCCGTGTATACAGGCTTTGCCTAGATTGGGACTATAAATGATCAGCCGAACGCTATATTCAGCCTGCTAAGGTTCAGAGCTATGTCCCTGGTCCTCTAGCGCATCAACTCATCCTGGATTATGTCACGAGTAACTCTGACCATAGCTCTTTTCATAACACTCCAAGTGATTTTAAGCTTTTGGACCAATCGTATCGTCAGTATCCACATTTAGGCTCCATGTTACGTACTAACTTTTAACTAATCTGTGTCCAGGATGCCATTACCATTTAACTATTGGTGGTGAATGGGATAATATTGTGTATTATTTGAAAACTGGTGATGACTTTGAAAGCGTTACTATAACATTCGCCTCTGGTGATGGATTGCGATATTTTACGGTATCATCTCAAAACTGATAATGAATTGGAGAGGGTTGTGTATCCTTCATAACAGGTGTCCCGACTTTAATTATGGCATCATTTCTAAACTGGCTATAAAGTGGAACATGTTACTTGAATCCTCCGCTACTGGAAGTGAATTTGAATTTAATTTCAAAACTGGTGATGAATTGGAAAGTGTTGCTGTATCATCTCCTTACCAGAAAAAGGTTAGCTCTCCCAATTGTGTGGAACTGTGGAAGACATACACCGCATACTATGTGAATGTAATCGGAATCGTACGAAAAGACAACATTTGTTTGAACGCTTAAAATTGTGTACAGTCAACGTAGGTGTATTTCACAGCATCCTGGCCGATCCAGCCTCGGCTGAGGCCAGAAGGCTATATAACTTTGTTGTTGATATTTTAGGTTGTAAGTAATGTGAAGGTTAGTGTGTGATGAAGCTGGCATAATCATAGATTCTAAGCCTCAAAAAAAATTCAAGAATAAAAAAAAAATCTCCTCACCAGTGATGAATTTTGTTATTAAAATCTGGTCAGTTGCGTCGGTGATGAGTTGGAACATTTAGCGGTGTCTAGTATTGTAATAAAGGTACTGATATGGTTCAAAGAGGATGGATAACCCTACAGAAAAAGTCCTCATTGTTTTTATAATTATAAGGATCGTTGTGTTCCTATCGCCGGATACTGCTATCAGCGGAAATGCTATATTTAAATGCGATATTAATTAGTTTCGGAACGTCAAGTCAAATATAATGTATGTATTTTTGTCTTTAAAAACATTATTGAAGTGGAAAGAGAGAATATTAACTATTAGCAATGAAACGCATAGTTTGAAGGTTAGCAATATAATAAAAGAAAATCTTAAAAAGTAGGAAGACAGACAGACAGATAGAAAAGTATAAATATAAAATTCCGTTTCCAATATTAACTATTTGTGAAAGGTTGATATCAGGGGGCCAATCATGCTATTCTGCTTTGTGGTTTCGGCACTTAAAAAGAATAGAACCAACCCGTCTCTACCAGTAGGTGTCGTAAAACGCGACTAAGGGACTTTCATCAAAAAATATCAATACATTTGCATGTTTCAATGGCGTTGGGTTCACACCCTGTTGCGTGTGCATTTCTGTAAATCTCGTAAGGTGAAACGTGGATGTTGTTTAAAGCATTAAAGCTTTTAATGTTTGTGGCATCCAATGTTTACTTAACATCAGGTTGATTGAAGTCAAGTACGAACCCGTCGTGCATAAAAAAGAATGTTTGGGATATCTCTTACCATTCCATTTGGGATAAAGGTAGTGACATCATTTATGTATTGTATCAAGCCATTCGTCTCTAGAACTTCCTACCCGAGTCCATCAGACGAGCTCAAACTTTGAATGCTTTTGAAGTCGCCGTCAAAGAGCATTGCCTGGTGCTTTAATCTGTGCTACTTTCTTATCTTCTCTCTATACCTTAGCACAATCCTGTTGTCGCTTATTATTATTATTTTATACATATATCAATAAATATTTATTTAGTACACCTACATATTTACGTTTGTATTTTGTTGCTATTTTATAAATGTTATGTTTAAGTCGGTATATTTGTCTATTGATCTATGTATGTATGTGTATGTAAATATATGAAATTTATTCACGTAGGCAAAGGTTGCCTGGAAGAGCTTGTAGTGATAAGGTCGCCAAATTGTACATTCTATTCTTACCACTTTTCTGAAACTGTATTTTTTTTTCTGTTGTGCAATAAAGTGTATTTGTACGTTTGCGATCGATCGGAACATTTTTGATTTTGGTTTAGATTTAGGTAACTGAACTTTAGCTGATAAAAAAATAACGGTATTTTGTTGGAACTATTAAATCGTTGATTTTACCAAACTAAAAGCTCATCATCTTCTTGCCCTGGTCCCAATTTATTTGGGGTCGGCGCAGTACGCCTTTTTCTTCCAGTCTCATCTAGCAGTCGTTACTCATCATTCCCTTTTCGTTCATATCACCCTACACACAATCCATCCAACTTTTCCGTGGTCTTCTCTTCCTTTCCAACCATCGACATCCATATTCATCACTCTCGTTTCATCCCTCCTCACAACATGTCCATACCAAGCCAAACGGTTTCCTTTCCACTTTTCTGTCACGGGTGCCACTTTTACATGACTCATTCCTTATTTTATCCATCCTCATCCATCATTTTCATCACTGCTGCATGCAATTTTCTTTCATCCGTCTTCGTCGTTCCCCAACACTCCAATCCATAAATTACGACAGCTCTTATTATGGATTTATAAATTTTTACCTTTAACCTGAGGGGCATCCGTGAGTCACATATTGTTCCGGTGGCCTGTCGCCATTTCATCCAACGTTTAACGCTTACAACGTGTGTTAAAACTCTAACCACCACTGAGGTTGGCTGGAAGAGATCTCTATTAGAGATAAGCTCACCTTTGTACAATATTTCCGACTGTTTGTCAACATGTTTTTTATGTGCAATAAAGAATAACATTTAAAAAATACTGGGCTAATTTCCGTTCAATTGATTAGCGCGATATGAAATGTGCTTAACGTTACTTTTTGGATTATGGTTTAGTTTTGGTGTTATCGTTCAATTGATTAGCCTCTAGCTATGTTACTCCTTAAGTTCCATGGTTCCTCGGGGAAAGTTGTTCGTAATCAAGAGTGACGTCACCAATTAATGGGAATTACACGAATTCAAATTCACCCTGTATAATAAGTACATTTTTCAGTGCCTCAAGTCATCACTAGTAATACGCATTGATAGACTTACGTCTGTAAGCTCTGAAGTATTTTGGACGAAATTTTTAAAGGTGTAATACATTAATTTTCACAATAAGTCACTCCTCTCTTACTATAACTATTGTGCTGGAATGGAGAATTATCTTATGGCCGAATGGCAGGCTCGGTGGAATTGTTCAGAGAAGGGGAAATTATACAGGTTTTTCCGGATAAAGTATCGACTTAGTAAAGGTTAGATGGCCATCGATTACTGCACTTTCTGGTCACGGGAATAAGATCTACAACTTGTTTAATTTGGCACAATTCGGCTTAGTTTCTAATACTTACAATTACTTCCTGTTATATTCGTCACGGTTGGCATAAAAAGTGTTTTTGTCACAAATACCACAACCACACAACAAACAATATTACAGTATCGCTGTTTTCTAATTAGATATAATATACTTATTACAAAATTACGCAGGAGCTGCTCACTTGACGGCAATCAGAACGCGACTGAAAAGGACATATAAAAAATTCCAATTTTGAACAGAGGGTTGCGCACTCCGCGTTTGGATTGGTAGAATTAAGAAACCGTTTAGCCAATAGGGTGCTTCAGAGGGCGGAGTAAGGGGTTCCCTCTTTAACACCCTCTCGATCACAGATGTAGTTATACTCATGCAATCTGTCATTACGTTTGTATAGGAGTGTGAACAGTGGCGTTTTGTCACAATGGTAGGCAGAACGATAAAAATTGCTATTATGAGAAAAAATACAATTATAAAATAATAGCTTACTATTTACCAGGAGTTTGCGGCGCTTGCAGTGGAGACATTGGGCCCGTGGTCTTCTGACACGAAACATTTTGTAAGGGATTTATCCGTTAGACTGGTCCACGCCTCTGGAGATGTGAGAGCTGGGCCCGCAGTCTCGACATAGATAGCAACCGATTTCGATCGTTAACTCCTAACGATCTTATTCTAAATGTCATAGTGTTCATAATCATATCGGTTTTTGTTGGTAGCCTGAATCGTAGTTTCAATGGAAACCGATATTTTGATACTAAAGACTCTTAATTCTCCAATTAAAATAACATTGTTAGGACTTAACGACCGAAATCGGTGGTATAGCGATCGCTATCTATGTCGAGATTGCGGGTCCTGATGCCTACTTTGCTCAGCAGCTGAGCTTATGCATTCAGCGGGGCAATAGCGCTAGCGTACTAGGTACTTGTGCCTCACGGAAGCGAGTTGGACGGCGTATTTTTTCTATAAGATTTATGATTTATAAATTTGTTGTTTCATGCTTACTATTTTAGCAATCTCCGCAACTGTTTAGAATATTTTCTGTTCCTATCAGTATGAATCAGCCATCTTGTCAAAATTTCGCAGAAAGCATACAACTTTTAGGTTAGGCATTGCCTTTCTGCTTGTATGGAGGGCAGGCCACTGAGTGTGAATGGCTTAAACTCACAAACATAAACTTTTCAATTTTGAATGGGTGACCACTAGTGGCAATTTCATACGAATGTATTTGTGCTTAGGAAAGCATGTTAAGCAGTCGGTCCCGAATGTTTTGAATAGTTCAGTGACCTACAGGGGTGACTGTAAGGTGTCTAGTCTGACTCAAATCATTCAATTTGACGACCTGTTTAGTGTAGTTGTTAGCAACTCAGGCCACTATACCAAAAGGTTGCGGGTTCGAATCCCGGTGGGGGCATAGGTTTGTGTGATGAATACGGACATGTGTACCCGAGTTATGGATGTTTTCATTTATAATAAGTATTTATTTCCAAAAAAAAATGTATTTATGTAGTATATCAACTTGGTGGTAGACTATAGCCCGTACAGGGAGTATTTAGGAGGTCCCGGCCTGGGCCAGCGTGGTGGACTATGGCCCATACTCCCTCATTAACGAAAGAAGGCTTCTATCCCTGCAGTGGGATGTTTACGGGCTGAGATGATGATTTATGCTTAAACACTAATGTTTGGGATATCTCTGACCACTCCATTTGGAACTTTGGGGATTTGAGATAGGGTTTTACTACCAGAATGGTCCCATAAATTTGGTTAAGATCTGATGGCACACTCCGAAGATAAGAGAGTGGGCCCTTACTGAAGTCTTGTCAGTTACTGCTCGTGCGATATAAACTACTTGGCCGATTTTTATGAGAACTATTAATAGATAAACTGTTTTATCGCTATAGTATGAATAAATTTAGTTGTAATCACTTTAATCAGTCAGTATCGCTTCGGTCGGTTAACGAAGCGTGCGTGCGTGTTGGAGGTATCGTGAAACATGTGTTTCGTTTTGTGAATGACAACATTAAGTTTAGTTATCTGTACAATAAAAAAAAATACGCGATGTGAGTTCATCATCTATACAGCCTGTCAACAATTAGATGTATATAGTGATTTGTTAAATTAATAACCAATGGTTTTGTGGGTTAAATGAGTAGTTGCGATAATATATACTTATGATATAAAATTAAATAGTTATTCGTCGCGCATGATTCTAAACATTCCATTGAATTTTGTACCTATAGGGGCAAAGTATATAAATTATTAATAGAATAATATGTAGAAAATAACAATTTTGTTCACCAAAATAATGTTAAAAAAAAACACGCTGTAGTGTAAATTAAGCCCACATGAGTATATTTACGTTTTTTACGTTTCAACGAAAATGTTTAGTAGGCAGTTATGATGTCACCTAAAAGATGTTAAAATCATTTTTGAAACCTAATTAGGTATTCCGTTTGTTTGGTGATAGGGCATGTTTATTTATAAAACTTTAATAAATAAAAAGTAAATACTAACATTAATATTAGGTCCTTAACTATGAAATTGGCGTTTTGTATGAAGAATTTCATTAAGACTGTTTTCTCCATACAAACATTTTTGTTTTTTTTTTGGGAACGGCAAATCCAAATTTAGCTAAACTTGTGTGTATTATCGGATAACATTAAGTCAAGTACAGGCAGCGTTAATTTTTAAAAGTAGCCGCTTTATAAAAGTTTCAGCGAATCTAAGAAATGATTATGGGAAGCACATGAAAAGAGATCTGTTCAAATTTTTTTATTATGTGATTTCCCAGAAATTAAAATATATATTTCATTTAACTAAAATTAAATAATATTCCATTTTCCAAATAAAAAACAAATTTGGATATAGCTTTGAAAATCGCAGGAATTGGTACATATGATTAACGAAGAAAAAAAACTCCAATTTCATAGGTAAAGACCCAATACTTACAAGGGTTAAAATATTTAATTATTTTTCGTTTGTTTTTTGCTCGAAGTAACTTTATGTTACTTGATAAATAAATGTTTATTTTGTGTTTTATCTCGTGTTATGTTACACCTTGACCCACCCATCGGCACGATTTTTTTTGATGACCAGTGTATTTACAGTTTAGTAGAAGTGTTAGAATATAACATGAGAAAAAACACAAAATTAACGTTTATTTCTTATCAGCTGAATCATTATTAAACTCTCGGGACTAGTAAAAATATATAGGTAGCTCTATAAGTGTGCCCGCCCACGACCGACTTTTTGTAGGACCGATAATCGGGCCGATTTTGTCATAAATATTTTTATCACCGCTATTGTGACCGATTTTTTGTAGGACGTGGGCGTTGAAATATTGCAATCGGTACATTCCATTTTTCTCCTCCAAAAAATCAGTCACCGATTGTCGGCCGTGGGCGGAAAGCCTAAGTGTGCCCGCCCACGACCGACTTTTGTAGAACTGATAATCGGGCCGATTTTTTTGCAATACTTTTATCACCGATATTGGTGTCGATTCGGATGTACACCAACTAAACTAAAGCCAGTTTTAAAGTAGTACTGTCTCTTTCTCCCTGGAACAGTACGATGCGACGGCACCACTCCAAAACTGGTTTTAGTTTAGTTTAGTTGGTGTACATCCGAATCGACACCAGTGTGACCGATTTTTTGTAGGACGTGGGCGTTGAAACATTGCAATCAGTACGTTCCATTTTTTTACTACAAAAAATCAGTCACCGATTGTCGGCCGTGGGCGGGCAGCATTATCGAGACACGCTTACGAACGAATGTTATAATCAAAGTCGTATTATCATTTGCTTCAAAATAAACTATGTAGCATTCCAAATTGATCGGTTAACACAATAATTAACCCGTTTTACTGTGAGAATGTGTTTGTTTAAAAATAGTTTTAGATTCCGCGTGGTTATTGGCTTTAGGTATGTTTAAATTTGTTGTTTACTCAGCTGTGGTTCTTCCATGATCTTTTATTTGAAAATATGAAAGAAAGAACGAAAAAATAAAATTATACCCACCTCATGTCACAAATAATTGTTGAACAGTCAAGACACAGGAGCGTCGGTGGCTCAGCAGTTAAGACGCGGTCTCCCTATTTAGGAGGTCCGGGGTCAATCCCCAGGCAGGTAATTACTTATGTGCATTTATCCGACTGCTCTTAAACCGTGAAGAAAAACATGAAATAAAAATTTCATTTCTATATTCACTGTCAATAAACTGTGTAAAACTGACAAATGACAAATAACCAATACTGCTGCCATCCCACTAATTATTTATTTACTTACAAAGTTCTGTTTTAAGCTGAACGTCACTTTCCACTTGAGGCACTGGCAGAATTATCAGTGTTGTATATCGCTTTTATAATAAGGTTCCAGTAGACATTCAAAATTTGCCTTTAAATAAATTTAAAGCAATCATAAAACAGAAATAACAAAAGGCTATTATAAATTCACTGACTATTTGAATGATAAGCAAGCATGGACATAGCTGTTCTGTTCTGTTTAAAAGTTTCTTGCTAGAGTTTCTTGCTCGTTCTTCTCTGGGGAGTCAGCTTTGTGAATGAGCAGTAAATTTAAAATATAATGTAATATTAATAGTGACTTTTTCAAGTGATAATTTTATCCTATGGAATAAAATATTTAGATTTAATTTGATTTGTAAGCGCGTTCAGCGTTTGCAGCGTTAGCTGAGCCAGCAAGCCCTTTCACTGCTACAATTATATTGTGCATTATTCTAAGATTTCTTCCTGTATAATAATAATTATATTTATGGTTCTGTACAATGTATTGTGGCACTGAATAACTGTTTATAACTGAATATGCAACAGATTCTCAAGCGTCAACTTGAGGCTACGTCAATCTTGAGAACGGTTTTTAATGCGGGCCTAACTCTGCCGTCAAACGTCCGTCTGTTTGTGTGTATAGCTAGTTCCCCAAATAAGTTAGGGGTCCAGGTGAGAGCGCTTCCATCTTCGGCTCTTTATCATCAGACGTGATTGAGGTCAGGGGCTAACCATAAGAAAAAAAATTTATCATAAACTAACATTCTATGGAACTTGCTATTTAAACAAACCGCCATATTGAAATTGTCTCTGAATGATGAATTTACTAGTGTTGGGCAAGACTCTTACTTAATCCTTCTTTTTTTAAATATTTCGTACACTTACTCCAATCATCTAGTCCCAAACTAAGCAAAGCTTGTACTATGGATACTAGATAACGGATAAACATACATAAATATTTATATAAACATCCATGACTCAGGAATAAATGTTCAAATTCATCACACAAACATTTACCCATCGCGGGATTCGAACCCGCAACCTTTCCTCCTTTACTTATGTCAAACCATATCGAATAATAAAATACCGAAAGTTAAAAACAAGTAGGTACCAGAGAGATCTGAGATCGTCTTTAGAATGACACTTTACATTGAAATATACACCTTGAAATACAATTCAATTTCATGAAATAAGGATCAGGAATATATTGATGATATCTATCTACCCTTTGCGTAATCAAGGACTTAAGTAACTATGTTTCCTTATAATACTTGGTCACTGCGTAAACGAATGGACACTTCAAGTCAATGGTCTGTTATCTAAAGCAGTTGCTACACAGATAGCGATAATAATCTTGTTACCGATGCGATATGTATCGCCCACAGAAGTACTTAACTTTCCAATGTAACTTACCTTTTTATTATCTAATATTATAAATTTATATAAATGCGAAAGTTGGGTTGTTTATTTGTTTGTTGCTTATTCACGGCGAAACGGATGAACGAATTAGAATGAAATTTGGTATAAGGTAGAATATACCCTGGACTGAGGCATGGGATATTTTTATCTCGATAAAGTAAATAGTTCCGCGCGAGATAAAGAAATTTCCGCGTTAAAGTTATTCAACGCAGGCGAAGCCGCGGGTGGAAAGTTACTATACTTTTTATTTTTATTCAAACCAAGTGGCCAAATAAATAAATTCTCGATGTAACTCCAAAAGGTATACCATAATAACTACATATAGTATGGCTCTTATATGCTTGACAGCATTGGGTGTGTGTGTCCAGTCATTGTCCGAAAGTATGTTTTTTTTTATGCACGATCGGTTCGTTTTGTCCTCAATCACACGTGATGTTAAGTGATGATGAGGTCGAAGGTGCAAGCGTACTTGTCAATAATTTTAAATGTATATTCTCCTTTTGTGCAATAAAGTGTATTTGTATTAAATATTAAATGAGGGGACAAGTTATTAGTCATGTTTGATGATGATCAGTTGAGCCGTTTCGAAGATATTTAGCTTAACAGAGTTGATTTGTGTATGTGGATGACGTCATAGTCTTCCGAGGTTTTCTAAATTTGCAATTATACTCAGAGCTTTGTAAATAGCATGTGTAGAGGGGAGGAGGTCAGGTAAGTTTGTCAGCCCTACGACAATATAACATTGTCCTATAGCAAGCCCACGAGCTAGTAATTACTTCATAGCATAGCATCGTCAGTGGAATGAATAACGTTTCGGACTTTGTTATTTAATTGGCCGACTTGTACAAACACTTAGATCCACAGACAGACAGTCACGTGAGCGGCCTCGTTACCATCAAGATAACGAAGCGATGATAGCTTTATACGGGGTGAAATACAAATATAGACCCGAACATAAAATGGCGTGGCAAGTTTCCATACAAAGGAATAAACTTAATTTACACTTTGACGTACGAAGAAACGTCTTTGTTTTAAAAAGAAGAAGAATAATTGTTTATTATGAATACACTAAATAAAAATATACAGTTATCTGGCTTATACCTAATCTAAGAGTAATTATTTGGTTTGCATATAAGCCGCTAGCCTTCCGGGCAACCCTACCGCAAAGCAGTGACCAGGAGGCCGATCGCCCTAAGTTTGAACGGTATTACCATGTATTACCAAAGTTACGTTAAGCACATTTCGTATAATCATTTGAACGGAAACGGTTTAGCTTTGTTTTGGAGCGATCGAACGTTCCGTGTCACTTATGGTAATGCGGTTTGACAGCTGTTTGACAGCGTGTAGAACCAAAAACGTTACATCATTCGTTAACACCTAATAGGTCTACTTGTCATGTATCATGTAGGCTCTTTATAGCTGGTATATTTAAAATGTTTATCCCGCGGGAACTACTCACATTATGGGCATAAAAATATCCTATGTTAAAATCCAGGGTATGTTTTACATAAACGCCTTTAATCAAAATCTATTCATCCATTTCGGCACAAGCAAACATCCAAACTTTTGCATTTATAATATTAGTTAGACAAGAAAACTTAGATTAGATTAGATTAGATTAGATTTATTTAGTTCACTTTTACAATAGCATGTCATACATACAGTTTCGTAAATTTATGAAATTTAAAATAAAAGTGATTGTCAAACATAAAACAAAAAATAATAACATAAAAAACAAATTCCTGTATACAATAGTAAAACATATTACATTATTCACCCAAACTATGAACTACTGAGAGTGGGGCTATACAGGGTGGAAATCATAAGTACTAAGTTCCAAACGATTAATCCGAAACCAAAAAAAGTTACAAAAAAAAAGTAAACTGGCCCCTTTAGAAGATTAAATTGAAGTCATTTCAAAATGGGTAGAAAAAGTTACGATAATTTATACCTGAAATCCCTTTTCAACCTGTATAAGAATAGTGACTTCCCCGCGGCTGTGGGTGAAGCTGGTCTTGGTTGACTCTACTAGATTTTACTACCAGTTATTTTAACTATTATCTCAATTACTCAGTTAAAACTCAAAAGGAACCGAACATTGTTAGTAAATGGTAATTTAATGATTTCCATTAATACACGTGTCAATAATGTGATAAACAAGTTATGATACGAACTACAAAGTGGTCAGTAAACAAGAGAACGGACAGACTTAATGTGATAGACAGTGATATGTGGAAGGATATACTCAGAGATGGACCCACAGGAACTGGAGCCTTTGGAAGGTGAGTTTTAATTTGTTTTTATTTTGCTACAATTATGTATAGATAGATAGATAGATAAGCATTTATTTGCATCCATGTACACATAATAAATTTTACATATGAAAAATACAACTAAAACAATAAAACACAAGTACAGAGACATCAAATATTATATTTTTTCAACATACTTGCTCGTAAAGTGGATCTAATTTCACCGGTTTTAGGTATATCAAGCAGCACATAAAACATGCGTGTGTTATGAACGCAAATAGTGAAGTTATATTCTACAACCGCACTATTTGCTATGGCAAAGAACATAAGTCTCATACAACCAAGTGATAACACCATCAGTTCGGTGAATAAAATATCGCTGATCTTCTAGTGTTATGGATATCAGTAATAAAATATGCTTCAAATTGTTTTTTTCTTGGTCCTGGTTATTATATTGGATACGTAGAGCATTGTACGCATTTTGTGTAAAGTTGGCCCACAGACTGCTCGTATAGAATGTCTGACAGTATGCTTTAAAAAGCGTAATTTTGACTTCAGCAGTACACCGAGCAAATTTATGTGACAACATTTACCACGTACTGACAATGCTCTACGTTCCCTTTCAATATCTAATTTAATATTAATCCCTTAGATTAATGATTGGTCTCCGCGCCGCTGCCACTAGATACCGCACTATGTAGAAAAAACAGGTTCCTGAATGCGGCAACTCAATATTGTAGTGTGTAGATTTATACAGTACTTACTGATGGTATGTGATGCCAGTATCTTTCTTGTTTTTTGTAGTATTGTTATTACATAGTTTGACTACGCAAACCGGCATTTTGCTTCAGTCTTAAACCAAAATTTGAAATTTGTTTGTTTGGTGACTGGCGCGGGTACGCCGAATACGGCGTAGTATTTGTTGCCGCATTTTTCGAGTACGCCGACGGTATCTAGTCGTAGCGGCGCGGAGACCAATCATTAATCTAAGATTAATCCCTTTTAATATTAAGTTAAAAACTATTACATTTCATTCATAATTTTATCGTATGATATAAGTGTTCTTTTGATTGGATTTTAATTTAATGACACAGTGATTGTTGCTATGTCGGTTGTTTTGCCAATTTTTAGCAGGTCAATTCATTATCGTCTTGCCTCAGTCTCAATTTATTTAGGGTCGGCGCAGTACGTCTTTTTCTTCCAATCTCCTTTACCAGCTCCTCATCATGTTCGCCCTTATTGTTCGTACCACCCTTCACATCCATTCATCTTTTCCGTGGTCTTCCTCTTCCGTTCCAACCATCAACATTAGTAACATGCGTGTCATCCCTCCTCAAAACATACCCATACCAAGCCAAACGATTGCCCTTCAACTATATATCTATAGTTTTGTAAGTAAATATAGAAAATTAGCTAGGTTAATAACAATTTCTAATGTTGATGTAATCCGAGGTGAAGCCATGTACCTACAACACAGGTTAACCTAATGTAGGGCGTGGAAATCTACGGAGTTACTCTGGTGTCTCCTTTTTATATGAACCCTTAAGTTTGATGTTAATAAGTTTATCTTTATCTTTAACTTTTCTGTCACGGGTGCCACTTTTAAACTTCCTCTTAGATACTTCTTCTTCTTTTCGTGTCGAGGCAAGTTTCAAATTTTATTGGACCAAAACTTAGCCACTCTAACAGCACTGTCTGTGACGTTAAGGAGGTCGTCAAAGGTGCAGCTGTCAGGACACGCGGGGCAAGACAATACGTGATCCATTGTCTGTGGGGAGACTCCGCACTCGCATCGATCACTCCCGCCATCGAAGAACCCCACCTGCACAGATTATCTTTGCTGCGGCCAACCTGATCTTAGATACTCATTCCTTATTTTACTCCGCTCATCTATCTCATCATTCTCATCTCTGCTGCTTTAAAAATATTCCACTTTAACCTGATGGGCATTACTCACATATTGTATGGGTGACTTGTCGCCATTTCATCCAAGAAATATAAATTTTACCTATAAAAAAATAAAGAAATGCTGTACTGCTGTAAAATATTGTAACAGACTAGGTACTTTCGAACGATTAGAAATTTAGGCACGTGAACAATAACGCAGTTTTAATATAAATCCCATGATGTTCTGATAAAGTCATATCAGACTCGTGTAAGATAACCACTGAATTGTAGTAGTTAGTGCATATTAGATAATGAAATAAACAATTAAGGGGCTGACAGTGAATGCTGAATATTACCATGTCTAGAACAGAACACCATATCATTAAAGCTTTTACAATACAATACAAATACACTTTATTGCACAACAGAAAAGAAAATACAGTTTCAGAAAAGTGGTAAGATTAGAATGTACAATTTGGCGACCTTATCACGAAAAGCGATCTCTTCCAGGCAACCTTTGGGTATAAGGACAGTACATTTGAAATATCCTTAGACATACACACAGCGCCATCTAGTTCCACAGTAAGCAACTATAGGCTTGTGTTGTGGATACCAGATGGTTGATATACTACATAAATACATTTTTTTTTTGTAAATAAATACTTATTATAAATGAAAACATTCATAACTCCCTGCCGGGAGGGATACCCACCAAAACCCATATAATATATTACATATGTACACTTTGCAGAAGGCCTACCCCCCCGACCACCACGACCTCGTATCAACAGGCAGTGTAGTCACGTCGCGTCCAGAGGGTGCTACAAGGGCCCGCTCAGGTTATGTCGGCTGTTGGCTCTGATGATCATGCTACCGAGTGCCTTCATCATGGTACCATTGTACTTGAGGTAAGATATTGTTCAATGGACCCCAGATGATTTTTTTTTTTGGTTTATTCTCCAAGAACGGTGGAAGGCAAAGGGATCTGGCGACCAATCGCTCTATTTTTTTTTTTTACGTTTTAACGGTTTTACCTTTCGAGCGGAACTTTTTTGGTTTTACTTTAGTTTAGCTGATGTATAAAATGGTATCGCGCGATTTTTTGTGAACGATTATATCGTTGACGCTACCAAAGTAAAACCAAACCCAAACTGTTTAGAGCTAACCAGGAGAATAAAAAAAAACTAGTTTAATTTCCGTTCAAACGATTAGCGCGATATTTTTGTTATGGTTTAGCTTTGATATTATCGTTCAAACTTAGCGCGATCGGCCCCCTGAGCCCATACAGCTTAGTCTCCTGTAGTATTTATTCTTTTTGTTTTTTTTTTTATTTCTTCAGTATAGTGTCAGAATGCTTTACGAAATATTTTGGCGGCTTCTTTTGGGAACCTGAAAGCTTCGGACTTTACACTTCCTTCACTTGTACACCATCACTGGCTTTTGCCGTACAATATTCTGCCCTTATTAAAGTTCAAAACTCAGAATGCACACCAAAAAATAAAAACTAAAATGCAACATCACTCGCTAAGTTCCCGCCAAAAAGCCTCGACCACAGACAAAGCAAAGAGAATGATCTAGGATTACAGACTGCAGTCTGGGGTAGAGACGAATTTTACTACCATTTATTCGCGGTTTGATCCGTGTGGTTGATTATCCGTTGGGAACTACCCTATTACAGTCACTGTATACCCGAGTTTTGGATATCTACCTTTTTAATATAATAAACTTTTAACAGTAATACTACTTTCAGGTACAGGGTGTACTCCGGGCAGATGTACCCGATGAGTATGACCGACATGCGGCTCATTGACAGCAAGATCTCGCCCACGTGGTGTCAGGTAGGTGTGTATGCACCCTTATCACTTCTTTACCCAAATACAACAAAAACTATGTTAATAGTTAACTGATTTTCATCAAACATGGCTAAGAATCTTTACACTCTTTAGTCTTCCATACAAAAGAATCCGCACTATCGGACCACGCTTTACTGAGATACTTCCGCACAAGGACTGGACACACACACAGACACATCCAACACTTAAAAGGGATAATTCCGTCCAGTGGCGCCCTCATTGGGTAAATTAACATTTAAAATATTTCATGTGAAACCTTGAAATAATGTTCCATTTTCCAAATAAAAAACAAATTTGGATATATAGCTTTGAAAATCGCAGGAATTGGTACATATGATTAACCAAGAGAAAAAACTCCAATTTCACAGGTAAAGACCCAATATTTACAAGCCAAGGCTTACATTATTCTAATCACTGATCACCAAAGTCAAGTCATTGTCTACCGTGACGACAGTAAGCGGTATATGACGATAAGCCGCCGAAATTTGGTTCTTTCACAACGTTATCTGGCTTGTAAAAGATAACTTTATCTAAAAGCCTTGTGCTGGTCCTTCAAGTTAATAAACTATCTTAATAAAGCTGAGGTCACACCCCGGACACACTTAGGCCCGTATTAATAAACCAATCTCAATACAAGTCTTGAGGCTGAATCTCAAGCTCAAGCTCCATGCTAATTTATAAACCAATCTTGAAGTCTACTCAGTTGAGATCCCTTCTCAAGTATTCGCCTCACCGGCGAATGAATGATAGTCTTGAGTTTCGTTTATTAATACGCGCACCTCTCAAGTGAGTACTGCTTGAGTATGCACATGCTTTTCAAGTCTCAAGTTAGGTTTATTAATCAATACGTTTACTTGATACATTTTTTTCATATGAATAGAGTACCTGTCATAATATAAATGTTTTTTAACAAATCGGTAGCTTGCTTTAGATATAGTATAGGTATAGTATAGATATAGTATAGTAATAAAACATAGACTGTTGGAAATAAAAATGGAACATAATAATAAACAACAAAAAGGCCGGCGAAGCGCTGGCACTCAGTAGGAACAATTTACGCATTCTCACAAGGGCACTAACGGGACACTGCTGTCTGAGCAAACACATGCTCAACATAGGGCTCCGAGAAACAGGAATGTGCAGACTTTGCCTCCTCGCAGAGGAAACACCTGCACATCTGCTGTGTGAATGTGGCCCGCTAATGCGTAAACGCAATATCCACCTGGGCAGCCACTTATTACACCCGGATGAGATAAAAACCATCGGTGCCAGGAAAATTATCCAATTCCTCAAAGAGGCAAACCTGAGCAACGAACTGTAGGTTAGTGGCGATCACAATAGATCGGCAACGGTCGCAGTGATACAGGTCTCCGATGACCTGCAACAGCCACACACACATACAAAACAATACAACAACAAAAACTTTAAGATTTTCGTGGCGTTACCAATGAGCATTAATAAATATATGTTTATTTCAGACAGACACCAAACAGGTCATCTTATATTATCATGTATGTAATCTACAAGTTTTAAAGCACTCCAGTATCTTTTGCATTTAACTTTTAACTGTCTAATGATATTAAATGTATGAAGGTAAATGAATTTAAAACCAGAATCAAGGTAGTGTTAACTAACCAGTGATAAATAAATATCCTTGGACATACACACAGCGCCATCTAGTTCCACAGTAAGCAACTATAGGCTTGTGTGGAAACCAGATGGTTGATATACTACATAAATACATTGTTTTTTTTTTGTAAATAAATACTTATTGTACTTAAATGAAAACATCCATAACTCGGGTGTAAATGTCCGTATTCATCACACAAACATGCAATGCAATACAATACAACATATGCCCCTAGCGGGATTCGAACCCGCAACCTTTTGGTATAGTGGCCAGAGTTGCTAACCACCACAGCAAACAGGTCGCCAAAACTATTACATTAAAATTACCACTGTGAATTTAATTGCATCCGACAATATTAGAACTGCTGTAACTATTTTAAAAAAAAATCGATCAATAACTTCTTTATTGATAATTAATGCGATTAATTATATACGCCGTAATCTTTGTGTAGTTTTTGTTAATTGTACAATAAAGAGTAATTTGATTGATTGATTATATTTATGAAAAAATTTCAGCAAGGGCATATATCACGACTCAGTAAATTTTGAAAAATATAAAGTAACCCTTGATTATTTTTTTTAGAAAATTGTATTGAAAGATCTTAGCATCTTCTACAAGGCAATGAAGTTCACAGTGGTAATTGTAATTTAATAAACCTAAAGCAAGCTACAGAATAGATAGATAGATATAAAGACCGGCTAGAAAAGATTTTTATTCTGTTACTGATAGAATAAAACCTTCCTTCTACAAAAAAACAAAAACAAAAAAACGTTTATTTTGAGTTTCTTTGAAACCCCAACACATTCGGGGGACTGGCTATTTTATCTCTGACAACCGGAACACGACAATGCTATTAACATTGCTGCTTGGCGGCAGATTTAGATAAGATGGTGGTAGCTAGCCAGGCGGACATTTAAAATGCCCTACCACTAACCAAACCGAGTACTTAAACATGTACCCCGCTGGGGATCGAACCAGCGACCTCCGAATCGTAAACCCAATGTTGTTTACATTGAGCCACGGAGGCGGTTAAAACACTTCTACCATACTATAAATAGTTTATGGGCAGAAAATATACTCCCTTGATCTTAATAATCTTACAATGTAACAAAACATCAGATAACAGGTGCCGATGCATGTCTGTATACTCCGAGACATAGCCTTATATACCGAATGAGTTTTTTACCGTAAAGAAAAAAAATAGGGCATATTAGTTAAGTGAAATAGAAGTTATTGGCATAGGTAGTTTGTTTTTTTTTTTCAAAATCGCATTGATATGTGACTGGCGGGATTCGCGAAATTTATTTGGAACTTATATTTTCTCGATGTCTTTTTTATTTTTTAATTAAATGATGTAACTTATATGGAATTGGCCACAAACGCGACCGTCAAATGATACAACGCTTTATTCGATTACAAACTAAACTACCTATGCCAATACCTTCTATTTCACTTACCTAGTATGCCCTATTTTTTTCCTTACGATTAAAAAACTCATCCGGTAAATGTATGATTGTCCGAGAAATATTAAAAAATATATCTTACAGCGCCAAGTGGTAAGATCGAATGCGACATTCAACGCGTTTGTGGTGCCGGGCCCGCCCGAGCTGGCGTCTGACCTGATCCCCGTGACCATGACCAGGGAGCTGGAGCTGGAGGACGACATGAAGGAATACTGGGGCTTCTATCTGCTCAAGGGATCCACGGTTACCGTCTCCGCTTGTGTTCGGTGAGTGAATTGTACTGAGATACCACTTAATTCCGATGATGTAGGCAGTTGGTTTTATGGACATTCAATAATTGGGTCTATACCTATGAAATTGGAGTTTTTTTTCTTCGTTAATCATTTATGTACCAATTCCTGCGATTTTCAAAGCTATATCCAAATTTGTTTATTTGGAAAATGGAATATTATTTCAAGGTTTCACATGAAACATTTTTTAATTTCTGGGCTGAATCACATACTCGTAATAAAAATAATTTGAACACAGCTCTTTTCATGTGCTTCCCATAATCATTTCTTAGATTCGCTGAA
Source organism: Oegoconia quadripuncta (assembly GCA_949316235.1). Lineage (NCBI taxonomy): Eukaryota > Metazoa > Arthropoda > Insecta > Lepidoptera > Autostichidae > Oegoconia > Oegoconia quadripuncta. The sequence goes on from OX438748.1 coordinate 35,057,402, forward strand.
ACTTTTATAAAGCGGTTACTTTTAAAAATTAACGCTGCCTATACTTAACTTAATGTTATCCGCTAATACACACAAAGTTTAGCTAAATTTGGATTTGCCGTTCCCAAAAAAAAAACAAAAATATTTGTATGGATAAATCAGTCTTAATGAAATTCTTCATACAAAACGCCAATTTCATTGGTAAGGACCTTATGTCCAAGTGAGGCTACACGGAGGACAGCCGATACTTGTGCGGTGATACATTACAAACTATGGGGCATCTTCTATGCTGCCCTGCGACATTGGGTTTACGATTCGGAGGTCGCGGGTTCGATCCCCAGCGGGGTACGTGTTTAAGTACTCAGTTTGGTTGGTGGTAGGGCATTATAAATGCTCCGCCTGGCTAGCTACCTCATCTAAATCTGCCGCCAAGCAGCAATGTTAATAGCATTGTTGTGTTCCGGTTGTCAGAGATAAAATAGCCAGTCCCCCAAATGTGTTGGGGTTTCCGGGTCAGTACGCTTCCACCTTCGACCTCATCTTCATTTAACATCAGGTGTGTAACCCAACCCTCAGATGGCCCGGCGCCTCCCTCATCATGATAAAGGGCTACAAACACCTGCAGGAGTGCGCGTACATCGGAGACGACTCCTCAGAAGAGCTGGACGAGCTGCTGGAAGCGCATCAGCTGGGTCTTCTCTCCAACACAACGCTGCTAGAGAAAATTGAGCAATTGAAAAAGATCGACGGCAAAGCTAATGACCCTGGTGAGTTCTTGATTATCACACATTTACATTTACATCATCCACTATAGACAAACATACACACATCAACAGCCTTATGTTCTCACTGTTCGGGCACAGCCACATGCCGGATTGATAGATATCTTGAAAAGGTCAACATTCATCACACATGGATAAGAACCTTCCCCTGTATATAAAAACCCGCACTGAAATAAATCGACTAAATCATTTTGTTTTGGGAATTGCAACTGTCCGTCCTTGTCATATCGTGACATATTAGGTCCTTACCTATGAAATTGGCGTTTTGTATGAAGAATTACATTAAGACTGTTTTCTCCATACAAACATTTTTGATTTTTTTTTGGGAACGGCAAATCCAAATTTAGCTAAACTTTGTGTGTGTTATCGGATAACATTAAGTTAAGTATAGGCAGCGTTAATTTTTAAAAGTAACCGCTTTATAAAAGTTTCAGCGAATCTAAGAAATGATTATGGGAAGCACATGAAAAGAGCTCTGTTAAAAAATTTTTATTATGTGATTTAGCCCAGAAAATAAAAAATATTTCATGTGAAACCTTGAAATTATATTCCATTTTCCAAATAAAAAACAAATTTGGATACAGCTTTGAAAATTGCAGGAATTGGTACATAAATGATTAACGAAGAAAAAAAACTCCAATTTCATAGGTAAAGACCCAATACTACTGAGATCGCGTGCTTCATCTTCGGCCACATCGTCACTTCCCATCAGGTGAGATTGTGGTCAAACGCGTATCCAGTTAACCACAAAAAAAAAACATAATGACAGGGACAGTGCATTGCACCGGGACGACCGGTTGGTGTAGTGGATAGTGATCCTGTCAGCGAAACCAACAGTTGCGGGTCGAATCCCGCGACGGGTAAATGTGATGAATACGAACATTTATTCCGGAGTCATGGATGTTTATATAAATGTTTATGTATGTTTATCCATAGAACAAGCTTTGCTTAGTTTGGAACTAGATGATTGGTGTAAGTGGCCGAAATATTTATTTATTGGTATTGCTATAATTTTGACTTAGGCGGTAGAGCCCCTCACACACACACATACGTCGTTCTTACCATTGACACCAGTCAATAGGGTCACTTAGTTATGTGTGTACCTATTACTCGCCCCCCCCCCCCCTTTTCAATCTTTTCTCCATTTAACAGACTCGCCACATAGCAGTAAAGTTGATAAGGTGTCAGCCGATGATCTAGTTTATTTTAGGTTCCTTTCGGTGTGTAGGAGATAGTTACCTAATCAATGTTTGTCGTGTCATGCATGACGATGATTCATATAAATATTATTGCCAAAAATATTGCAAAGTCACAGGCTTGTTGTCCAATATACGTGTCTGTAATTTTTATCACATTTAAGTTTACTATATTCTAATGTATGTCTTTCACGGGACATACCATAAAATAAATAAATAAAATAAAAAGCCTTTTTGTTTTCCATTTTCTCCATTCATTTATTTATTAATTAACAAGTCGAATATTAGAACGATTGTGAGTCCTGAGGACAGATGAGAACGAGCCGTTCGCGCAATTTATCAATTGAGACCTGCAGTGTCACTTATAGAGACAGATTTAAAGAGTATAATATTCTAACCTTATCGTCACAGTATATTTTTGAAAATCTAATATATGTCAAAAAAAATATAGCATCATTTAGGAAAAATAGTGATAAACATGATGTCAATACAAGAAATAAAGATAAACTTGCAGGTCACATAAGTCGCCTCCGCAAAGTCTTACTGACATTTAATTCAAAGGGTTATGTATACGCTTTTTCAATAAGGTTCCAGTTGATATACAAAATCTCCCTCTCAAGAGTTTAAAGATACTATAAAACAGAAACTTATTAACAAAGCATATTATAAAATATCAGACTATTTAGATGATAATCATCCCTGGACATAATTAGATCGTTCGCATGCCAGGCTATTTCACAATTAATAATGAAATATAAAAACCTTTTTGTAATATAAAAACCTTTATGTAAAATCAAAGACTGATTTTAAAAGAGCAACCCTTCGAGTTTCTTGCTTGTTCTTCTCAGGGGAATATTGCATTTTGAACAAGCAGTAGCTTAAAAAATGTAAAATTGACTATTTTAAGTGTATACTCTGTGTACCTACAAAATAAAGCATTTTTGACTTTGACTTTGACTTTGAGTCGCGCATCACTAGCACAAAATATTTAAATTCTTAAATTCATTGTTTTCAATTTTACATTGTAAAGGCCGATGGTGTACAATAAAACTGAATGTTTGGCGACGTGCCACGGTTGGTCATAATTGACAAACACGTAACTATTTATTATCGAAGTCCAGTGATTTAGAATTAGAAAGATCAGGTCAAATGATCACCTGAGTATCTAGTAGATTTATTTTAACCTTTTCGTCACAGTCACATGACAAAAAAATATGGCATCATTTAGGAAAAATAGCGATAAACACATGTCAAAACAAAAAATATAGATAAACTTGCAGGTTATGTAAGCAGACTCCGCATAGTCAATAATTCATTCAGAGGGCTATGCAAACTTTTTATCAATAAGGTTCCCATCTGATATACAAAATCTTTCTTTCAATAAATTCTATAAAACTTATGTTTCATAGAATTTATTGAAAATATCAGACTATTTACATGACAATCAACCATGGACCTAACAAGCACATTCGCATGCCAGGCTATTTCATAATTAATAATGAATAATTGTGCCTTTTGAAGGTTTTGAAGGTCGGTGGGTCATGTATATTTAATCCGCCTGCTCTTAAACGGTGAAGGAAAACATCGTAAGGAAAGCTGCGTGCCTGCAGAAATATAAATTCTAAGGCGTTGGAAGTCCCCAACCCGCATTGGGCCAGCGTGGTGGACTATGGCCCATACTCCCTCATTTTACGAGGGAAGGCCAACATACAAGCAGTGGGATGTTTACGGGCTGAGATGATGATTGTACTCATACTCATTTATTTTTTCCATAGGCGTCTTCCGCGCTCTTGGACATGTCCATTACAATACAATAAATTAATTAGGTATACCTAATTAAATGTAAAAGCGAAAGTACATTAATTATTAACTAATATGTGGATACAAATAAAAGGATTATAAAATAATTTAGAGTAATGTAGCTGCTGTAAAGAGGCATTGTCAGTCTGCATAATAAGTAGCTGCTGTAAATTGTCTGCTGGCATTGTCAATTTCCTTTTTGTAATATAAAACCTGTTTTCAAAAGAGCAACCCCTCGAATTTCTTGCTTGTTCTTCTCAGGGGAATATTGCCTTTTAAGGAAGCAGTAGCTTAATAAATGTAAAATCTGACTATTTTAAGTGTACGTGTACCCTGTGTACCTATAAAATAAAGCATTTTTGACTTAGTTTATCAGGGGTTTTCTAAATTTTTAATACATAAATAGTTATTTTAAATAACAATATTAGTTTAAAATCAGAAAACCCGACAGTATTTTGTATTTCGCGGGCGCCATGGTGGATTTTATACCATAACATGTACACTATAACACTCCAGGGATCAAGACGAATCTAAAGAAATGAAATGAAATGAAATGAAATGAAAATCATTTATTCATGTAGGCAATACAATATGCACTTATGAACGTCACTTGTTTTTTAAACTACCACTAGCTCGGAACGCGACCACTACTGAGAAGAGCTAGCGAGAAACTCAGAGGGTTTGTCTCTTTTCAATCAATCATTTACAATCAAGAAAGGTTACAACAATTTTAGATATCGTGTAGAGGAGCCGTTTAATCCCATGGATTACTTTCATTAAAAAGACACCATCACCATGCACTTCGAAGTCGGTTAAGCCGTTTAAGCTACAGGAGGTAACCTAGAAATCTACATACATAAATACATAATAATCAATAAAAAAATATCCTTGGACATACACACAGTGCCACAGTTCCACTTTAAGCAACTATAGGCTTGTGTTGTGGATACCAGATGGTTGATATACTACATAAATAAAAAAAAACAAACAAACAAAATATTCTTTATTGTACAACAATAAGAAACATTACATAAATAAGAAAAAGGGGATAGTACAATTTGGCGGCCTTAAATACATATTTTTCTTTTGTAAATACATAATTATTATAAATGAAATCATCCATATCTCGGGTACTCATGTCCGTATTCATCATACAAATATACCTAGCGGGATTTTTTTTTACCTTACCTTATTTATTTTTATTACCTTTTATACCTTTTGGTATAGTCGTCACAGTTTCTATTTTTATTTTTATTTTGTTTATTATGAAACAAACAGTCGTTTATAAACATATTCAAAACTTAAAAAGAACTAAACCTAGACCTACAGTTTCCACAATTTTTATAAACTTATAATTGAAGAGATTTAAATATTACAATTTATAAAGTGCAATGGTGAGCCAAAAAAAAAAGAACAGTAACAAACAACATTGGTTATTGTGAGGCACAGTCGAGGATAGCCTATTGTTGCAAACCCATCACTATATCCCATCAAATAACCGCCATCATATATCATATATATTTATCATAACACAAAATATATTATCATAGATTAGATTAGATTAGATTTATTTAGTTCACTTTTACAATAGCGTGTCATACATACAGTTTCGTAAATTTATGAAATTTAAAATAAAAGTGATTGTCAAACATAAAACAAAAAATAATAACATAAAAAACAAATTCCTGTATACAATAGTAAAACATATTGTTATATGTATGTCAAAAATAATTAAGAAAGTATAAGTATGTAACCATTGTTACGTCAACGTCATACCATTTTAGAATAATCAAAATGAAATAAAACAAAACAAAATAAAATATAAACCATGTCATGAGATTATTGATATGCCATAATCACCTTTGTCAAATTATAGTTGAATACAAGTTAAAATAGATATATTAAAATAGAAAACATGTCAGGAGGTTATGAAAATGTCATATCCATATACTCTTTAATAGAATAAAATTCATTTTCCAACAAAAAGTTTCTCAGTTGGCGAATGAATGCGTCGTCATTTTTTTCGTCACGTAAATCTGCGGGTAGATGCTCATAGTACGTAGGCCCGATCACACGGGGGTTTTTTGTCGCGAGTGTTGTGCGTCGTGAGACAGATCCTTAATAGATGTCCACCTCCGACGCGACGGCTAAAACTAGACATATTCCGCCGCACAAACAATATCACTTGGTATAAGTACAGTGAGTACAATGTACATACAACATATTATGATAATATGTTTCTATACATGTATATATATATATATATATACTTATACATATATATACTTATACATAATAATAACAAGTATATCAAGCCTTAGCTCACTTAAAAGCTTTCTTCAATGAGTTCAATGAATAGCAGTAAATATCAACGTTAAGAAGTTTTTCGTTTTTTTTTTTTTTTTTTTTTTTTTATATGAGAGAGCGGCAAACGAGCATGCGGGTCACCTGATGGAAAGTAATCACCGCCGCCCATGGACACCCGCAACACCAAAAGGGTCACAGATGCGTTGCCGGCCTTTGAGGAAGGTGTAGGCTCGTTTCTTGAAGGTTCCAATGTCGTACTCGTTCGGGAATACCGCTGCCGGAAGTCCGTTCCACAGGGTGGTCGTACGTGGTAAGAAGTTTCTTGAGAAACGTACAGTGGTAGACTTCCACTCATCCAGGTGATGTGGATGGAAATTTAATTTTCTCCGAGAAGTGTATCGGTTAAATTGAGCAGCGGGTATTAGCTCGAACAGTTCTTCAGAACACTCCCCATGAAATATGCGATAGAGAATGCAGAGGGACGCGACGTCTCTTCGCAACGCCAGGGGATCCAGTCGGTCGGTGAGACTCTCTTGGCCGACAATTCGTTGTTATTATATAGTCTACAAGCACGTTTTATAAACATATTTTCTGCGTAACACGTTCTGCTATTGGAGATATGAAATAAATCCTTTTTTCTACATTCACGTTCACGTCTTCGAGGTACTCTAAAATGAACACTGTGTAATAAGGAGGGGACATCCAGGTGACTATGTATTATTTTATATAATAAAACAGCGTCAATACAATCACGTCGGAGTTTAAGGGATTGTAGATTTCGACGAGAAGCGGATCTATTCTAACCACTATACCAAACAGGTCGTCGTCGTATCATGAAACAATGGCTGTAAAGGTTCTCAAGAAACCTCTGACGATATCGCTTAGGTCTTAGCGAAGTCAGTTGTAGTCCGAACAGCGAATCGAGAGCTGGTGCATGCATATATACATACTTACTTACATACATACACTCGAAAAACATTACCCTCCTTCCTTGGGCAGTCGGATAAAAGGCAACATCGAATTTCTTGCTCATTCTCTCTCATAATGCGAACAGCCACGGCATGGAACTCCCTTTCGGCGTCCTACAACATTGGGATCTTCAAGAGCAGAGTGAATAGGCATCTACTGAGATCGCGTGCTTCATCTTCGGCCACATCATCACTTCCCATCACATCCGATCCCAAAAAAAAAATCTCTATTAGGTCTACTTCATGAATGAGCAGTAGGTAATAAATTTAACGATTTACAATCTAATACTTTTTTTTTATACAAAAACACAAATTTGAATCCCACGATTCGGCTTTTATATAACACGACATCTTTTGACGCTACGATAACCTCAGCCATGTTCGTATCAGGAACTTTGAACTCTGATAAGTAAACATTAATAACTAGTTGTGAATATCTGAATATTTCCTTGTATTATTCAATACTAGAGCTCGCCCGCAGGTCCGCCCGGATTATGCTTATACCGGATGAGTTTTTTTACCGTAAGGAAAAAAATAGGGCATATTAGGTAAGTGAAATAGAAGTAATTGGCATTGGTAGTCTAATTTCTTTTTTCAAAACTATCTTCAATAAAACTACAAAATCGTCTAAATATGTAATGCCATTCTGATGTTTACCATGATTACACAAAATCTACTGGACCGATTGCGCTGAAATTACAATGGGACCAACTCGACGGTATCCCCTTTCATTTACAAAAAGAACCATGTGAATCAACCGCCAAATACTGGAGATATCGGTGTACATACATAAAAAAAAAAATACGCCCCGAATACAGAACCTCCTCCTTTTTCCTCCTTCATTAAAATAAATAAATAAATAAAACTTGGAGAAAATATGAGTTCGAAATAAATTTCGCATGACGACGATTCCCTACGATAAAAACTTCCTTACGGTAAAAAAAACTCATCCGGTATAATCATGAACAGCCTTACTCCTGCCCACTGTTGAGGCACAGCCTCCTCTCACTGGGAGAGGAGGCTGAGGGGGAAATAAATTGATTCTGATTCTGAGGATTCTACCTTCAATCCAATGAGTAAAGAACCCTTCAATTGTAAACAACCGGCTTGGTCGACCCCTCCATATTTAACGTGCTCTCTGAAGAAAAAATGTGTGCTTTAATCCAGGGCATGTTCTACCTATACAGGGTGAATTTGAATTCGCGTAATTCCTGTTTACTGGTGACTCCACTCCTGATTATGAACAACTTTCCTCAAGGAACCATAGTTGAGTTCGATAAAAAAGTTTTCGATTATCCATACAAAGTAACCATACTGAAACCACCTTTAGTATGGAAGCCCAAAAATATCCGGCTGATTTCGGCTATGGTGCCTAGTGGAAAGTCGTTCATAATCAGGAGTGGAGTCACCATTTAATGGGAATTACACGAATTCAAATTCACCCTGTATACCACATTTCATCCAAGTCCGTTCATCATAAACAAACTTTTTTTTTTTTTTTTTTTTTTTTATGATTGACTGGATACGCGTTTGACCACAATCTCACCTGATGGAAAGTGACGATGTGGTCGGAGATGAAGCACGCGATCTCAGTAAATGCCTATTCACTCTGCTCTTGAAGATCCCAAGGTTGTAGGATTCAGGAAAGACTGACGCCGGAAGGGAGTTCCATGCCTTGGCTGTTCGGATGATGAATGAAGTGTCGAACTTCTTAGTGCGAATGTTCGGTATATTAACTATATACGGGTGGAATCCCTCCCCACGCCTAGTGGTCCGAAGATCAAACAATTGTTGTTGTTGTTGTAGACACTTACACCAATCATCTAGTCCCAAACTAAGCAAAGCTTGTACTATGGATACTAGATAACGGATAAACATCCAAACTTTCGCATTTAATATTAGTTTGATTAGGTAGGTATACTAGTTATATTGTTATTTGGAATACCTTGAGTCTATTATCGGGACGAGAGTAACAAAATCATAAGAAATAACAGCATACAATAGCAGCATCATAATGTTTTGACCCGATTATTTTTTAATCTAAGTATATGTAGGAAATTACTAACAAAAACTTGGCACAACCCTATTCAACACATAATGAATGAGATACCTACATTGTGTTATGTTAAGTATGAAACATTAGTTCGTATACATCTTCTGTTTGGTGTAGTTTAAGTGGGTTCGAAAGAAGAGACGTGGTTTGAAGGTCCCTCAGATATAAGAGTATGAAGCGAGGATCTCCAAGCAAGCGGCTTTACGCTGCGTAGAGAAGAAGCTCGAGCTGTATACCGCGTCATGGGAAAAGCATATATTGGGTCTTTACCTATGAAATCTTTAATTGGTACGAATTAATCACATGTACCAATTCCTGCGATTTTCAAAGCTATATCCAAATTTGTTTTTTATTTGGAAAATGGAATATTATTTCAAGGTTTCACATGAAATATTTTTTAATTTCTGGACTAAATCACATAATAAAAAAATTTGAACAGAGCTCTTTTCATGTGCTTCCCATAAACATTTCTTAGATTCGCTGAAACTTTTATAAAGCGGTTAATTTTAAAAATTAACGCTGCCTATACTTAAGTTAATGTTATCCGAGAATACACTCAAAGTTTAGCTAAATATTGGATTTGCCGTTCCCAAAAAAAAATCAATAATTTTTGTATGGAGAAAACAGTTTTAATGAAATTCTTCATACAAAACGCCAATTTCATAGGTAAGGACCTAATATTTACTTCTCCATACTGACATTTCTTGTCAACAGAAACAATGAAGCGGCACAAGGCAGGCATTAGTTTCCATGACCCAAGCAACACAGCCAATATAACCTCACCAGATACCGTGCCAGCTGTTGACGTCACCGACCATGATCCTAAGGTAACAACCTTGTTTTATAATCGTCGTATTCTTTTTTTTTATGATTGACTGGATTCGCGTTTGACGACGATCTCACCTGATGGAAAGTGACGATGTGGTCGAAGATGAAGCACGCGATCCCAGTAAATGCCTATTCACTGTGCTCTTAAAGATCTCAAGGTTGTAGGATTCAGGAAAGACTGACGCCGGAAGGGAGTTCCATGCCTTAGCTGTTCGGATGATGAATGAAGAATCGAACTTCTTAATTCAAATGTTAATCTGCTTGTTCTTGTTTAGATCTCGGGACAGGGTCTCATCAATGGCTTTATGTCCTCATTAACTCACAGCTTCCTAACATTAAAGAGGGTACAGTCCATCCACATCCACCGAGCGGGCCTAATTCGGATTGGTGGATTTATGTCAAACTGGAAGTACTGGAACCCACGTGATAGTTAGTGTTTCAAACCGCCACAGTAGGCCATCGATTTAGCTTACTTTGAAATGAAATGAAATAGTAATTTATTTGCAAATGATTTTAGGTATAAACATAGTTCCAGCAAAATCTGCCTATATACAGGCGTGCAAATATTATTCATAATTTAATTTTATACATATTTTATGTCAAGCATTCACTACAATATTTACGAAGTATAATTATGTCAATGTTACATTATATGTTAATCATTATTATTGTCAAGTATTATTGTTATTAAGTAAATTTTCGTCAAGATATTCCTTAATTGAATAGTAGCTCTTTTCACCAACCAATATTCACCCCGATAGGATTCTTAAATCGTCTACTTAGCGACTTAAGATGTTATGCGTCCGTAATCTGAGATGGCTACTCATCTGATAAAAAATCCGTTCTTCATTTCTTTTGAAGCATTCAAAATTTGCCTTTAAATAAATTTAAAACCACCTTTAAAGGGAAGCTAGTGCTATTATAAAATTTCTGACTATCTAGATGATAAGAATGCATTGACATGAACCGCTCGGCGATATCTAATCAATTATTTCCTTTCCTTTATTTATCGAATCATAAATTAGATCAAACCCTGAGTTTCTTGCTCGTTCTTCTCTGGGGAATCTGCCTTGTGAATGAGCAAAAATTGTATGTCATGACGATTTCAAATGTTATTCTTAATGTTAATGTTATTCTTAACTTACGAAATAAACTTTATTTGAATTTTGAATTTTCATTTCAATTCAATTCTTTGATTATTTTTTTTTAAGCACAACGGGATGGTACTTGACCTCAATCACACCTGATGTTAAGTGAAGATGAGGTCGAAGGTGGAAGCGTACTGACCCGGATACCCCAACACATTTGGGGGACTGGCTATCTTATCTCTGACAACCGAAACACAACAATGCTATTAACATTGGCGGCAGATTTAGATAAGATGGTGGTAGCTAGCCAGGCGGACATTTAAAATGCCCTACCACCAACCAAACCGAGTACTCAAACATGTACCCCGCCGGGGATCGAACCCTCGACCTCCGAATGGTAAACCCAATGTTGTTTACATTGAGCCACGGAGGCGGATGATTCTTTCATCTGGTTCTATTTTGTCATCATTAGGAGCTCCGGGAGATCCTTGAGCGTTTGCACGCGTTGCGGCAGGCAGCAAAGACGGAGTCCCTCAAGCACTATCAACCACCGCCACACCTGATGTCGCTTCCAGCGCTTCACAGGCATAGAGATGCTAACGTCGACAGGGATGAGAGGAGGTGGCTATCTTTTAAAGGTATATTATACGAGTAGGTTAAGTAAAAGATCTTCTTTCATTGGGGTATATTCTCTACCTAGCAAGCATTTATTTATGTAAATATAAGGTCTAACAAAATTAACCCGACAAACATTGCAGAGTGTATGTATAGGATGTTATTACGAAACTAATAAATAATAAAACATTAAAGTTAACAGATTTTATTCAAAAAATAAAATTTAAAATAAAGTTTGTGAGTTGGATCTTAATGGCCGCGCGCTCTAAGAACTTTGCCACAACACACAAACACGTGCCGCGGGTATCTTTGAAGACGCCGAAAGGCGACCAATCGACGCTCGCCGCGACGAGCTGTGATTGGTTGCGCCCTGTGCCCCGCCACTATTTGCCTGTTTAACGTGTAACATAAGGCACAATCGAAATGAAGTAAGTCTGTTAATTTGTATTTTCATTTGCACTTACATTTAATTTTTTTACTCGAAAACAAAATTTTTAAGGCTAGTTTTTTTGATGAATATATTATTTTATTGTCATATACGTGCAATTACCAAACTTTGTCGGGTTAATTTTGTTAGATCTAAAATTAATACTTTGTTTTTCCTTCAAAACTCCAGTCTATTCATAATCAAGGTACTTGCAACTGTATCAAAATATCAGCCACATCATCGTGATACGAATAATTTTAATGTTTCTATTTCCAGATATTGATGGTAACAACAGCGAACAGGAAACTACAGTTCCACCTAACAGTCTAAACTTACGACCAACTATAAAACCTGAAGTACCCAATAAAACAGAAGCTAGTACAAACTTTTCAAAAAAGAATGCTACGGTAATTAATATAAACTCTACAAAAACGAATATGACAGAACTTACTAAGAAAGATCCTACAGATGAGGATACGACTACAAAAGATGTTCAAAATCTCCCAACTGAAGTTCCTGACACTGCTCAGGAAGAAGATGTCGAAATTGATACAAATGTTATGAAAAACAATCAACTGGCCGAAGATGTTACGAGTGGAAATAAATCAGATTTGGTAAGTATTCCCGGCAAAGAAATAAAACCGGGCACCGTGTGGTTAACTAGTGTGATGATAACTTCATATCTCTATCTACCCTTATCAATATTATTGTCATCATTTCTGTCTATTTTTGGTTTATTGCTGAGTACATTTCCTTCGAAATTCATTTATAAAATTGTCATGTTGTTCTAATTCATTATCCATCTGCCACCAAAAGAATTCATTAGCATATGTTCCAATAGCAATAGAATTAAATAATTTCTAGACATTGAACATAAATTTTCTGTTTAATTTCATATCACCTATAGGCAGAATTTTTACTATTGAAAATTTTCTTAATAGTCCTTATGCAAATAATTCTGTATTTTCACATTCTATATCACATTTCAAAGAATGAACTAGTGAAGGCTAATGATTCTCGTTGATTAAGTACTTATCTTTTGCATAGCTTCTAATAGCGAACCAATGTCTTTTATCATCATAAAACATTCAAATAAAGATTACCATCATTGCAACATTATGATAAAGTAAATTAAATTGGTGTTCGTAGATTACCATTATAATTATGCCTATATGCAAAGTTTTCTGTAAATATTGTACAATACTACATACAATCTAATTCTTAGCACTATAAAACGATAAATTCCTGCAAGTGGAAAAGTTATCTCTGCTGTGAATGAGTCGAGAGTTTGTTATCGACTTAACTGTACACCATCAATAGTTTTATTGTCATATAAATGTATTATATCTATAATAAATAATTGTACTGTGAGCGAGAGTACAATTGGTACTTGTAAAGTTTTATAGTTGTTGTTCGTATGTTCTCGAATGACACTTTATATATTTATCAATTTGATCTAATTTGCGTCGCTATTTTCACTTACGATTTGAACGAGATTATAATCAATTACATAATTATTAAAGATAGTATTGGCCTTACGATAGTAGACCGCAATTGTGCGATCGTCTAAGAGCCCCTTCAGTGCTGCACTTGAGGCTTGATGCAGAGTCTTTGGTGACATGACGACTTAATAGTTCACTGGAAAAATGAGCAACTACTACAGTACTATTGATATCAAAAGATACAAGTTCTACATTAAAAAATCGACACAATCTTATAATGAGGTTAGACCAAAATTGGACGCTTTACTATACGTCGTTGCTAAGTTCCCGCTGCCATCTTCTAGCTTCATCATCAGCAGACCCTAGATATAATTTACAATCAGGATACATGTCAAATCAATTGACCAAAAAGTCATTGGTATTGCATTGTTTAATTACTGAATTTCCAAGGCCACCTATTGCATTGCCTAATTGCTTACTAAATTGCAAGTCGACATGAGCACCAGGTCGCTATATTATTGTAGTGTCATTGTGGTTCTATACATATGTGCCTAATACCAAATGTTACCTCGGAATACCTAGGAGTGAGTCGAAATTCGTTTGCAAAATTTCACGTACAAATAAATAAACAAGTCAAATTAAACAAACACTTGTAAAAAGATCTTCATTTTCTAAATGTGTTTGTTAACACGCACTTTACTATCGTCATCATTTGTCACCGCGTTTACAATTTCTAATTTGGCGTGTTTACTTTTCCCAACCACTTCTATCTTTGTTTATTAATATTATCCACTTACCAGTTTTTAATATCTTCAAACACTGCGCCGGAAATATCAGCGTCTGTTTATATTTATTCTGTTTCAATAGGATCTTACCAATTTACATAACTATTTGCTAAAACTGTTAGAAGATTTTTTATTTAAACTGTTGCAACAATATTTACAGCCGCTTTATCGGCCATCTTGAAAATGTAATCATGATCATATTCAATTAGCAGCAATTGTCTCTTTGTTACTGAATCCTTTGAATCCTAATTTATCGTCCCGCATATTTTTTTAAGTACTCATGGAGCAGGCGCCTTCGCTATAATTTTTCGAATAGTAAATTTTAAGCGACGTCTGGTAGTCCCTATGGGTGAACACTAGTCACAAAATCATGCAAGTGTTATGGTGCTTCGGAGAGCATGGTAAACAGACAGCCAGTGTTATTTTCAGTTGTCGATAGCCAAGTCGATGGCCTGAAAGTAGAGGGAGGGGAGTTGGGTATTGGTCTGAAACATATTCAGCTATATCCTTACTGGGTCCACGTGGTCAATTATGGCTTTCCATCCTGAAGAGAGAGTAAGCAGTGCAACTGTAGTGGCATTGGCAGGAACGACTGAATCCTAAATGTTACTCCTACTAATTTACCAAGCAATCTTATTACTCCACAGGCTATTCCGACAGAAGAACCGAACTCTAAAGAAGTGTTTGAAGAAGTTCTGCAGAGGTTGCAAGCGCTTGGGGATAAAGGAAAGAGGGTGCTACTGAAACTCCACGAGACTATGGGAGTTAAGTACCATGAAAAGGTAGAGTAAATAATATTAGCGATAGATTAAATTATATTCAAATGTTAAATCCCCCCGAACCTCATTTCTAAATTGGTCGAATTGTAAGAAGAAGAAGGAAAATTGTACACAACATATAAATATACAGAGAACCAATTTATACAGATGTACAAAACATGCAAAAATCTTAATGTATTTCGAGGGATACGTCTTTTTTGACCTAAAATAATCACACATTCACAAGACTAACTGGAGAAAAATATATAAGAAACTCAGAGATTGGTCATTTTAAACTATAGCATTAGTTTTATGCTTCGTATTTTAAAAAATCTTTATGTGTACCATATTCATTAAATTCCTTTAATAAATTACTTTATTAACTTTTCAACTAATGTTTAAAATGGTAATCCTAGTGTTGTAAATTTATTTCTGTTTAATAATAAACAGCGTTTGCTAAGTAACGTCTTGATGATCACTTATCTCCAAAATTTCCATTGTATAATCAGAAATTGCCAGTCAGTAATAGAATCACTATATACCGACGCTATATTCACCGATACTGTAATATAATATATTTAAAGTAAATAGTGACGCGATTGTCTCAACCCTTTAAAGAAGTAAATTTTTTAATCATACTGATAACCAAAAGTCTAACCATGCAATTTCTAAATTTAACAAGGAAGTGAGGAAATTGAAATTAATTGGGCTTGAGGAAATAATTATTCGTCGTTTCAAAAATATCCAATATTATCCATTTGTCGACTTGTTTGGTGTAGTGGTTAGAAACTCTAACCACTATACCTATAGGGACCAAGGGACATATGTTTGTGTGATGAATACGGACACGTATACCCGAGTTATGGCTGTTTTCATTTATAATAAGTATTTATTTACAAAAAAAAAATATGTAGTTTATCAACCATATGGTATCCTATAGTTGCTTAAAGTGGAACTAGATGGCGCTGTGTGTATGTCCAAGGATATTTATTTATAATTTATTTATCCAGCATATAACAAAAAGTTCTAACGATGCTCTTTCTTTAACAAAAAGAACTTATGTTCTTCGTTTATACCAAGGACCGAATTCAGTCCATACTGATAACAAATAGTCTAACCATGCAATTTCTAAATTTAACAAGGAAGTGAGGAAATTAAAATTAATTGGGCTTGAGTTTCAAAATATCCAATACTAGCTTTCTGCCCGCGGCTTCGCCTGCGATGAATAGCGTTATCGCGAAAATTTGTTTATTCCGCGGCAACCATTCACTTTATCGGGATAAAAAGTATTCTATGTTTTAATCCAGGGTATGGTCTACCTATATACCAAATTTCATCCAAATCCGTCCGTGCGTTTCGCCGTGATTGAGCAATGAACAAACAAATAACCTTCCAAACTTTCGCTTTGATAATATTAGTTAGATTATCCAGCAAATAACACAAAATTCTAGCCATGCTATTTCTTTAACAGATTGCTATTTTTTTACAACATAAACAATACAATAAAATACAAATACACTTTATTGCAAGAGTACTATAACATAAACCAGAGAAGGCCTTTGTCCAGCAGTGGACGTCTTTCGGCTGATATGATGATGATTATGATGAAGTCATTATAAGTGTATAAAAAGGCTGATAATAATAAAAAAAAATGATTTACTTGTGTTTTTCATTTTAACCTCGTAATAAAACTTACAGTATTATGTCGCAGATTTATTCCGTCGAAATAATAGTCTGTCGAATAATTTCATGTCGAATCAGGGTCGTGTCGAACTGGTGGTTTTTCGAAGATTTATGTTGTCGAAGTATTGTTCTGACGGACTAATGCCTGTCGAATATATGTACAGTCCAAACAATGACTTGTCGAACTATATTTTTTCGAAGTAAGTTGCTTACTCGTTGTTGCAAGTCGAAATAATGAACTGTCGAAGTTTAGTCGTAAAGTCGACCAAATTAGATGAAATTATAGGGCCATCAGCATTCTTTCTTTTTCTTTTATTAAAAACTGGTTTCGCGTTTGACTACAATCTCACCTGATGGAAAGTGACGATGTAGCCGAAGATGTATCACGCGCACCCAGTAAATGCCTATTCACTCTAGACTTGAAGATTCTCTTCATTTCCATAATTTCTTCATTTCCATAATTTCGAAAATATTTTTTTATTTCGAAAACAGCAAAAAGTTATGACCAAAATACTAAAAATGTCTCTTGGATATACAAGATTATAAAATGAAAATGATTGCTTTAATAATGAAGATAGTAATATAGATGATGTTGTATTATTTCAGATTTCTGAAAGTAATTTGGATATACTCGCAGCAGTGAAAGGAAGCAGCGAAGAGCTGGATAGACTCCGAAGTGTCTTGGTCGAAGCCATCGATGAGGAAAAGACGCGGTCTCAAAGGCAGCGTAAGTATTAAGCGTAAGGCAGCGTAACAATTATGAGAAGAAGGGTTTTTGACTTAGATCAAAGAATTAGTAACTTGCAGTAAGCTGAACATACTGATGGGCAGATGCAAAAGCCCTTACGTGCTAAAAATTCGAAGTTTAAATCTTTTTGCAGAGAAACGGCGTGATGCTAGAACAGATGCCAGAGCTAAAAGGGAACTGATGCTGGGACAAATAGAGCTAGAGAAACAGCTTAACGAAGACGATGAGCCCAGGAATTATGCTGCTGAAGAGGTAAGATTTTCACTAAAGGACTTCCTTACTAAAGGTGGTTTCAGAATGGTTTACTTTGTATATGGGTAATCGAAAAATTTTTTGATCGAATTCGACTACGGTTCCTTGGGGAAAGTTGTTCGTACTCAAGAGTGGAGTCACCAGTTAATGGGAATTACACGAATTCAAATTCACCCTGTATGTCAATTATTTCGTCTTGTTTTATATTTACGTTTTATAGGTACGTATTCATAACCGTAGTCGGGTTTTTATAATTTTTGTTAGTTTTCATTTACACATTTTTTTATCTCGATAGGATCGCAATATATTTACGAAAACTTAATGTACGTAAGAAAGAATCTGCATTTGTTTAGGAAAAATTGTGAAATACACAATGTTAATACAAGATATAAAAATAAACTTGCTGTCCATAGCAGTCGCTTACACAAAGTCACTAAGTCATTCAAGGGACAATGTATACGCTTTTACAATAAGGTTCCGGTAGACATTCAAATTTTGCCTTTAAATAAATTTAAAACAACCATTAAACGGAAACTATGTGCCAAAGGCTATTATAAAATTTCTAACTATCTGGATGATAAGAATGCGTGGACATGAACCGCTCGCCATTATCCAGTATATTTTATTCTTATTTTTCTTTGTCGAATCATAAATTTTACAATTAGGTATTCCAAATTGTATTTGTAATGACTTATTTAAAAAGAGCAACCCTGGAGTTTCTTGCTCGTTCTTCTCTGGGGAGACTGCCTAGTAAATGAGCGATAACTGTATGTCATGACGATTTCAAATGTTATTCTTATAGCTTACGAAATAAAAACATTTTTGATTTGATTTCGATTTTCATTTTGGGTGCTGGAATTATTGGTTGTCAAGTGTAAGAAAATGGCTGCTGAAGATCACGTAATATCAACGTACTCATTGAACCTTCTCTCTTCCTCCAGGATCTGGAACCGGATGGCTTCGCAGAGCACCACGAGCAAGTGAACGAAACAACTGCCTTCGACATGAGCAACTCCGAGTTCTGGTCATCTTTCTCGAGCAGCGAGGAGGCGCTACTGGAGTGCGAGGGTTTGATCCTTAACCTTCCTCTCACTCCTCACGCTAGCTGCCAGAGGGGAGTTACAGAAGGAGATGCCAATAATGCTGGAAGAGCTAATGCTCTAACCTACAGGTTGGTCAATATTTTCCAATGTAACCACCGCATAAACTGATTTCGAGAGATAATTAATAAAATGAAGTTATTGCATGTAACTTTGGGTTATAAATTTGCAGATTTTTTGCATTCAGTAAAATGGTATCGCCAAACCCTACCTTTTCAGGTGCACATGCATTATAGAAATTTAATAAAATAATAATATATAAATATAATAATAAAAAAAATTAAAAATAAAGTTGTCAATAAAACATAAGATTTAAAACAAATTTTTGTCAATATAACGGAATATTCGGTCAACTACTGATGTCAAAATACAAGCAAATTAAAATATTATAACATTCAATTCATCCAAATTCAATTAATAAGGTATTCACCTATTTATAATCAAGAAATTCAACCACGCTATAAAAACTGAACTAAATACCTGTGGAGTTATTGAGTAATTTAAACGCAGTTTTGTGTATATTATCAATAAATTATCAATAAACAAGTCAGGTAAATCCATTGACATTTACGCAAGTAACTCAGCAGCGACAACGCTGCGTGCGGCAGACACAGTGAGGAACTGTATTTTTCTGTTTTACCTTTCCTTTTAAGCATCCTAGAAATTAAGATCTCTAAAAATGTATGCACAAAGACATATGGTACAACACTTGTGATACTTTGTCAATTGGATGGGGAAGAGACTGGTTACCCACAACACAGGGAATCCTAATGAGGGCTACCTTTACATTTACATGTTGAAGTGGTAGTAAGCAGGGTACATAGATCGCAGACTATTGGTCATTGGATGATTAAAGGCTGATTCTACCTTTAATCAATTATCTTTATGCTCATATTCAGGTAATTCGGAAGTAATATTAGGTCCATACCTATGAAATTGGCGTTTTGTATGAAGAATTTCATTAAGACTGTTTTCTCCATACAAACATTTTAGATTTTTTTTTAGGAACGACAAATCCTTTAGCTAAACTTTGTGTGTATTATCGGATAACATTAAGTTAAATATAGGCAGTGTTAATTTTTAAAAGTAACCGCTTTATAAATGTTTCTGCGAATCTAAGAAATAATATGGGAAGCTCATGAAAAGAGTTGTGTTCAAGTTTTTTTTTATTATGTGATTTAGCTCAGACATTAAAAAGTATTTCATGTGAAACCTTGAAAATTTATTCTATTTTCCAAATAAAAAACAAATTTGGAAATAGCTATTGAATCGTAGGAGTTGGTACATTATGATTAACGTAGAAAAAAATCTCCAATTTCATGGGTAAAGACCTAATACAAATGCATAAAATGAAATAATCTTACTACTTCCGTTTTGTTAGTGATATCGTATCTGTGACATCTACATTACTCTTACTCGCATATTATACCTTGCCATCCAGAGGGAAAGGGATGCTCTGGTGAGCAAATTGCAAATCAATCTTTTCGACATTGGCATTATTCATAGCATTTTAGAGGCGGCGAGATTGATTTGCAATTTAGTTGCACTTCGGGGTACCCCTCCGTAACTTTGTCCAGCTAAATAAATGTATGCAAACTAGGGAGACAATGGGACTGACATGTCTAAATGTGGACAAAAGTCCCTAAACATAAATAAAGATTAAAAAAAAAAAAATCCTTTTCATAAAGATTATGGCATAATTGCCATAAATAGTAAGTGTATGTGGCAACGCGCCTGACTCTTGTTTTATTTTGAAAACCTAAGTGAGAGAGGGGTTGCGCTGAAAACCAGCGCTGTCAATTGCCATACGACATATTGGCAGCAAATGCTGACGCCCAATCCCTTTGCCATTTTTTGGCAATAAATACGTTTTCTTTTCAAAGAGAACCTTCACAAATTCCAGGGTCCCGGCAAATGGCTACTACTTCTTCGTATTCAACTCTGAGAACGAAGTCCAGAGGAACTTCATCAGGGCCAAGTTCGACCTGCAAAAGACCCGATACGACGTGGCTCGTACCAAGTTGAGGGAGTGCACCAATAGCACGGAGCGGTGTGATCTGTCGCTGGATATTTTCTCAACTCAGAAGGTAGAGTCATTCATCCAGAAATTGTTCTTTATTTAGAACCATCTCATATTCAGCCTATAAGCTGTATATAAGTGTAACAAGACAAACGATCCCAAGACTGAGAGAAACTTATAGAATAATAATAATAATAAATAATAAATATCCTTAGACATACACACAGCGCCATCTAGTTCCACAGTAAGCAACTATATGCTTGTGTTGTGGATACCAGATGGTTGATATAATACATAAATATTTTTTTTGTAAATAAATACTTATTATAAATGAAAACATCCATAACTCGGGTACACATGTCCGTATTCATCACACAAACATATGCCCCTAGCGGGATTCGAACCCGCAACCTTTTGGTATAGTGGTCAGAGTTGCTAACCACTACACCAAACAGGTCGTCGAACAGAATGATACTTGAGATTATTCTATTTCTTCCGTCTAATCTGAATTTGAACAGTATATAATATATTATTGAGAGTGAGACTCGATCTCAATCCTGAGACTGCCCCGTCAATACGGCCCTTAGTTTTTTTAAAAAAAGAAGCTATTTTACAAAACATAATAATAAATAAAATAAAAAAGATATGCGTGGTGGGAACAGACTCGGCGTACGCTAGGCGGTGCAGCCACACAGCACTGATTTTCAGCCTGACCCTGACTACAGTAACAACAGTTTTTTTTTTATTTACCGCGGCACGTGTTTGTGTGTTGTGGCAAAGTACTTAGAGCGTGCGGCCATTAAGGTCCGACTCACTAAATTTACATTTCTAGATTTTAGGTTTTTGAAGAAAATCTGTTCAAAATCAAAATCAAAAATATTTGATTCAATGTAGGATACAAAAATATCACTTATTGAAAGTCAACATGTTATTTTTTTTAAACTACATCGCTTCACAAGGTGTTATGGTTAGGGAGAAGAAGCGACAAGAAACTCCGCAACAACACATGTTCAATTAGTTTCTTTTTGTTTTGTTATATGAGAGGGCGGCAAACGAGCATGCGGGTCACCTGATGGAAAGCAATCACCGCCGCCCATGGACACCCGCAACACCAAAAGGGTCACAGATGCGTTGCCGGCCTTTGAGGAAGGCCGGCCATTCTGGAGAGAGACTGGAAGTTTCCATCTTTACAATAATATTACATTTTATATTACATATTACAAAACAATAGCAATTAACATAACGACCAGCTAACACCAGACCTCCTTATCGCCTAAATAATCATCTATCCTGTAATAACCCCTCTTACACCGAGTTTCTTTAATGTGGCGTTTAAATTTCTGCTCTGTTAAACTCAATACATGTTCTGGTATTTTATTGTAAAAGCGTATGCTGTGTCCCACAAAGGATGTGCTAATCTTGCTTAACTTTAATGTTTTATTTTTTTTCGTAATAAGTACGTCCTATACATACACTCTGTAACGTTTGTCGGGTTAATTTTGTTAGACCTTATATACATATATTCTACTGCGTTTTATTAACAAATTTCTTAACGCTTGTCTAGATTTTATTTTTTTTATGCACGACGGGTTCGTTCTTGACCTCAATCACACCTGATGGTAAGTGAAGATGAGGTCGAAGGTGGAAGCGTACTGACCCAGAAACCCCAACACATTTGGGGGACTGGCTATCTTATCTCTGACAACCGGAACACAACAATGCTATTAACATTGCTGCTTGGCGGCAGATTTAGATATGATGGTGGTAGCTAGCCAGGCGGACATTTTAAAATGCCCTACCACCAAACAAACCGAGTACTTAAAAATGTACCCCGCTGGGGATCGAATCCGCGACCTCCGAATCGTAAACCTAATGTTGTTTACATTGAGCCACGGAGGCGGTTAAAAGATTATTAAGTTTTAAAATATTTTACCTTGACGGGCTTCTTTCTAGGTCGTGCTAGAAGTTCCACTACGTGACAACGACTCCCTCTGGAACGAGCAGTTTGTCATCATATCCGAATGCGAACCACGCACCTCTATATACTTGGTTTGTGTCATCGCTGTACCTATACTGATACTGATTTTCTCTTTCCAGTAACAGGTTAGAAAATAAATAATAATACATATTTTTCACATACACACAGCGCCATCTAGTCCCACACTAAGCTACTAGGCTTGTATTATGGATACCAGACAGTAAATAAATAATAATAAATATTTCTCACATACACACAGCGCCATCTAGCCCCACCCTAAGCTACTAGGCTTGTATTATGGATAGCAGATAGTAAATAAATAATAATAAATATTCCTCACATACACACAGCGCCATCTAGTCCCACCCTAAGCTACTAGGCTTGTATTATGGATAGCAGATAGTAAATAAATAATAATAAATATTCCTCACATACACACAGCGCCATCTAGTCCCACCCTAAGCTAGTAGGCTTGTATTATGGATAGCAGATAGTAAATAAATAATAATAAATATTCCTCACATACACACAGCGCCATCTAGTCCCACCCTAAGCTACTAGGCTTGTATTATGGATACCAGATAGTAAATTTCTTCTTTGTTAGTAAATACACAAAAACACCTTTTATTCGGGTACACAAGTCGGTATTCATCATACAAATATATGCCCCTAGCGGGATAACCCGTGACCTTCTAATATGGCAGTCAGGGGTTCTAACCACTTCACAAAACGGTCAATTGAAATTAATTTTATATAATTACATAAGTTCCATTGGACACGTTGTTCGTTACAAAATATTAGTTCTCATTTATATTTCTTAAGCAACGCAGCTCGACGACATTTTCAGCTAAGACACATGCATGCCTAACTATAACATGCTTAGTTTTTTATCCATCATTAAGTTAACTGTGTTTAACAAAATTCTACCTAATTAAATATCAGTTAGTATTTATTTTTCTAAAAAAATGTAGACTAAGCGCTCGTTTTTTTTTAGGCTCAATTATTCAATATTACATATCTAATATACCTCTATAAAAAAACAATTATATAAGTCGGTTCTGAATTATGTGTAGCTAAGCAAATTTTTTACCGTATTTTCCCTGGACTAAGTAACACCATAGCCCCAATGTAACTCAAATAAAAAATCCTTGTGGTTTACGATTCAGAGGTCGCGGGTTCGATCCCCAGCGGGGTACATGTAGTACTCGATTTGGTTGGTGGTAGGGCATTTTAAATGTCCCGCCTGGCTAGCTACCACCATCTTATTTAAATCCGGTCCGGTCAGGTTTCCGGGTCAGTACGCTTCCACCATCGACCTCATCTTCACTTAACATCAGGTGTAATTGAGGTCAATTCTTTCTTCATTCATAATGCGAACAGCCAAGGCATGGAACTCCCTTCCGGCGTCAGTCTTTCCTGAATCCTACAACCTTGGGATCTTCAAGAGCAGGGTGAATAGGCATCTACTGAGATCGCTTGCTTCATCTTCGGCCACATCGTCACTCTGACGTCGTCATCGTCACACTCGTCTCCCGTAAAAAGATCCCGTAGCATGAAATCGTTTGTCCCGCGCGACGTTGTATATTTCGTCCAAGAGAATGAGCAGGTCCAATATTATCTTGCGCGACTTAATATCCTGTCATGCTACTAATGCTGGTGTCAAAGTCAGGTTAATCAAAACAATTACATATATACAGTGGGCCTCACAATTATTTAAGTTGTTTAAGATACAAAAATAAAGAAAAACGTAAAATCCAACCGGTCTCCAAACGATATCATTAAAATTAATCTTAGCTGTGTTGCCGACTGAACACAGAAGAAAATGTTTTTGTATTTTATTTTTTTATTAAAAACTGGTTTCGCGTTTGACCACAATCTCACCTGATGGAAAGTGACGATGTAGCCGAAGATGTATCACGCGCATCCAGTAAATGCCTATTCACTCTAGACTTGAAGATCCCAAGGTTGTAAGTGTCGGGAAAAACCGACGCGGGCAGTGAGTTCCATACCTTAGCAGTCCGCATTATAAATGATGAAGCAAAGCGCTATAAAATAAGAATTTGAAGTAGGTATATTATTATTTTAATTTTGCTAGACAGAAATAAAAACGTAGTAATTATTTTTCTAGATTTTAATTTTTACAGTTGTGTCATTTTATTATCATTTAAATAGGTAATATATCAATTTCTTTTGTACGACACTCATTAGTGAAAATTATACATTGTTTTATATTTTTTCTAAAAATAAACTGCGCTATCCATATGAACCCTTATGAAAAATACCTGAAGTCCGCTCTTTAATTAGGTAGGTATACTTAACTAATAACTTTAATATGAATGTATCTATAGTTGTTATTTTCCCGACAGGGTAATAAATTATATAAATTATGAGACGAAAGCTAAGATGTAATCTAATTTTATTGTAAATAATTTAATTTTAATTACATTTGTATCGAAATATTTTTGTATATTTTATTACAACGTGGAAATAATATTTGCCATAATATTATTGGAGGCTGTCATTGTGATACTAGTTATAATAAGATATTGTATTTTTTTTACTAATATTGTTATAAAATAAAATTTAAAATCAGTAAAGCCAAAAATTTTATTTTCTCAAACAATGTAAATAGATTTATCGCAATATATCCCTGGCTGTTGGACGTTCGGTGACAATATACAGAATGTCCAAAATCTATTTATTATTTGGTTTAATGATTTTGGTACACCCTGTATTTATTAATAATAATAAACATTTCGGACACTTACACCAATCATCTAGTCCCAAACTAAGCAAAGCTTGTGCTATGGATACTAGATAACGGATAAACCACCTCCGTGGCTTAATGTAAACAACATTGGGTTTACGATTCGGAGGCCGCAGGTTCGATCCCCAGCGGGCTACATATTTAGTACTCGGTTTGGTTGTGGTAGGTAATTTTAAATGTCCATAGCTAGACTACCACCATCTTATCTAAATCTGCCGCCAAGCAGCAATGTTAATAGTATTGTTGTGTTTCGGTTTCCGGGCCAGTACGCTTCCGCCTTCGGCCTCATCTTTACTTAACATCAGGTGTGTTTGAGGTCAAGGCCTATATCCCTGCAGTGGTATGTTTACGAGCGGATGATGATATTGCAAGTATTTTTACTTAATACTACTTTTTTTTTATGCACACAAGTGCTAACCCTTGACGTCAATCACACCTGATGTTAAGTAAAGATGAGGGCGAAGGTACTGACCCGGACACCCCACCTTATTTGGGGGACTGGCTATCTTATCTCTGACAACCGGTACTACTAAAGTACTGATACTACTAAAGTATTTAATACTACTACATCTAGGTATATATACCGATCTTGGAAAGAACACACAAAAACACAACTTATGACCGCATTAACAAAACGCTCTCAAGACTACGATGAACTTAAGTTGATGTTAGCGAGTGTTGCGCATATTTGAGTCACGTAATAGGTATTTGTTGTCAAACAAAGGTATCACTGTGTCATCGTATACACTTCTTGTCGTTTACTTCATCAAAAGTACGACTGAGAAGTATAATAAGAAATTATATATTGAAGACGAGGCAGTATGGCTTTGCTCCTTAGCCTTTCCTATTACAAGGTAAAAGAAAACTTCTCTCTCTCTTCTTGTCGTTTATTAGCGTCAGGTTTTATTAATATACTTACTTTATTATTATCTTTATTAAGAAACGGGTAATTCAATAAATTGTTATGAGAATTGGAAGCTCTATGGCAGGTTTCTAAGCCCGTTCTAATAAAAAACAGTAGTTGGAATTCTATGCCTAAAACCCAAAGAGAAAAAAAATATTTTCGCAAATACAGACTAAATATCATAGCTAACATAACATGGCGCACATTATTGGATGCGGAATTTACACTAATAGAGAACAAGTTTAAACACAGTCCAAAGGAATTGGAACTCTATAATCATTACAATTGAGAGTTGAAAGTCGGGTGTCTGTGGGCACCGATCGGTGTCCGCGAGTGTTGACGGTATAAAAGTTTTTTTTGGCACCGATCGGTGTCCGCGTCCGTCTAAAGGTTAATATATCTTACCACTTTACTGACACTGTATTTTCTTTTCTGTTAGGTATGCAATAAAGTGTATTTGTATTGTATTGTAAAATGAAAATTTTAATTTTCTATATATAAACCACGTAAATTTGTAAACTCATAAATTGTATTATGTTTCGGAGGTAGTTTTTTTTTTTAAATAAAAGATCTTTTTCAACTTTTTTCGTACGTTTTTTATTAATAGGATTTATTCCGTCCAGTGGCGCCTTCATTGAATAATTATTTTTTTTTAAATACTTCATAAATGAGACATATTGATAATTATAAATAATACCTAAATAGCTTTAATTACGATTATTGTTGAGAATTAGTAATATTGATAACAACGGCCACTTTATTTTTACAATCGTGAATTCTAGGAAATAGCCGTTATCATAGAGGAATTATAACACTCCGTTATGAATGATATTTAGGTATTATTTATAATTAGGTTTTAGACTTTGTGACGCGTAGATCTGATTGATTCTTTTGATTTATACTGTATCACAGAATTAATATAGACAGGCCTATGTTCTGTCTGTATTTAAAAATAAATCTTAGTTTATCCAATGAGGGCGCCACTGGACGGAATAAACCTTCTTAACAACGTTGGTTCAATTACATGTATACAAATATTATGTAACTATATTTAATTATTTCTTTGCGTAGCACTAGATTTTAATGTCTCAACGGTTGGGAACACGATGGTAATAGATATGAAATGAAATCACTTTATTTGCATTGATTTTTCGTGGCGTGGGTGGTAAATATATTACAAAATTCCCGCAAAAACCTGCCTATACGAGGTGTGCAAATATTGAAGGCTTTTATTACAAATTTTACAATTTCCACTATTTTACGTAGTTAAACACAGTGAATTCTAAATTATCCCCGTCATAATTAATAATGTTAAATACTAATGAGTTCCTCAAAAAACAGCATTAATTATAATTGAAATCTCATGTATAAAATAGAAAAACTATTCTCCACTCTATTATTAGATATCATTAAAGAAAATCACTGCATTTATTAATTTATATTAGAGATTCCTATTAGTATCAAATCTGTATGAAAAATACATTCATTGAATAGAAACATTTGTTTATTAGCCAGCCATGTAGTTGTATCTTGAACCGTTGCAGAGAGATAGTCTTGGATTCACTTTTCAGAGGGCGGAGTGTGAGTTTTGTTTCGACTTAATTTTACTACCGCGTTCACGTTTACGTGACGATTTGTATGGAGAAATGTGCAGCGCCTCTAGCGGATAGTTAGCAAAGCGATTTTTTTCATAGGGACTTTTTTCGTAAACGCGAACGCGATGGTAAAGTTAAAAACGTGACAAAACTCACACTTCGCACACAGTTCATGATTGCTGTAAACCACATCGAAAAATCTCATAGTCAGCCTATTTAAGACTAACTCGCAATTTAAATACTTAAGTATCTACTTATTAATCTTTACGGTCTCAATTGATTAATATAAAGAGGGTTCAGTATACATGCCAGCGAACAAAATGAAATCAGTTTTCCTATCAGCCAACATAAACCCGAACGGTCTGTTTGCAGTAAACTGTAGAACATTCTCAGGATCTGTGACTCCAATGACCGCCTCTGGAGCCGCGTTTGCAGTGACATATTTTTCTGTGACTTGGATTTTAGCCTTTTGTGCAATTAGCGAGGCGTTTATAGTGAAGTTACTTATACCTTTTAATTGAGCACTCTCTGGATACAAGGCTCTCCTCACGCCCATGTCAAATAAGAGCTCGCGGACATCCAAATTTGATGATACATCAAACCTAGGTATTGTTACATTCACTAGTCTGTCACCCTCAATCGTGAATTGATTAAAGACACCCAACAAATTTGTATCTGTCATTAAATAATACAAGTCATGTATCGTGTTTGCTATTGGTAAGAATATTAGCAGAGACACTCTCTCGTCTGAGCAAGGCAGTTCCAAAACTTTTGCATTTATTAACGGTATTTCAACCATTTTAAAATATGAGATCTGATTCATCATATTGACACGTCCAGTTTCTACGCCTTCTTCCGTGTAAAAAGCTCTCTCGTCTGTATAAACGGGGTTGAAAGGGAATCTCCAGTTGCTTTTAAAATACACCGCATCTATCATAAGCATTGTGCTCAAATCAAAGTCATTAGGAGTAATAACTTCTTCTATAACACCTTCAGTACCTTTCTGAATCATTTCATTTACTCTTGCCGCCGATTCATTATGCTTATCAAAGTCCATTGAT
Source organism: Oegoconia quadripuncta (assembly GCA_949316235.1). Classification (NCBI taxonomy): domain Eukaryota; kingdom Metazoa; phylum Arthropoda; class Insecta; order Lepidoptera; family Autostichidae; genus Oegoconia; species Oegoconia quadripuncta. The sequence continues at coordinate 35,086,538 of OX438748.1, forward strand.
AGCACTTTAACATTATCTGACTCCATTCTAGATTTATACTTATCTTTAACTCTGTATAACTTATCGACGATTATAATACTAATTCTTTTAGACTCCAAGGTTACGTAATTAAATTCTAGCAGAATATTCTTCAATGTTCTTCTATAGCAAACTTGTCGACGTCTCTCAAGCTTTGTGACTTCCCATATTTCAGCTAACGTCCGTCCACTAGCGCCCTCAGCTAATGCAATCAGTTGCAGCCAGGTTGATATTGGTGAATATACAAAATGTCCGGCCGTCTCAATAGAGACTCTATCTAGAAGCTTAACGGAAAACTCGTATGCAGACCTTTTGATATCAAAGGTCGCTTGTTTTTTGCAATCTCGTGTACCTGTTGATAACGATATCGTCACTGTAAACAGAAACGCTAAAGTTATTTTATACGTCATTGTTAGAGTTAAGTCACTGGCACTTCAGAACACCATGCAGCGGTAACTTCGAACGAGCAATGTGAATGGAAAATACGTCTTATCGTCCAATAAATGTCTACTAAACTAAATCTAAACGCATAATGCATAAATACATTGGCGTTAATTTAAAAATAGCCATGATAGGAGTGATGTCATATACATAAATTTTTATTACGCAGGAAGTTAACGAGCGACACAGGTAGTAGGAACGATTTATGACGTTTTGCAAAACAACCAAAGTACTTGTTTTCATTTGCTTTAGCCAAGGATAATTAGCACTTGTCCCACTTATAGAAGCACACATTGCCACACGTTCAGAGATAAAACCCGGCTCTTGACGCTATTGGACAAAATTTAAAATTTAAATGAAACAATAATTGTTCTAATACTACGATCATCTTCAACATCAGCCCGTAAACATCCCACTGCAGGGATATAGGCCTTCCCTCGTATAATGAGGGAGTATAGGCCATAGTCCATCACGCTGGCCCAATGGGCAGATGGGGACTTGACATGCCTTAGAATTTTTATTTCTCAAGCATGCAGGTTTCGTCACTATGTTTTCCTTCGCCGTTTAAGAGCAGTCGGATAAATGTACATAAGTATAAATTAAATATAAAACTCATTGGTACATGGTCTGCTTGGGAATACTAATAATATTGGTCTACCGAGGACCACAATAAAACATTTTTATTCTATTACTGATGGAAAGAAAGAAGAAAGAAAGAAACTGTTTATTCGGCAATTCGACACATTTCCATCTGATGGGTACTCTATTCTTCTACAAAAAATCAGGAACCTTTAAATTATACAGGGTGTAACGGTTAAGTGTAGTCATATTTTAAGGGCTTGTTCTACCCATCAATACGAACAACTTTTACTATGGGGGCAACTTCGAAATCGCGAAAAAAAAATCAGCTGTTTCATACATTGCATCGGGAGGTTATTGAAATTTTCTATGGAACAGCTGATTTTTTTTTCGCGATTTCGAAGTTGCCCCCATAGTAAAAGTTGTTCGTATTGATGGGTAGAACAAGCCCTTAAAATATGACTACACTTAACCGTTACACGGTGTATAAAGTTACACCACAAAAATTATACGTTACGTAAACCAAAGCGACGCGGCATGAGTTGATTATCAAAATGAAATAAAAATTATACGTTAAGTAAACCACAGCGCGGCGGCATGAGTTGATTTTCAAAATGAAATAAAAATTATACGTTAAGTAAACCACAGCGCGGCGGCATGATTTGATTGTCAAAATGAAATAAAAATTCTAGGTTAAGTAAATCACAGCGCGGCGGCATGAGTTGATTGTCAAAATGAAATAAAAATTATACGTTAAGTAAACCTCAGCGCGGCGGCATGAGTTGATTGTCAAAATGAAATAAAAATTACAGGTTAAGTAAACCACAGCGCGGCGGCATGAGTTGATTGTCAAAATGAAATAAAAATTATACATTAAGTAAACCACAGCGCGGCGGCATGAGTTGATTGTCAAAATGAAATAAAAATTATAGGTTAAGTAAACCACAGCGCGGCGGCATGAGTTGATTGTCAAAATGAAATAAAAATTCTAGGACTACATTATGGATATCATAGAAAAGGGCTCATCATGAGGATTCTCAAAATGTATATTCCAAGTGAAATGAGCAGCAGACATGTGGAGAGCTTTAAATCTAATTGGCATTTCCTTCTTTTTAGTTGGCAACAGGCTTTTAATTTTTTTATAGGGTGTTTTTTCTATTCTGTCAGTGCTTATCTTGCCAATTGTGCATAAAAAGGCATTTTTCAAAATGTACAGTTTTTCGCTTACACCACCACATACGTAAGCGCGGAGGGAAGTTTACATATTTTCCCCCTAGGTCGTCTGGATCGTGATGCAATCAGGGACAAACCGTAATGAAATTCAATTTATATTACGTACATACTAATCTATATTCTATGGATGTCCAGTTATCGACAACGTGCCGAGAGTATATCTATCAGTAATTATCAGACGCCCTTTTTTGTACTGTAGATTTTAATCAATGTACAATGCAGTAAAGTTGTATGAAAATTCATGACAGCACTTTTTTATTTGTAGTCAATCAAAATGAGACCAAAAAGTTTGATTATAAAAGTTGTAGGCACTCGTCGAAAGACATTCAAATTAAGAACAATCTTCATTCACCGAGTGCAGCAGCTTGTTCTAAATTAGAATTTCAAAAAAAAAAAACAAAATAGTCCGCTTAATTATCGCGGGTTTCAGTGAAAAGTTACATAAAAGATTTCATACATGTACATGGAAGAGATCTCTTAAAGAGATAAGTCCTCCTTTGTACATGACCTATTGTTTGTACTCTGTTATATGTAATTTGTTGGTGCAATAAAGAATATTGATGTATAAATAAAAGTGAAATTTAGCCTAATTCAAAAAAGGAATAATATATTTTGGTATTTCATACAAACTTTTAAGTTCAAAATCGAAATGAATGAAACTTTATAAGCATAAAGTACGTACATAGATATAAAAAGTTGGTACATAATATTTTCGAAAAATAGTAGAACAACTAAATTAACTAACTGAAAAAATGCAATATATTGTTTTAAATTCGATATTTTGAAAACTTCTTTTCTACTATCTTGTTAGATCTGTGTAACCTGTTTATATAAAGTTTCATTAGAATCGGTCTATTCCTTACGGATAATTTGAACTTAAAAGATTGTATGAAACGCCTGTTCGGTGTAGTGGTGAGAAACTCTGACCACTATACCGAAACGTCGCGGGTACGAATCCCGCTAGGGGCACAATAATCTACCTGATGACTTCAAGAATAGAAATACTAGGACGTTTAAGAAATTAATTTTTGGATACTTTTTGGATAAATGCTATTATTCAATACAAGAATTTCTGAATGACAAAACAGAGATATAGTAAGGTAATAAATTGTATTTTTATTTTATTAGTGTATTTAAATAGCAAGGTATTGATAATGTTCTCTCTTGTTTTTGACATTTTAAAATTATTTACAATTAGAAAACGTGTGCTAGTTGTGATTGTATTTTGACATTTTAACGCTGTATTTTGACCTTAATTAATTGGAAATTGTATACTTATTGACATTGTAAATTTTATTTGTAACATAATTAATTGAAAATTGTTTATTGTATTGCACTACATTTTAAATTTTTATTGACATTTGCACGCCACAACTGGCAGATTGTGATGGAAACATTTTAATTTAAGACCGTTATTGTACCCATGATCCTGCAAATAGAGTTTCATTTCATTTCATTTCATGTTTTTATGATGAATACAGACATATGTTCCGAGTTATGGATGTTTTTCATTTACACGTATATGTATTTAATTATTTACAAAAAAAAATGTTTAAAAGAGCAACCCTAGAGTTTCTTGCTCGTTCTTCTCTGGTGAGTCAGCTTTGTGAATGAGCAGTAAATTTAAATGTAATATTAATATTAATAGTGACGTTTTCAAGTGATAATTTTATCCTATGAAATAAAATATTTTGATTTCATTTGATATGTATTTGTGTAGTTCATCAACCATCTAGTATCCATAACACAAGCCTAGATGCTTAATGTGGACCTAGATGGCGCTGTGTGTACGTGCAAAGATATTTGTATTTATTTATTATTTAATGCCGAGTGGGATAAACGCTCTTGACCGATTTTGATAATTATTTTTTCTTTGATAGACAAACGAAAAAAATTATCATCATTGTACATCTAAATAACTTCGTTAAAGTCAGATTATTAGGTATGTTAGTCCTGAATACTTTTTATCCCGATAAAGTGAATAATTCCCGCGGGATAAACAAATTGTCGCGATAAAGCTATTCAACGCAGGCGAAGCCGCCGGAAAGCTGGTATTGAATAACACTTAAATTACAGTGGCTCTACTTTTTATTTTTGAATTCCAGTTTGGGTATTAGTATCACGTACTGTGTGATTGCGGTACATCAGCTAACTCATACATACATACACAATGTCACGCCTGTTTCCCGTAGCGGTAGGCAGAGACCACAGACTTCCACTTGCTACGATCCCGACCCACCTCTTCTGCTTCCTTCACTCTCATAAGGTTGTTCATACATGCTCGTCGTTTTAGGGTACTCTTGACTTGGTCTTTCTTTAAGACGTCCCCGATTTGATCATGCTACGTTCGCCATGGTCTTCCCCTACCAACACTACCATCTACATTTGCTTTGTATATCTCATTCGTAAGTCTTCTTTCATTCATCCTTTCCACATGTCCAAACCATCTCAGCATACCTTTTTCAATCTTTGTCACTACGTCTTCATTCACACTGCTTAACTTCCTAATTACACTATTCCTGATTCTATCTTTCAAAGTCACCCCACTCATACTTCTCAATGATCTCATTTCCACTGCATTTATTCTACTTTCATTCTTCTTTTGCCATACCCAGCATTCATTCATTCATCCACCAATAATTCGCTATTTAGCTTAGGTACAATGTGATTGACATATCCAAAAGGATAAAAATCCCAAAATAAAGTAAGTAAGTCTAGCGTATTAGTGGACAGGCGACCTGATAAAGGTCGCGAGGAGTTGCTGGATGCAGGCTGCATCCAACCGGTCACTTTGGTAGTATATGGGAGAGGCCCATGTTCAGCAGTGAAATTGTCCCATGTAGATTTGGTTGATCTGATGATGCACTCTGGACATAGAGAACCTTGCTGCTGTAGACGGTTGTTTTGCCAATTTACATGATCTCATTTCCACTGCATTTATTCTACTTTTAGATTACATTTAGCTAACTCATGATGCTATTTTAGCAGTAGAGATATTAACCAATACCTACCTTGCAAACTACCACATAATCTAGTTATATCTCATACAAGGTTAGACTTTAATTTGGTTTATTAATATGTTTGTTTGGATTTACCGGCCGGGCCAGTTGCCTTGTGGTGCTGTGGCTGGCCATCAAGATAAAATCAAGAAAAAATACGACTTATTGAAAGAACTGGTTTGTTACCTCGTCTCAAAATTACTGACCAGCGACAAATCTAGATAAAGATGGCGGTGTGACTATTCCAGTAATTATACAATTTTAACTTCCTGTAATCTTAAAGGCCGTGATTTTTTTGCACATCGATAGACATTCAAAATTTGCCTTTAAATAAATTTAAAGCAATCATAAAACAGAAATTATTAGCAAAAGGCTATTATAAAATCACTGACTATTTGAATGATAAGCAAAACATGGACATAGCTGTCTTATTATTCATATAATTATCAAATCACAAATTGTAGCCCATAATCTGTTTAAAAGAGCAACCCTAGAGTTTCTTGCTCGTTCTTCTCTCGCTCTATCTCTCTCTCAGTAAATTTAAATAATATTAATATTAATAGTGACGTTTTCAAGTGATAATTTTATCATATGAAATAAAATATTTTGATTTGATTTGAGATAAAATAAAAATGTTTTCTAAGAAATCGGTAGCTTATAACTTAGCTTATTACCCATAGCCTAAAAAAATCCCAATAGACATATTGCCGGTCTAAACTTAGGGTTAAAGCAAAAAGGTGATGCGACTGCAAGTGCAGTGACGAGTGCCTTTCGTGGCTCAATGTAAACAACAATATGATTAATTAATATGATTAATATATTATTAATATAATTATTATATAATTAATATAATTAATGTAATTAATATGATTAATGTTGTGCTTATAATTAGATTTTATGTTTTTGTACTGATGCAATTAGACTATGTTTTATAATTTATTCCATAATTTTATAAATTAATCCTAGTTATTGATAAGTTATTCCATATTTTATAATTTGATTTCATGTTTTTATGTTATATAATTTCGAACACAATGACATTGTTGACGAATAAATACAATACAATACAATACAATACAATACATAGGGTTTACGAATGGGAGGTCGCGGATTCGATACCCAACGAGGTAAATGTTTAGTACTCGGTTTGGTTAGTGCCACTTTTCGCCTGGCCAGCTACTACCATCTTACATACAAAACAGCATTGTTAATAACATTGTTGTGTTCCGGTTGTCACAGATAACATATAGTCCCACAAATAAGATGGAGTTTTCAGGTCTGTACCCTTCGACCTCATCTTCTCTTAAAACAGATGTAATTGAGGTCAAGTGCTAACCCGTTGTGCTATAAAAAAAGGTGAAAGGTAACGCACTAAACGCGATGGTTTATATCATTGTCACTGTCCACTGTACTAAGCACTGTCCGTGTGTAAATCGGGCTTTATTCAAGTCCATAGATAAGTTACGGCCTACTGCCACACATTTGACATTCTCAGGTAGGTATAAAAAACAAATTAAACTGGCAATGATGCTTCAACAACATTGGGTTTACGATTCGAAGGTAGCGGGTTCGATCCCCAGCGGGGTACATGTTTAAGTACTCGGTTTGGTTGATGGTAGGGCATTTTAAATGTCCGCCTGGCTAGCTACCACCATCTTATCTAAATCTGCCGCCAAGCAGCAATGTTAATAGCATTGTTGTGTTCCGGTTGTCAGAGAGAAGATAGCCAGTCCCCCAAATGCGTTGGGGTTTCCGGGTCAGTACGCTTCCTCCTTCGACCTCATCATCACTTAACATCAGGTGGTGATTGAAGTCAAGTACCAACCCGTTATGCATAAAAATAATAATTTTTGCCATAGACTCGAAAAGAAGAAGGAGGCTAGCCAGTGACGCTTCTACCCAACCCTGGCCCAAGGTGTCAAAAAACCTCAGTTTACTTAGTCGCCTTAACCCATGGGAGATAATAGATTTGATCTCTACTCTGCTGTTGACCGGCATATCGCTCTCGCTTGAAAATCTACGATCGAGTCCTATGTTCAGCAGTTGGTCATCCTGGTTGGCTATTCTGTAATTTCGTCGTTATAGCCATCGATAGATTACTGTGATTGGTTAATTGGTTTGACGACCGATTGGTGTAGTGGATAGTGACCCTATCAGCGAAACCAACGGTTGCGGGTTCGAATCCCGCGACGGGTAAATGTTTGTGTGATGAATATGAACATTTATTCCTGAGTCATGGATGTTTATATAAATATTTATGTATGTTTATCCGTTATCTAGTATCCATAGTACAAGCTTTGCTTATAGTTTGGAACTAGATGATTGGTGTAAGTGTCCGAAATATTTATTTTAAATTTTAAATTGGTTAACCCATTCCTCGCTCGACAATTTAAGGTTTTCTCATTGGTTAATATTATTGATGAAGTTACATGATTAGGGTGATAAAATCAAAATCAAAAAATATTTATTTCGTAGGATAAACATTATCACTTGAAAAGACATTTTTTATTAAAGTTTTTGGCATTATTGCTCATTCATAAAGCTGATTCCCCAGAGAAGAACGAGCAAGAAACTCAAGGGATGCTTATTTAAAATAAGTTTGGGTTACAATTATATTATATTGTATAATTAGACTGAATATCGCCGAGCGGTCTATGTCCATGCTTGCTTATCATGCAGATAGTCAGATATTTTGGTAGCCTTTGGTAAATAATGTCTGTTTTATGATGGTTTTGAATTTATTTAAAGGTAAATTTTGAATGTCCACTGGAACCTTATTATAAAAGCGTATACATTTGCCCCTTAAATGACTTAGTAACATTGTGTAAACGGCTGACATGAACAGCAAGTTTATTTGTATATTTGGTTTTAACATTATGTATATCACTATTTTTCTTAAACGATTCTAGATTTTTTCTTACATACATTAAGTTTTTGTATTTGCGTTTGGTTTTAAGGTTATTAAGGTTTGGTTTTTGCGATATATTTCTGGAATTAGGATTCTCTCAAATTTCATGGCCGCTACACGATAAATTACGCCAAACTGTAACCTCAGTTCAACTCTGCTATCTCAGCCAGGTCAGTAGCGATAACTTGTTCACAAAATTAATTAGTTTCTTTAACAATACCAGTTGCCTAACCGTAGCGGCTCGATGCAGACATGGCGAAACTCATAACGTCATTTATAACCCTTGCATTGATACCCTTAATAAGTGGTCAGTGCACTGTAGAAAACGCTGGGAGATACTTAAGTAGGTCAGTATACGACTTCTCTACTGAGTTCATCTCGCGGATAGCTCAGGAAACAGATAACCATTTTGTTACATCAGCCCTTTCACCATGGGCTCTAATTGCGACAATATCTCTTGGAGCTAACGATGAAACTTTAGAAGAAATAGAAAAGGTTCTAAGACTACATCCACACGATTGTTTCAATAAGAAATACTTCCAAATCATCAAGAATATTACATCGGCCAGTGATGAAACGACACTGGAAAGAAGTTCTAGCTTATTCGTCGACAGCAATATTCCGCTGAAAGATATCTTTAAAAACAGAGTGCTTCGAACCGAAGTGACTAATATCGAAGAGCTAAGATTTGAAAATTCTGACACAGTCGCTGCATATATCAACGATTATGTTAGCAGATCTACAAGAGGACAAATAGATGACATTGTATCTCCATCTGACTTGGAAGAAGAATACGTTATATTAATAGATGCTCTATACTTTAAAGGAACATGGCATACACAATTCTCTACATCGGAAACAGAAGTTAGCGCGTTTTATGATGACAAGGGAAAACAGATTGGTGACGTATATCTAATGTTCGCACAGATGCAGGCAAAAGTGGCCTATATTAAGCAAATTGAAGCTAAAGTATTAGAACTTCCATATGGAGCGAATAACAGATTCTCTATGCTTTTCCTCCTGCCTGATAATGACGTTCCAGTGTTCAGAGTGTTGGATGACCTCAAGAAAATAAGTCTCCGTTCTATTTTATCTTTGTTGAGAGAACAAATTGTGTCTGTTCAAATTCCAAGATTCAAAATCAGTTCGGACATGGATAATCTGAAGGAACTACTGATAGATATGGGACTGATAACGATGTTTGATAGTACTGCGGCGAAATTCACTGACATTTCCAATTACGACCTGTATATTTCGAGTTTTATTCAGAAAGCTACCATTGAGGTTACTGAAGAGGGGACGGTGGCTAGCGCAGCAACAGAAGCAATACTTGTGGGAAGATCGTTGAATATGGATGTGAATGAATTTAATGCAAACAAACCATTCATATTCATGATAATAGATCGCGAGACAGAATTGGCGCTATTCACTGGTGCATACTCGAAACCTAACCTTTTCTGAGACTGATTTTTCTTGCAATAAAATTTTTAATGAACAGCTTTTTATTTTTATTACACCACCACTACCACAGAGTAAATAGGAAAATTTAAATTATACTTAATCAATGGACTTCCAAATGTAGGCTAGTGGCTTACCTATGACGAATGCGATTTTTTTTTCCAATTTTAATTGTTCGAAAACGTTTCCCATATTTTTGTTTTCTATATGTTTCATTTCACCGAAAATGCATTTTACAGACTTCAAACTTCAAACTTCAAGCATTTATTTCAACGTAAGATACATGATATCATTTGTTGAATGTCAATTTAAATCTATTGGAAATAAAAATAAGGCTTAAGCATTTTTCGGTCAGTCAGTATGTACAAGCTACCACCGCTTCGGAAAGGGAAATCATCTTTGGGAAAGGAAGCGGCGCAAGAAACCCACAGGATCATTTTTCTTTTCTTTTCTTTTTTCGAATGTACGATATTCAAATGTTTTATTTTATTTATTTACATATGTTCTAAACCTAACCAGCTGTGTCGGGGTGCTCCGACCCATATTGCTCGCTCGCTACGCACGCTCGCTACAGATAGGGGTTGTCTAGAAAAAGTAACTTCGAGATAAAGTAATTCTAGTAATTTAAATTATGGTAAGTAAAACATCTGTCAAACATCAAAAAGTAGTTCTGATAATCGGTTAACCGTTTTTCTAGTATGTGAACCATATATAAAATAAGTTTACGAGAAAAAAAGTTGTACAAAATAATCACTCTGGCAATTTAAATTTCTTATTACCGTTTTCGAACAATTGAAATTCGATCAAAAAAATTTCGAGAGTATGATAGGTTACCAGGCTAGTGAAATGCTAATCGTGAATTTCATCGAAAACAAATGTTGTTATAGTAATGTCGTGTAGTGAGTCTCTACTGGACCGCGATTCTCGAGCATGCATATTTCATTGTCGACGGAAATCCATAGGTTTGTCACTTTTAAATGGTTCGGCGATTCGGGTTGTAAAACAGTTTAAATACTTGGGACATTATTGACAGAGGATCTAAGGGACGATAAAGATATCGAAAGAGAGAGACGAGCTCTATCGGTTAGGTGTAACATGCTCGCGCGCAGATTTGGCAAGTGTACTAGACAGGTGAAAGTAACGTTATTTAAAGCTTATTGTCAGTGTCTACTTGCCAACTCTGGGTAAGATACACTGGGAAAGCCTACGGCAACATAAGGGTGCAATACAATGACGCATTTCGTACTCTAATGAGATTGCCGCGTTTTTGAAGTGCCTCGGGCATGTTCGCCGAATCTCGGGTGCCTGATTTTCATGCTGTTCTCAGAGCACGCATAGCTTCCTTTTGGAAAAGACTGCGCGCTTCTGATAACAGCATACTCAAAGCAGTGAGTGACAGACTCTGCAATCCAGTTTTTAAGCATTGGTTGTCTGTTCATCAGAGCGCGAATCGGAAATGACCGCCAAAGGTCTTTGTTAGTGGATTTTATTTTGACTATTTTACTTGTACTTTATATCAATTTATTTGGGTATTCTAATTTGTAGTGTACTTTTACTTTTGTATATAGGGCCGTCCATATATTACGTCTTCTAAATTAGGGGGGGGGGGGGGGGGGGGGGGTTGGTCTGCGGATGACGGTAAATGATAGATGGGGGGGGGCGGTGTTTTGACGTCATTCTTATTTATTTATAGTTTATTTTTCACATACAAAAAGATTATTTCTAAAAAGAAATTTCTTCCAGCACACCTAGTAAAATACTAGCTGCCCGCCCCGGCTTCGCCCGTGGTACTTACATGTATTATACATATACCCCTTCTTTAAGAATCAGTCTATCTATTTAAAAAAACCGCAAAAATCCGTTGCGTAGTTTTAAAGATCTAAGCATACATATAGGGACAGACAGGGAGGTTCTGTATTCGAGGCGTATTTTTTTAAATAATGGTGTCGATTCGGATGTACAACGAACTAACTAAATTTAAAGCAGATACATCCTTTTCTAACACTATTAACATGAAAGGGACGACTATAAATTAAGGCCTGTCAAATTAATTTTTTTTTTTTTTTTGGTTTCATTCTCTCCTTTAGGAGAAGGCAAAGGGATCTAGCCCATAACAGCCATGTCTTATTTCTCTTATTTCTTCAATTTGTAAGTCAGTCTCAGTCAAAACAAGTAATTCGTCGTATACTTGGCGTATACAGAGTCTAGTCACGGTCAAGTCATTCTTCAGTAAAGTGGCAGAATGCTTTACAAAAGATTTTGGCGGCTTCTTGTGGGAACCCGAAAGCTCCGTTACGCACTTTAATTTACACCTCCCTTCACTTGTACACTATCACTAACGTTTGCTGCACAATACTCTGCCATTATTAAGCTTCAAAAGTTAGAATGCACAAATTATAAGACTTATAAAGAAAAATGCTACTTCACTCGCCGAGTTCCCGCCAAAAAGCCCTGTCAAATTAAGTTAAGAGCTGTCAAAACAAGTCGCTCTATAGTATTTTAATCGTGACGTCGCTAGGTGTACACCTAATATTGATAAAGAAGTGCTTGTTTTGATCATTTTACTTAATTTGACAGGACATATGTCGTCCTTTTCATGTATTAGTGGTTAGAAAAGGATACATATAATTTAAATTTAGTTAGTTCGTTGTACATCCGAATCGACACCATTATCCTACGCACTTTTTTATTCGCCTTGCGTGTTGTTGCGTATTTAATCCATACATTCCGTCCTCGCGGCCAAGATTGCCGGATACGGATTTTTTTCTCCGGCCTACTAAAAGTCCGTCCTCTATGTTGCCCCTTTTCACAAAGATATCTAAATACTTGTTTTTGAATCTATTTATGGGATTTATATATTTCGGTGCCACTATTTTATGCACAGTAACCGCCTCCGTGGCTCAATGTAAACAACATTGGGTTTACGTTTCGGATACCCCAGCGGGGTAAATATTTAGTACTCGGTTTGGATATTGGTAGGGCATATTAAATGTCCGTCTGGCTAGCTACCACCATCTTATCTAAATCTGCCGCCAAACAGCAATGTTTATAGCATTGTTGTGTTCCGGTTGTCAGAGATAAGATAGACAGTCCCCCATATAAGATAGGGTTTCCGGTTCAGTACGCTACCACCTTCGGCCTCATCTTCACTTAACATCAGGTGTGATTGAGGTCAAATGCTAACCCGTTGTGGATTAAAAAAAAGAAAAAAAAAACAGTTTTTTGGGATACAAAATATATCATCATAGGTAACCTACCACCATATCAACTACCTAAATTTAATAATGTATATGGCATGAGAATATGGGATTATATTTTACCAGATATTTAAAATAGTATTCCTGGTGAACTATATTCACATAACATAAAAAAATGTAAAAATGCATTGAAGAAGTACTTTATAGATGGAACTATGTAGGAAGTGCCTTTCCAACAAATTTTATTTCGATAGCGAGACACATGTCTACTTGCTTTCGTATATCATCTTATGTATGTATTGTATGTAGATATTTTAAGTTGTCTTTTGTAATAATTAATAACGTGGCGGGTCAGTGACCTCATTCGCACTACACACAAACTTTTACAGGTTTTCGTAGGCGTCTTATAGTGAAGATTGTTCAAATAATGTTCTATGGATAAATAAATAAAAAAAAAAAGCAGTGGCTGCGTATGAGAATGAGGATTCCAGCTTCACAAACCGCCAATGCCCACTCATATTCAATATTATGAGTGGGCATATCTGGCGGTTTGTGTGACACTAATTTTTAATCTATAATCGTTATCAAAATCCCAAAGAATTCTACGCTGGACATAGTTGGATATAAGTAGGTAAAAGACATTCCATTACCTTTTAGATAAATCTTTTTGAATTTGGGCCTCTGATAACTAAGTTAAGTTCAAAAATCCTAACACCATTGAACCTATACTAGCATAGTATCGAATTTTTAGGTAGTATCTGAGTCAATTAAGGTGTTAGAAAAAATATTGAGCTAAAATGTGACTGCATTATTCAACACGACTGAAAAGTATTTCTGAAGTTATGTAATTACTCGACAACATTATTGTTTGAAACATTTCTATTAGCTATCTCGGATTAACATGACGAACGATAGATCCAAAATCCGTTCCATGTGGCTATATGTATAATTCTAAACTATGCCCTTTGATCACTGTTGTTACATACTGCTTTCGCCGTTGTTATTGATTGGTTAAACTGCCTTGGAACAAAGTACTTGGAGAACGTTCTCTGTCTACGGCGTGGAATGTAGTTATCTGGCCGATTTTTTTAAATAAAGGTTTTTTACAACTCTGGATACGAACTATTTGGCCGAATTGGCTGCAGTGTTGCCTATATTCCAGTAAATTATCAATTTAGAAGCTTTAATAATATTTTATGCACTCACGAAGATAACATAGGCCCATAATATTAAACCGTTCTCAAGTTGACGCTTGAGAATCTGTTGCATATTAAAACAGCATCAGAAAAATGGTCTTGTGACTGAGACTCCATCTCAAGAACGATTTATTAATACGGGTCTAAGTCTCTTTTTCACGATAAGTGTCGGGCCAGTGACTGTACCCGATCCATATGTGTCCATACCCAATCCAAGGATATGTGAAGTCATACGCAATACATTTTTGGGTTAGATAGATGTTTTATTGCTTTTACTCGTAAATAATTCAGTTAATTTTGAAGTTTTTAAGTTGATTTTGAGTACGGAGGCATATTTTTATTTGCCCGCGAGTTTGATCTCATGGTAAATTTCATCAAAATCGGTTAAGCAAGAAATACCTAGCCTATATTAATCCAGGTCCTAATCTGTCTACTATCATTTAAATCCGAGCTCAATCCGTTAGGTGCGAAGAGGTTATAAAGATACACAAACACACACACCCACACACACACTTTCGCATTTATAGTATTATAGTGTGATAGAAGAAGAAGAATCAATGTTGTGATACATAGGCAAATTACAGTTTAATATATCTTCTTGGCGACAGACTTTTTTTTTTATGCAGGGCGGGTTTGTACTTGACCTCAATCACACCTGATGTTAAGTGATGATGAGGTCGAAGGTGGAACGTACTGACCCGAAAACCCCAACACAACAACAACAACAAAGACTTAGATACAGTAGGTAAAAAATGCTCTACTACTGATATAGAGAGAAATAAATGTTATATTGATTGATTGATTTACTATAACATTGGTGTCGATTTGGATGTACTCCAACTAAATTAAACTAAAATCAGTTTTAAAGTAGTACTGTCTCTTTCTCCCTGGAACCACTCCAAAACTGGTTTAGTTGATTACGAGTATTACCACCAACGCCTAAGTAATTCAGTACAGATACCTAACTAATCGAAGGCGGATGCTATTTAAGGGACTACAAATAAATGTCATATTATTATTATACTAATATGATCTAAGTAAACTGATGCAACTCTACGTCCATGCATGCAACTTTACAGACGACACTCAACTTGGTACCTTTTTTTTGGAAAAAAACGCTAAAACCGTTTTTAGTAAAAACGAACTGGCAACATTGGCACTAAATGTGTCAGTGAGAAAAGTTGTTCGTACGTGGAAAAGTTTAAAGTTTATTATTTTCATAAAGTTCATATTGAGTGGGGGTCTCTTGTAGATTGTGAGAGATAATTATAAAGCAGTCTAGATAAACGTTTAATCATTTTATTTACTAAATAATCACTTTCGATAAAAATATTTTTGATTGATAAGAAATTAATCTTGCTTGAATTGAATCTGTTTAAATATTTTGTTTGTTTCCATCAAATTATCTTTGAGACTAGACACAGGTAATACAGAGGCAGTTGAAGTGTTAAATAAGAAAAATGGAGCCAAGAACTACCATTAAACAGTTTAAAGTCATGCCTAAACAGTAAGTACACCCTTTACTAGAACTCTTGCCTTATTATTTGGTTGGTTGGGTTTATTGTCGTTATGTGGATGCAAAATTTCCACTTTTTTGGACCAAAGTTGTGGGTTAGGATTTTGTTAAGGGGGCACCGGGGCAAACAATATAGAAAAATTTTACTCTTACATACAGTGCAAACAAAAGTAAATTATTATTTTTTTTTGTGCTCCCTTTTGATACTGACCAAAAATTTAAAAAATACTGATAAAAATCGAAACTGTTTTTCTTTATGATGACAAATCAAATCAAAATATTTTATTTCATGGGATAAAATTATCACTTGAAAACGTCACTATTTATATTAATATTACATTTAAATTTACTGCTCATTCACAAAGCTGACTAGAAAAACGACATTGCTTTATGTATCGGAATTTACTTTAACCATTAATTATTTTGATTTTTTTATTTAATGATTTATTTGAAATCGCATGATCAATGAAGTTGAAGTGATGTTTTCAATATGTTGCTGTAATCCACATCTCTAAGATTGTGCTGCATTTATGTAGATTATAGTTTAACATCATTAGAATATTCTTCAAAGATCGCTGCAAATTATCAATTTTATTCAAGAAGACACAAGATGATAGTAATGAATGAGATATTTAATCCAACTTTAATTAATAGCACCAGTTCTAATTCTTTCACATTCTAATTCCAATTGTTTACAACAAATTATTTTTCTTTTCTTTTATTATGGCCTCTAACCATGAAGAAATAATTTAAGGTAGCTAGAAATATTTAAACTATATAAAAACTAAACATAAAAAATTATATGTCACAATAACATAGTGGTAAGGAAAAATAGTGATAAACATACAGGAAATCATGTAAGCCGACTCTGCAAAATCAGTAAATCAATTAGAGGGCCCTGCATACGGTTTTTCTATGTATAAGGTTCCCGTTGATATACAAAGTCTTCCTATCTATAAATTTAAAGATACTGTAAAACAGAAACTTTCGTATAAAATATCAGACAGAAGAGCGTTTGTGGCTCAGCGGTTATGATGCAGTCTCCCAATTTGGCAGGTCCGGGTTCGAATACCAGGCAGGCCATGTACCAATGACTTTTTAATTTAATTGTGAATTTTAAGGAAAACATTGTGAGGCAACCTGCATGTCTAAGAAATAATTCTAAGGCATGTGAAGTCCCCAACTCGCTTTAGACCAATGTGGTGGACTATGGCCCATTCTCCCACATTATACAGGGGAAGGCCTATATCCCTGCAGTAGAATGTTTTCGAGCTGATGATGATCATCCGTAGACTAACCAACTCATTCGCATGCCAGGCTAGTCACAATCTTTTTTTTTTTTTTTTTTTGTTCTGTTCCTCATTGTGCGATTGGCTTCATAAGCCATTAGCAGATCTGCTCCGTGTGTGCGGTGGCTTGAGAGGTCTGTCCTTCCAGCGAAGATTCTGCCTCATTGACTCAATCACGGAGATTACTCCCAGTCAGTTGTCGTGTACAAGGGTGTAGTCCCATATGTGTTTCCGTTTCAGTCTTCTATTATGTAGTGGCTCGCACAGGGCCGTAGCAAGGCTGTTAGTGTGCGAGTGCATACGCTGCTCATAGGCCTCTGCTCGGTTCTCAATTTCTTGTTTCAGTGTTTTTATGTTGAGGTGCTCATGCAAATCTGATATTCTAGTAAACCAAGGGGCATTTGTAATCGTTTTAAGGACATTGTTTTGAAACCTCTGTAGTATCTCTATGTTCGAGTTTTTGGCTGTGCCCCACAGTTCAATACCGTAAGTCCAGACTGGTTTTAGGACAGTTTTGTATATAAGCAATTTGTTACTTAGGGACACTTGGGAATGTCTGCCAAGTAGCCAGTTAAGTTTCCTGAGCCGTTGATTCAGCTCATCACGTTTCTTTTCTATATGTACCCTCCAAGTTTGTTTCCTATCCAGATACATGCCCAGGTATTTGGCAGTATCACTATGGGGCAAGGTATCATTCCCAAGTTTAACAGGTGTGCAGTTATCTTTGCGCAATGTAAATGTTACGTGTACAGATTTATTCGCGCTAGCTCTAATACGCCATTTCCTCATCCATTTAGTCGTAGCTAGTCACAATCTAATAGTGAAATAAAGTGTACCTTTTGTAACATTTAAACCTGTTTTTAAAAGAGCATCTCTTCGAGTTTCTTTCTTGTTCTTCCCATGGGGAAAGTCGGCTTTTTCTTTTTTTTTATATTGTTTTTATTTGAGGCTTTTGTACACCCTGGATGACTATGCCAGCCTCATTGATACATTCGCCTTTTTAAACCTCACTCTCTTTTTGCAATGGACAATCCAAACAAATTGACCAGACTGACAGCACTCCTACAGAGCATATCAGCCAAAACACAGCTGAGCTGCCCATTGCATAGCTCCGATGACTTAATCAAAAGTCGTTGTCTAATATCTGCACTCCGGTCACACTCCAACGAAAAGTGTAACACGTCATCTGGTTTATCACAAACATCACACAGTGGTGACGGTTTAATTCCCATCATATGATAAAATTTATTTGTTGGTACGTGTCCTGAGCGCAGCTTTTTGCTTAAAAAATGACTATTTTAAGTCTACCTACGAAACAAAGATTTTTTACTTTATGTTGTGACGAAGATGTAACTGAACGATTCGCATATTTCACAGAACATCTACCGAGTTATCAGAATCATACAAACTATCACCGGAGCAGCTGAAGTACTATGATGACAATGGTTTTGTGGTGCTGAAAGGGCTGATTGACTTTACATCCCTCTATGCCTACAAGTAAGTGTTTATATTTAAGCAGACGGGCAATTCCACTGAGGTGGCATGAAATATCATATTATCAAATATTTTCTGAAAACATACGCCAATGTAATTACAAGCTTTTATTTAGCTTGCAATATTCGTATGTAAGTAAGTTGCCAGTTTCAAAAGTAAACCATTTTTCAATCTCTAATTCAGCTGAAATATGGCATATATATGTAAGTTTGGTGATAATCGAATATTATGGTACCATCTAAGCCTCCGTGGCTCAATGTAAACAACATTGGGTTTACGATTCGGAGGTTGCGGGTTCGATCTCCAGTGGGGTACATTTTTAAGTACTCGGTTTGGTTGGTGGTAGGGCATTTTAAATGTCCGCCTGGCTAGCTACCACCATCTTATCTAAATCTGCCTCCAAACAGCAATGTTAATAGCATTGTTGTGTTCCGGTTGTCAGAGATAAGATAGTCAGTCCCCCAAAAAAGATGGGGTTTCCGGGTCAGTACGCTACCACCTTCGGCCTCATCTTCACTTAACATCAGGTGTGATTGAGGTCAAGTGGTAACCCGTTGAATAAAAAAAAAAATCTGATGATGGAGGCGGGATTAGGGACTGGAACACGCTGATGGCAAATGGCAAGATAGTTGAATTTGGGTTTGTATGCTTTGTTGCCATGAGCACTTTCCATTACACATGATGACGAGGGCCTGAAGATGGAGCCAAAAGATTGCCAGTGAAACTTCTTGATGGACTTTATACTTCGTCTTTCTACTAGAATAATCCTGATGGATGTGTGATTATCATGAATTATTAAATCTATTAAAAGCTTTTTTGTAAGTATCTAACCAATATTATAATGGTGAAAGTTTGGATGTTTGTTTGTTTGTTGCTCAATGACGGCGAAACGGATGAACGGATTTGGATGAAATTTGGTATATAGGTAGAACATACCCTGGATTAAAACATAGGATATTTTTTATCCCGATAAAGTGAGTAATTCCCACGGGATAAACAAACTTCCGCAATAAAGTTCTTCCCACGCAGGCGAAGCCGCGGCCGGAAAGATAATTTTTAATAAAGATGACAACCGATTGGTGTAGTGGATAGTCACCCTATCAGCGAAACCAACGGTTGCGGGTTCGAATCCCGCGAGGGGTAAATGTTTGTATGATGAATACGAACATTTATTCCCGAAGCTTGGATGTTTATATAAATATTTATGTAAGTTTATCCGTTATCTAGTATCCATAAGCACAAGCTTTGCTTAGTTTGGGACTAGTTGATTGGTGTAAGTGTCCGAAATATTTAAATATTTATTTATTTATTTTAATGTAGAACATATTTTATACTAGCTTTTCGTCAGTGTCTGCTTGGAATAACTGTATCGCTTTGTTTATCCCTTAATCGCGATAAAAAAAACCTAATTATTCAACACTTTATTGTACACACACGTCAAATTACACATTAAAAAGAATTAAATACAAATGGACATCTCTCTTCCTAGGTTTTAATCCAGACTATGTTCTACATATATACCAAATTTCATCCAAATCCGTTCATCCGTTTCGCCGTCATTGAACAACAAACACCCAAACTTTTGCATTTCTAACATTATTCGCGAGATATTACAGTTGATTCTGATATGACCTCCCTGAACTGAACTAAAACCAGTTTAAATAAATAAATAAAACTTCTTTAATTCAGACTTTGGGTCCATATTTTGTTAGTAACAATTTACCCTTAACCTATGTTAGTTTTTATTTTCCATTTTACAAAAATGCGCAAACTTCGATGCTGTGACATCCAGTGCTTTGTGTAGCGACTGTCCAGCCTATCAGCAATGACTGTCAGGAGTAGTGCTCTCATTTTCTTTTTGGAATACAAGACACAATAGTGTTTTTTTATTTTTCTTTATTTATAATTTATTGCACACGATTACACATAAAAGTCAAATACATACTAGATACAGGATGTACAAAAGGCACTAGCTTATCTCTAAAAAGAGATTTCTTCCAGTGAAACCCTGCAAATGTGAAAGAAAACAGGTTCGATAGGATAGACATACATACGTGCACTGAGAAAAAAGTGTCAATAATCAATTTGAAATCAAATGACTATAATTGGGATCTTCAAGTCTAGAGTGAATAGGCATTTACTGGGTGCGCGTGATACATCTTCGGCTACATCGTCGCTTTCCATCAGGTGAGATTTTAGTCAAACGCGAAACCAGTTTTTAATAAATAAAAAAAAAAAAAAAAACTTCACATGTCATAAAATAAATACCTATTTAATATTAAATAAAATACTTACGTGTTTTAATTATAAAATAAATGAGGAATGCCTGTATCTTTTTAACAAATAAATATATACTTACATATAATATATACATACACTAAACATACACGTCTGTCATATTTTACATAATATTATTTATGCATACGAAAAACATTTCTATTTCTAAATGCATACAATCCAGGACTTTTAGCACAGATTACTGATAAGTTACTAACGTATAGATACGTTACTTACGTTTTAGTTAAAAGCCAAAGATAGTACAGTCCAAAAACCATTGACTTTTCTATTAGGCATGCGCACTCGGCCGGTTGTTTGTAGTCGCGAGGGAACTGATAAATCTAATCAAAGTATTTATTATATTGGACGATGGACATGGGGTCTATTGTTGCCCACAGATAACAACCTGACCTTAGTACAACGAGAATCTTTATTTACCGTTTATTGTTTGCGTTACACATCTCGATATTGTAGCATCCACTCGATTATGCAGTACTCTGTGAATTGGACAATCAAATCGGATCTATCAAAATATAAATTTAGAATCATCATAAAACTTTTTTTTTATGCACGACGGGTTCGTACTTAACCTTAATCACACCTGATGTTAAATGTAGATGAGGTCGAAGGTGGAACGTACTGACCCGGAAACCCCAACACATTTGGGGGACTGGCTATCTTATCTCTGACAACCGTAACACAACAATGCTATTAACATTGCAGCTTGTAAGCCGCCAAGCTGCAATGTTAATAGCATTGTTGTGTTACGGTTGTCAGTTAGCTAGCTTAGTTAGCTTGTACTATGGATACTAGATAACGGATAAACATACATAAATATTTATATAAACATCCATGACTCAGGAATAAATGTTCATATTCATCACACAAACATTTACCCGTCGCGGGATTCGAACCCGCAACCGTTGGTTTCGCTGATAGGGTCACTATCCACTACACCAATCGGTCGTCAAACCAATTAACCAATCACAGTAATCTATCGATGGCTATAACGACGAAATTACAGAATAGCCAACCAGGATGACCAACTGCTGAACATAGGACTCGATCGTAGATTTTCAAGCGAGAGCGATATGCCGGTCAACAGCAGAGTAGAGAACAAATCTATTATCTCCCATGGGTTAAGGCGACTAAGTAAACTGAGGTTTTTTGACACCTTGGGCCAGGGTTGGGTAGAAGCGTCACTGGCTAGCCTCCTTCTTCTTTTCGAGCCTATGGCAAAAATTATTATTTTTATGCATAACGGGTTGGTACTTGACTTCAATCACCACCTGATGTTAAGTGATGATGAGGTCGAAGGAGGAAGCGTACTGACCCGGAAACCCCAACGCATTTGGGGGACTGGCTATCTTCTCTCTGACAACCGGAACACAACAATGCTATTAACATTGCTGCTTGGCGGCAGATTTAGATAAGATGGTGGTAGCTAGCCAGGCGGACACTTAAAATGCCCTACCATCAACCAAACCGAGTACTTAAACATGTACCCCGCTGGGGATCGAACCCCCGACCTCCGAATCGTAAACCCAATGTTGTTTACATTGAGCCACGGATGCGGTTAAACGGCGGTGTTTTATCAAAAAAGACACCAACTTGTTTGCAAATTTTTTTGAATTTAAAAAACCAAGGCTTACATGGGATGGAGTTTTGGATATCGCTATAGTGCTTGTTGAAGGCAGTCGTTAACTGAAATCTTCTACCTGAAAATATAATTAATCTAAACAGAAATAATCAAAACGTCAAGAAATCATTAGCAAAAAAAGGTAATTCACAAAACTACCTGATGACAAACAAGCTTTGTGTACTTCGACCGCCAAAAATTACAAAATTGAATTAGTCATATACTTGTTATTAATAAAAAAAAAAGAATAACAACATGATCCTGTGTGTTTTTTGCGCCGCTTCTTTTCCCACATATGATTTCCCTTTCCGAAGCGGTGGTAGCTTGGACATACCGACTGACAGAGATGCAATAAGCCCTATTAGTTTGTTTGGTTTGGTGTAGTGGTTAGAAACTCTGCTGCTATACCAAAAGGTCGCATGTTCGAATCCCGCTAGGGACATATGTTTGTATGATGAATACAGACATATGTTCCCGAGTTATGGATGTTTTTCATTTATATATGTATTTCATTTTTTTATATCACTTATTGAAAGTCAACATGTTATTTTTTTTAAACTACATCGCTTCACAAGATGTTATGGTTAGGGAGAAGAAGCGACAAGAAACTCCGCAACAACACATCTTTTCAATTAGTTTCCCAATATCGTAAAGATAGGCTATGAAGAATAATGGACCTAGGATTGAGCCTTGGGGCACACCTGAAGGCACCGCAACGAAATCGGAACTCTGTCCAACCACTACTGCCTGCGTTTTGTTTGAGATGTACGATAGCACCTATTGAGATCCCTCCGAATGCCTAACTTCTGTAATTTGAATATAAATAATAATAATAAATAAATAAATATTTGGGGCACTTACACCAATCATCTACTCATAGTCCCAAACTAAGCAAAGCTTGTGCTATGGATACTAGATAACGGATAAACATACATAAATATTTGTATAAACATCCATGACTCGGGAATAAATGTTCGTATTCATCACACAAACATTTACCCCTCGCGGGATTCGAACCCGCAACGGTAGGTTTCGCTGACAGTGTCACTATCCATTACACCAATCGATTGTTATCATAGAAATACATCAAAAAACTGGGTTAAAAGTCCCATATCTTCGAAACCTTTTTGTGTATTATTTCGTCGTCGGTGACTAAGCGGTTAGGACGCAGTCTCCCAAAATTTAGTTACTTATGTGCATTTATCCGACTGCTCTTAAACGATGAAGAAAAACAACGTGAGGAAACCTGCGCGCCTGAGGAATAAAAATTGAAAGGCATGTGAACCAACCCGCTCTGGGCTAGCGTGGTGGACTATGGCCTATACTCCCTCATTATACGAGGGAAGGCCTAAATCCCTGCAGTGGGATGTTTACGGGCTGATGATGATGATACATTACAGTTACATGAGGGCGCCACTGGTCGGAAAAAAACCCTCTTAACCGATTTTCGTCAAACATGGCTAAGAACCTGGCCGGACAAAGACTGGACACACATAACGCCTCCAAAATAGGTCTTAATAAATTATAAAATCTAGGTATACTAATAAAGTGTTGAAAATTTAGTCATGCATCTGCACATGATAAGTGCGTGCGTGCGACTTATAATTATCTTTCTATTAAAATATAATTGAAATGAATAAATCATATTTAAAAAAAATAAGATTGGCTCTTACATGCCACAAGTAGAATACCTTTTGAATCGCTTTGACTTGCAAATAAGTAGGTACCCTAACCAATATGACGGCAATGACATACGTCAACTTAAAAAAACTCGCAGCGACTGTTAATAATATCATCCGTTAATAGTACAGTCGCCCGCATGTCAAGCGTATGCCTTAGGCCCGTATTAATAAACCATTCTCAAGATTGAGAACAGTCTTGTGACCGGTGTCAAGTAAACGTGTTGATTAATAAACCTAACTTGAGACTTGAAAAGCACGTGCATACTCAAGGAGTACTCACTTGAGAGGTGCGCGTATTAATAAACGAAACTCCAGACTATCATTCATGCGCCGCTGAGGCGAACACTTGAGAAGTGATCTCAGCTGAGTAGACCTCAAGATTGGTTTATAAATTAGCACGGAGCTGGAGATAGCGTCAACTGCTTAAGACGCATCTCGGTTGATACAGCCTCAAGACTTGTACTGACATTGGTTTATTAATACAGGCCTTAGTGTTTTAATAAGAACAGTACAAGAACTCAACTCACCAAAGATGTTAATAGTGGTGACGCCTCTCTGAGTGCCGTGGCCGTGGTACTTGAGTTCGTCGATCCGGTAGAAGTCGCCGGTGGAGGTGAAGATTGAAGTACGGTTAACCATGCAAACCAACTGTGTTGGTGGAATTGTGTCAGATTAGTAGCCACCTTGGCAGTGTTTTTAAGTCGCCCGGTAGGCGACTGCCTTCAATTGAAAACCACCGGCACTTACTATTTAACGTGCCCTCCGAAGCATGGAAACACTTTTTTTTATACACATCGGGGTAGCACTTGACCTCAATCACAGCTGATGTTAAGTGAAGATGAGGCCGAAGGTTTTTTTTTTATGCACAACGGGTTGGTACTCGACCTCAATCATACCTGTTAAGTGAAGATGAGGTCGAAGGTGGAAGCGTACTGACCCGGAAACGCCAACACATTTGGGGGACTGGCTATCTTATGTCTGACAACCGGAACACAACGATGCTATTAACATTGCTGCTTGGCAGCAGATTTAGATAAGATGGTGGTAGCTAGCCAGGCGGACATTTAAAATGCCCTACCACCAGCCAAACAGAGTACTGAACATAGGATCGAACCCGCGACCGACGAATCGTTGACCCAATGTTGTTTACACTCGTATTAAAATGACACTGGAGGTCACCCATCCAAGGATTGACCGCACCAGATATTGCAATAATAATTATTATATAATATAAAAAAATCATCACAAAAACACAAGTATACATAAGAATCGGGAACCACAGTATTGTGATGAAAGGGTGAACAGTGTTGCTGCTTCAGTCCCCCCAGCGGAATAGTTGCTGCCACTAAAGAAAGAATGGGCGACTTTCCAATCGCTATAAATTAGGCTTAGGCTCTGGACAATGTAAAAAACAAGGAGACCCCGTCTGTCAGCGCCATTTATCGAGTCGGTCTGAACTACTTTATTACGCGATCAAAAAATCGCCCGTTTGAACAAAATCTTGTGAATAAAGATTTTTTTCACACCTGATAATTGTATCCGAACGTGGTTTGGTGAAAGTGTAAACATCGCCTCGAATTTTCTTTAAAAACTATATTTTGCCCTCGGTGAATTTTTTTAATTTTTTCAGGCAGCGTTTCATCCAAATTGCCACAGGTGTGACCGACAGAGGCCACATTACGGTGATGAAGGAGCAGGCTCTCGTAAGCGCAGGAGCCAAAGGGGAGGACCTTATCAACAAGGTATCAGAACTAATAAATCGTTTAATAAAATAAATTATCGAATCTCCCAAATCAAATCAAATCAAAAATGCTTTATTTTGTAGGTACACAGGGTACACTTAAAATAGTCAGATTTTACATTTTTAAAGCTACTGCTTGTTCAAAACGCAATTTTCTCCTGAAAAGAACAAGCAAGAAACTCGAGAGGTCGCTCTTTCAAAAAAAAGGTTTTTATATTACAAAATCATTAATTATTATTTTATATTATAATATTTCATTATTCATTGTGAAATAGCCTGGTTATGCGAACGGGCTGGTTATGTCCATGATTGTTTATCATCTAAATAATCTGATATTTTATAATAAGCTTTCTTAACAAGTTTCTATTTTATAATATAAAGATATTTCAATAAAGTTCCTGTTGATATACAAAATCTTCCTTTCAATAAATTTAAAGAAATTTATTGAAAGGAAGATTTTGTATATCAACAGGAACTTTATTGAAAAAGCGTATACATAACCCTTTGAATTGATTACTGACTTTGTGGAGGCGTCTTATGTGACCTGCAAATTGACAAACCAACCGACTTCCGTAAAGTTCTATCCTATATCTCCCAGCGGTAAAGAATAATTATCATCAGTTAACAATTGACGAAAATAGGGGGGAACATACATAAACAACATACATATGTCTCATCCCTGTCTTTCACAAATGACAATGTATGGTATGTATACCGTACCTATGAATGTTTAAGCACAGATTACTAATAAGTTACTAAAGTAAGTTTAAGTAAGTTTATATAGTCTGTAGGCAATCATTTATAATTACTGGTATCCTATCATACTTTCGAAACTTTCTTGCTCGAATTTCAATTGTTCGAAAACGGTAATAAGAAATTTCAATTGTCAGTGATTATTTTGAATAACTTTTTTTCTCATAAACTTATTTTATATATGTTTAACATACTAGAAAAACGATTAACCGATTATCAGAACTTCTACAGATGTTTTACTTAACATAATTTAAATTACTAGGATTAGTTTACGTCGAAGTTTAGTTAAGGTTAGGTTAGGTTAACTTTGCCGCCGCTCGTGCGCGAATCGCTCCGTTTTATATTGTTAATAATATTCTGAAAACCAAAACGTCTGGCAATAGATGCTTCGGCTAAACATTCGGTTGAATTTTAAAGCATATGAAAATAAAAAAAAATAACATTTGAATATCGTACATTCGAACTTCTGTAAAGTGCATTTTCGGTGAAATGAAACATATAGAAATCAAAAATATGGGAAACGTTTTCGAACAATTAAAATTCGAAAAAAAAAGAATTCGCTTTTATACTAGGTAACCATTATATATACTTATTAAATGTAGATGTGTGACTGGAGACAACAAATTCATGCTTTATCTAGATATCTATCTATTATGTTCATATATAATTGTAGTATGATTTATCTAAGAGACCCCCCATACTAGCGTCTTTTGAGCGTCGTCGTTGTGCCAGCGTCGACGCGACGTCATCTCTGCAGCGACGCGAAAAATAACTATTGAGATGTAAAAAAATGATTAGACTAACGGTGAGTCTGAGTTGAAATCTGGAAATCAATGTGCCAAAAAAGAGGATCCGTCAGTTCATCAGTCAGTCAGTCAGTCAGTTTCGAATTTGAACTCCAATAACCCAAACCCACCAATGAGTATCAGCTCAAAAGAACGACACCGTTACAACCTTACAATCCTATAGATGGTTTTGGTGGTAAGTTGGGTTTACAATTCGGCGGTCGCGGGTTCGATCCCCAGGTTTGGTTGGTGGTAGGGCATTTTAAATGTCCGCCTGGCTAGCTACCACCATCTTATCTAAATCTACCGCCAAGCAGCAATGTTAATAGCATTGTTGTGTTCCGGTTGTCAGATATAAGATAGCTAGTCCCCCAAATCTGTTGGGGTTTTGGGGTCAGTACGCTTCCACCTTCGACCTCACCTTCACTTAACATCAGGTGTGATTGAGGTCAAGTACCTACCCGTTGTGTTTAAAAAAAAACCCCCATAGTCATCTTTTATGACACCCACGGGAAGAGACGGGTTGGTTCTATTATTTTACATGCCGAACATAAGCTGAACAAATGTTGTTCTTTCTTTCTGTCTCCAGCTCCAAGACATCCTCTTCGACGACGTGTTTTCCCAGTACACCGAGAATCCTCGCCTGCTGAACGTGGTGTCGCAGTTCGTGGGCGATGATATATCTGCGATGCACAGCATGTTCATTAACAAACCCCCGGGCACCGGCCGCCATCCCCCCCACCAGGTAAGCCATCAACAGCCTTACGGCCTTCTTTCAACAAGCAAAGTCACAGTGCAAAATTATACCAACTAATGTTTTCACCTAAAATCATTTGCAAATAAATTACTATTTGATTCAATTTCGTAATGAAAAGTCAACAGTGTGTACACTCATTGTAAAAATGTAAAGATAAGTGCATCGAGCTATGGAAAAGCGAAGTCTCCTAATATAGGCTCTATTATGCTTAGATTCAAATTCAAAACATTTATTTTCATTCAAGCATAACAATCTTGTACACAATTGTGAGAGTATCCTATTAAGCTTCTTAAAACTTGTGTTAGGATACTCTGCTCTCCATTCTAGATGCTAGATGGCTTCTGCCACAATTTTGTATAGCCACAAATGAATTCTTATGAAGTTGTCACCTTTTTTGGCACTCACACTAGCGACATCATGTCGCAACGTATACTTTCGTCGATGAGACGTTTTTATAATCCCAAGATTCTCCTTATATAATGTCTGGTTACTCCCAAAATTTATGTTCCAATGCTTGTCGCCATAGGATTTGTACTACTTCCCGTTCCGACCGGCCGACAAGATCGTAGCGGCGTGGACCGCCGTCGATGACGTGTACCAGGACAACGGCTGCCTCTACGTCATACCGGGCTCGCACAAGCAGGGCACCATCTACAGGCATGACAACCTTAAGGTGAGAGGGGGGAGACACACACAAGCATGACAACCTTAAGGTGAGAGGGGTGAAACACACACACAGGCATGACAACCTCAAGGCGAGAGGGTTCAGTCACACAAACAGGCCTTGCAACCTTAAGGTGAGAGGGGGGCATGCACATACGCAAGCATGACAACCTTAAGGTGAGAGGGGGGCATGCACATACGCAAGCATGACAACCTTAAGGTGAGAGGGGGACATGCACATACACAAGTATGACAACCTTAAGGTGAGAGGGGGGCATGCACATACGCAAGCATGACAACCTTAAGGTGAGAGGGGGGCATGTACATACACAAGCATGACAACCTTAAGGTGAAAGGGGGGCATGAATATACACAAGCATGACAACCTTAAGGTGAGAGAGGGGGTAGACACACACAGTGTGGAGGGGGAGGTTACTCATCCACGGGCATGGCAACTTTAACCAACCATGTTGTACCGATACGATACGATTATATTTTGTATTACATCAAAGCAGATATTTATGATTTCTCAATTTCTTATAACTTCTTCAGGACAGCAACAAGATGTACCACGGGATCGTGGACGAAGAACTAGTGGCGCCAATGGACAAGAGGGTTCATTTGGAGATGAGTCCAGGGGACACTGTGTTCTTCCATCCGATATTGGTTCATGGATCTGGACCTAATTTCACTAAGGTAAGGGTGTCTTATGTAAAAGCTGTAGGTACTCATCCGAAGATATTTTATTTAAGAGAGTTTATTCGTATCTTGACATACAACGACCTGTTCGGTGTAGTGTTTAAAAATTCTGACTGCTATATCAAAAGGTCGCGGGTACGGTACGTATAACGTACGACGTTTTTCAACATACATGCGAGGGAACGGAACAAAAATCACTAGTCGATCACATATGCCCCTAGAGGGATTCGAACCCGCGACCTTTTGGTACAGCAGTCAGAATTTTTAAACACTACACCGAACAGGTCGTGAATATTGAAAAGGATATTTGTATCGTATCGTTGTTTCCCGACTTGCGGCGGCAGCACTACCGCAAGTGCATCTCGTGCCACTTCGCGAGCTCGCGCTGCCACTTCGTGTCGGTGCGCGGCACGGTGCAGCAGCCCATCGCCGACGAGATCGTGGCCGAGGCCAAGCGCAGGGGGTTCTCCGTCAGCTTCGAGGTCAGCTCTCACTCACGCACCAACACTTAGCGTCATCTCTCACTCACACGCCACAGCAACACTTAGCGTCAGCTCTCACTCACGCACCAACACTTAGCGTCATCTCTCACTCACGCACCAACACTTAGCGTCATCTCTCACTCACACGCCACAGCAACACTTAGCGTCAGCTCTCACTCACGCACCAACACTTAGCGTCATCTCTCACTCACGCACCAACACTTAGCGTCATCTCTCACTCACACGCCACAGCAACACTTAGCGTCAGCTCTCACTCACGCACCAACACTTAGCGTCATCTCTCACTCACGCACCAACACTTAGCGTCAGCTCTCACTCACGCACCAACACTTAGCGTCATCTCTCACTCACGCACCAACACTTAGCGTCATCTCTCACTCACACGCCACAGCAACACTTAGCGTCAGCTCTCACTCACGCACCAACACTTAGCGTCATCTCTCACTCACGCACCAACACTTAGCGTCATCTCTCACTCACACGCCACAGCAACACTTAGCGTCAGCTCTCACTCACGCACCAACACTTAGCGTCATCTCTCACTCACGCACCAACACTTAGCGTCAGCTCTCACTCACGCACCAACACTTAGCGTCATCTCTCACTCACGCACCAACACTTAGCGTCATCTCTCACTCACACGCCACAGCAACACTTAGCGTCAGCTCTCACTCACGCACCAACACTTAGCGTCATCTCTCACTCACGCACCAACACTTAGCGTCATCTCTCACTCACACGCCACAGCAACACTTAGCGTCAGCTCTCACTCACGCACCAACACTTAGCGTCATCTCTCACTCAAGCACCAACACTTAGCGTCAGCTCTCACTCACGCACCAACACTTAGCGTCATCTCTCACTCACACGCCACAGCAACACTTAGCGTCAGCTCTCACTCACGCACCAACACTTAGCGTCATCTCTCACTCACGCACCAACACTTAGCGTCAGCTCTCACTCACGCACCAACACTTAGCGTCATCTCTCACTCACGCACCAACACTTAGCGTCATCTCTCACTCACACGCCACAGCAACACTTAGCGTCATCTCTCACTCACGCACCAACACTTAGCGTCATCTCTCACTCACACGCCACAGCAACACTTAGCGTCAGCTCTCACTCACGCACCAACACTTAGCGTCATCTCTCACTCACGCACCAACACTTAGCGTCAGCTCTCACTCACGCACCAACACTTAGCGTCATCTCTCACTCACGCACCAACACTTAGCGTCATCTCTCACTCACACGCCACAGCAACACTTAGCGTCATCTCTCACTCACGCACCAACACTTAGCGTCATCTCTCACTCACACGCCACAGCAACACTTAGCGTCAGCTCTCACTCACGCACCAACACTTAGCGTCATCTCTCACTCACGCACCAACACTTAGCGTCATCTCTCACTCACACGCCACAGCAACACTTAGCGTCAGCTCTCACTCACGCACCAACACTTAGCGTCATCTCTCACTCACGCACCAACACTTAGCGTCATCTCTCACTCACACGCCACAGCAACACTTAGCGTCAGCTCTCACTCACGCACCAACACTTAGCGTCATCTCTCACTCACGCACCAACACTTAGCGTCAGCTCTCACTCACGCACCAACACTTAGCGTCATCTCTCACTCACGCACCAACACTTAGCGTCATCTCTCACTCACACGCCACAGCAACACTTAGCGTCAGCTCTCACTCACGCACCAACACTTAGCGTCATCTCTCACTCAAGCACCAACACTTAGCGTCAGCTCTCACTCACGCACCAACACTTAGCGTCATCTCTCACTCACGCACCAACACTTAGCGTCATCTCTCACTCACACGCCACAGCAACACTTAGCGTCAGCTCTCACTCACGCACCAACACTTAGCGTCATCTCTCACTCACGCACCAACACTTAGCGTCAGCTCTCACTCACGCACCAACACTTAGCGTCATCTCTCACTCACGCACCAACACTTAGCGTCATCTCTCACTCACACGCCACAGCAACACTTAGCGTCAGCTCTCACTCACGCACCAACACTTAGCGTCATCTCTCACTCACGCACCAACACTTAGCGTCATCTCTCACTCACACGCCACAGCAACACTTAGCGTCAGCTCTCACTCACGCACCAACACTTAGCGTCATCTCTCACTCACGCACCAACACTTAGCGTCAGCTCTCACTCACGCACCAACACTTAGCGTCATCTCTCACTCACGCACCAACACTTAGCGTCATCTCTCACTCACACGCCACAGCAACACTTAGCGTCAGCTCTCACTCACGCACCAACACTTAGCGTCATCTCTCACTCACGCACCAACACTTAGCGTCATCTCTCACTCACACGCCACAGCAACACTTAGCGTCAGCTCTCACTCACGCACCAACACTTAGCGTCATCTCTCACTCAAGCACCAACACTTAGCGTCAGCTCTCACTCACGCACCAACACTTAGCGTCATCTCTCACTCACGCACCAATACTTAGCGTCATCTCTCACTCACACGCCACAGCAACACTTAGCGTCAGCTCTCACTCACGCACCAACACTTAGCGTCATCTCTCACTCACGCACCAACACTTAGCGTCATCTCTCACTCACACGCCACAGCAACACTTAGCGTCAGCTCTCACTCACGCACCAACACTTAGCGTCATCTCTCACTCAAGCACCAACACTTAGCGTCAGCTCTCACTCACGCACCAACACTTAGCGTCATCTCTCACTCACACGCCACAGCAACACTTAGCGTCAGCTCTCACTCACGCACCAACACTTAGCGTCATCTCTCACTCACGCACCAACACTTAGCGTCAGCTCTCACTCACGCACCAACACTTAGCGTCATCTCTCACTCACGCACCAACACTTAGCGTCATCTCTCACTCACACGCCACAGCAACACTTAGCGTCATCTCTCACTCACGCACCAACACTTAGCGTCATCTCTCACTCACACGCCACAGCAACACTTAGCGTCAGCTCTCACTCACGCACCAACACTTAGCGTCATCTCTCACTCACGCACCAACACTTAGCGTCATCTCTCACTCACGCACCAACACTTAGCGTCATCTCTCACTCACACGCCACAGCAACACTTAGCGTCATCTCTCACTCACGCACCAACACTTAGCGTCATCTCTCACTCACACGCCACAGCAACACTTAGCGTCAGCTCTCACTCACGCACCAACACTTAGCGTCATCTCTCACTCACGCACCAACACTTAGCGTCATCTCTCACTCACACGCCACAGCAACACTTAGCGTCAGCTCTCACTCACGCACCAACACTTAGCGTCATCTCTCACTCACGCACCAACACTTAGCGTCATCTCTCACTCACACGCCACAGCAACACTTAGCGTCAGCTCTCACTCACGCACCAACACTTAGCGTCATCTCTCACTCACGCACCAACACTTAGCGTCATCTCTCACTCACACGCCACAGCAACACTTAGCGTCAGCTCTCACTCACGCACCAACACTTAGCGTCATCTCTCACTCACGCACCAACACTTAGCGTCATCTCTCACTCACACGCCACAGCAACACTTAGCGTCAGCTCTCACTCACGCACCAACACTTAGCGTCAGCTCTCACTCACGCACCACAGCAACACTTAGCAACACTTAGCGTCAGCTCTCACTCACGCACCACAGCAACACTTAGCAACACTTAGCGTCAGCTCTCACTCACGCACCAACACTTAGCGTCATCTCTCACTCACGCACCAACACTTAGCGTCATCTCTCACTCACACGCCACAGCAACACTTAGCGTCAGCTCTCACTCACGCACCAACACTTAGCGTCAGCTCTCACTCACGCACCAACACTTAGCGTCAGCTCTCACTCACGCACCACAGCAACACTTAGCAACACTTAGCGTCAGCTCTCACTCACGCACCAACACTTAGCGTCATCTCTCACTCACACGCCACAGCAACACTTAGCAACACTTAGCGTCAGCTCTCACTCACGCACCACAGCAACACTTAGCGTCACCTTCGACGTCAGCTCGCACTCACAGATCACATAACAGCACTATTAGCGTCAGCCTCGAGATCAGCCCTAGCACACCGAACACATAACCCACTTGGCGCCATCTTCGAGGTCATGACATGTATCTTAGGTTAGTAGAAATGCTTGAAGTTTTATGATCCGTGGGTCATGTATGGTATGGGTATGATTCATCAGCATCATATCAGCCACAGAAATACTGCTGAACATAGGCCTCCCCCATGGGCTTCCAGAGCGATCGGTTATAAGCGGCCTGATTCCAACGACTTCCCGCGACCTTCATCAGGTCCGTCCACCTTGTGAGTGCACGTCCTACGCTGCTCTTGCCGATGCGTGGTCTCCACTCGAGAACTTTAATACCCCACCGGCCATCAGTTCTTCGAGCTATATCCCCTGCCCACTGTCATTTCACGGAGAAATGCTTTACCCGTACCGCTCGTCACTAAAACCCCGCGGCGACCTTCTTCGGCAGTAGGGAGGACCTGGGAACGCATAAGCGACTCCAGCCCCCGCCCCGCCCCCCCTCACAAGGGGAGGCCCATTCCACCCTCCGTAGGGGGCGCTGTGGAGCCTCACACCGCGATCAGCGAGCGGTATGAGGCGCGGCAGGGCCCGATGCGACGACTTTCGTTCACCTACGGATATCTTCACCCCTGATTCGATCACGTACCGTTACGCCGAGCATCGCCCTCTCCATAGCTCGTTGCATGACCTTGAGCCTTATGAGTCAGTGAAAGATCACATTTCAATGCCATGTCATCACTGGTAACACACATTGGTTAAAAACTTTCGCTTCAAGCACCGAGGTATTTTGGACGAGAAGGCGTAGCGCCGTTTCCCGAGCGCTGCCCATCAGAGTTGGACTCGTCGATTGGCTTCTCTCTCGAAGTTAGACATATCTAATCGGATCTGTCCTAGATATACATACTCCTCTACCACTTCGAGAATGGAGTTCCCAACTTATATACATGTGGGCACGACATGAGTATTCAACATAATTTTCATTATTATTACCTTTTTTTTTTATTAATGGCTTTGACTCTACGCCTTTATTAAGCCAACAACATGTTGGGACTGTTGGAAAATCGAGTATAACTTTTATACAAAAATACAGTACTTTCTGCATTTATATGTCCTTTGCTCCCTATTAAAAAGGAGCAACTCCTGAGTGTCTTGCTCGTTCTTCTCTGAAGAGTCTGCCTTATAAATAAGCTGTAATTGTACGTCATGACTTTTTCAAATGTTAGACTTTTTTGAGTTTGAGTTTATTCCATCATTTCCATTATTTATCCTATTCTTCTTTTCATAGAAAACCTATCATCATCGCCCGTAAAAATCCCACTGCAGGGATATAGGCCATCCCTCGTTCGTGTTGGGGGTCACAATGTGGGTTGGAGACTTCACATGCCTTTGAATTTTTATTTCTCACAGTTTTCCTTCACCGTTTAAAGGTCTTAGCATACGTGACGTGTTTATTCTCGTGCCGGACGGAACGGGACGGCAATAGAAAAAACATCGTTATGGCATCTTCTTCATCTAATACTACGGCAACCATTGCTAGTTCTTCAAAAGTAAAATCGAACATTTTGTGCTGAAATATGGTTGCAGCACTAGCACGACTATCATTGAACACCGTCACTGTACGTATGTTTTAAAACCACTTTCACGTTAGGAACTATACCCGTCCCGTCTCCGTTCCGTCCGAGAAATTACCCGTCACGTATGCTAAGACCTTAAGTGAGCAGTCGGATAAATGTACATAAGTAATTAAATATAAAAACTCATTGGTACATGGCCTGCCTGGGAATCGAACCCGGACCTCCTAAAAAGAAAACCTAGACATATATTTTATTCTTATATTTTTTTTTCAGGAAGCATGGAGATACAGAAGCAAGGTCGTCAGGGGTGTGCAATCTCACTTGTAGATTTGCATTTACCATGTATGACGTCCTCAAACCTAATGGGTGGCCATAAGTAAACCAGATGAATTTCTATGTGCGATTTTACAGAAAAAATAGTTCCAAATAATTGGATAGATGGCACTGACCCGTAGCTGTCAAAATGTGGCACGGCCATTATGTGATAGTTTTCAAAACTGACTTCTTAGTTGTTGCGTGTTGGGTATTTTGTTTTGTGCGGTATTAAAAAAAAGTATTACATTTCGTGCCATAGACAAACTTCTATCACAGATGGGAAGGTCCCCTACCAACTTTTGACAATGATATAAACGTTTGACGAGCGCCATCTATCGTCAATTTTAAGAAGGTTCCATGGAATATCGTTCATTGTAATCAAATATTGGGTCTTTACCTATGAAATTGGAGTTTTTTTTCTTCGTTAATCATATGTACCTACCAACTCCTGCGATTTTCAAAGCTATTTCCAAATTTGTTTTTTATTTGGAAAATGTAATATAATTTCAAGGTTTCACATGAAATATTTTTTTAATTTCTGGGCTAAAATCACTTAATAAAAAAAAAATTAACAGAGCTCTTTTCATGTGCTTCTCATAATCATTTCTTAGATTCGCTGAAACTTTTATAAAACGGTTACTTTTAAAAATTAACGCCGCCTATACTTAAATTAATGGATTTGCCGTTCCCAAAAAAAAATCAATAATGTTTGTATGGAGAAAACAGTCTTAATGAAATTCTTCATACAAAACGCCAATTTCATAGGTAAGGACCTAATACTTCTATCACAGATGGGAAGGTCGCCTACCAACCTTTGACAACGATAGAAACGTTTGACGAGCGCCATCTATCGTCAATTTTAAGAACGCTCCCTGGAAAATCGTTCATTGTAATCAAATATTTGGCTTCCTGATAGTTTGCGAAGGCCCTAAATAATAAACAGGTGGCGAGTTGTAAAAACCAAATAATATGTAAACATTCCAAATATTTAATTAATTAGGGAACATGGGTAAAATAAAGTAAACATTATATATTCGGTGCATCGCATTAGTCTTTACACTTTTTAACCGAACTCCAAAATGGAGGAAGCTTTGGTTATCTATACGACTGTATTTTTCTTTTATAGTAAGGAAAATTCTCAAAAAATCTCTACTCAATAATTAGTTCCTTAAACTAATAAAAGAGATTGGAAATTTTATGTGAGCTAAATGTGCGGGGCGTCCGTCCGTAAAGACACAAAAGTCCATTAAGGATACGTACATTTTGGAGTATAGCTTTGTAAAAATTAAATTAAAGTTTTTTTTTTGCATTTGTATAGAGTAGCTATCAGTGACGGAATAAAAATGTTTTCTATCGAATCGGTAGTTTGTCTTAGGTATAGTGTAGGTATTTAGTTATAGGATCAACAATATTAAATTACCGATGCAAACTTCATTGCGTCGTAGGAGATACTAACATACCCTAAAACTATTTTCTTTGCTACTTTATATTTTCTAAAAGTAGTTTGTTGTGATAAATCGCCCCGAATTTTTCGATTTTTTTTCAAAAATATGTAGAAGTTAGATAATGGTTACATTAGTTCTGAGTAACTTCTGCGACGCAGTGAAGTTCACGATCGTAATTTTATTTTCTTCGGAACACCAACAGGTATTAGATAGATAGATAGATAAGCATTATTTGCATCCATGTACACACACATAACAAATTTTACATATGAAAAATACAACTAAAACAATAAAACACAAGTACAGAAACAACAAATATTATGTGTGTGCCGCAGTATACAAAAGGCTACAGCTCAGTGTATGGATTTGCCCGAGGCGGGCAAAACACTGGTATTCTGCTGAAACCTGATGGTTGATCGTGGGACAAATGGAATGTTGAAATGTGTTTGGTGTTATCAAATTAAAACTAACGTTATTGGTAAATGAATATTGTGAAAGATTATTCCCCTAACATATTGGATTGGATACAGTATTCGCAGATACATTCTGATTAAACTTATCAGCCAAAAAGAAAACTCTTCGGAATGAGGTCCCTTGGAGTTGTTACAATTCTATTCCGTCACTAACAGGTGCTCTATCCATATGCAAAACATTTGCAATTTTAAGATTATCGCAAGTAAAACTCGTTTAAATCTTACAGTATGTAAGACAAATGTATGTACCGATTACTTTTATCTCCAACGGGAGTGGTTTAGACTGTGTGTGATTGTGCTTATAAGGTTATGTTAGCCATTGATCTCATATAAAACCAACCCGGTGAAGTGCATATCGAACATCCATTAAGTTTTGCTGTTGGTAAACCCAGCATATATTCTAAACATTTTTTGTAAAAAAAAAAATCAGTACTTCGATGACACGGTGGGTGAAGTTAGCGGGGGGCTTGTGAACGAGTTTCGGGGCTCATATCTTACCAAAGTAAGATAGCGTACTAGGTACTATGCCTCGGGGAAGCGAGTTAAACGGCGTATTTTTTCTATAAGATGATTCGTCTTCTTCAAGCCACTCGTCTCTGGAACTCCCTACCCGAGTCCATCAGAAGAGCTCAAACTTTGAATGGTTTCAAAGTCGCCGTCAAGGAGCATTTTCTGGTGCTTTAATCTGTGTTCTCTTCTTAGCTTCTCTCTATACCTTAGCACAATCCTGTTGTCGCTTATTATTATTTTATATATCAATAAATATTTATTTAGTACACCTATAATAATTCGCTTATCTAGATAATTGGGTAGTATCGGCGGTTATCGAAAATTTTCAATTTATAGGACTATTATATGAGATCAATGCTGTTACGTGATAATCCTTTAACGAATTACAATTTTTATTATATCAATGTGGTCAGACTGATGCTGCCACTGGGGAGCAATTAATATAACAGTGCGACTGCATCGACGCAGTAGGGGTGGTGAATTGATACGATGCGACTGTCACTTCTGTCGCGAGTTGCAAATGCGACAAGTGACCACATGTTGCGATAGTCGCGCGTTTGTATCGATACAGTGAGACTGCATAGAAGCAGTAGAGATGGTGAATCGATACGACGTGACTGTCACTTCTGTCGCGAGTTGCAAATGCGACAGGCGATACAGTCGCGAGTTTTCACTGATACAGTGCGACTGCAACGAATTCAGTAGAGATGGTGAAGCAATACGATGTGACTGTATTACTTCTGTCGCGAGTTGCAAATGCGACAAGTGACCACATGTTGCGATAGTCGCGCGTTTGTATCGATACAGCGCGACTGTCACTATTGTCGCGAGTTGCAAATGCAACAGGCGATACGGTCGCGCGTTTGCGTCGATACAGTACGACTGCAACGAATTCAGTAGAGATGATGAATCAATACGATGTGACCGTATTACTTCTGTCGCGAGTTGCAAATGCTACAAGTGATCACATGTCGCGCGTTTGCATCAGTACAGTCCGGCTGTAAAAAAAACTAAATAGGTCACTTTGTATGTATATTATTAGAAACCTGATTATAAATCAAATACTGATTCACATAAGTAAAGGAAAAGAAATTATTTCCTGCAGGGATAACAAAATTGGTAATTTTATATGAGATTATGTTACATATTTTTAATAATGAAAATAAAAGAGTTGTTAATAATTGTAATGGTTTTATTTCAATAATAATCTTAGGTCCGGTCTTATATTATAATATTTGCAATATATTAAGAGCGTGTGCGAACCGCGTACTCAGCCAACAAAATATTTGCTATGTGCAAGAAACAGAATTTATTTATTTATTTTTATTAGGGAAATCAACAGCTTAATCTTAACAAGTATTGCTTACATATTTCAGAGTATTTTTACATTGTAAAAGCCTTTATAGTTTTCCTCGACTATTCAGTAGAAAAAGAATACATGAACATAAATAACATGAATACATGAAGGACAGACTATTTCTTTCTTTCATTTACGATACTAACACTTATCATAATATTGGGTCTACCTATGAAATTGGAGTTTTTTTTCTTCGTTAATCATATGTAGGTACCAATTCCTGCGATTTTCAAAGCTATATCCAAATTTATTTTTTATTTGGAAAATGGAATATTATTTCAAGGTTTCACATGAAATATTTTTCAATTTCTGGGCTAAATCACATAATAAAAAAAAAATTGAACAGTGCTCTTTTCTTGTTCTTCCCATAATAATTTCTTAGATTCACTGAAACTTTTATAAAGCGGTTACTTTTAAAAATTAACGCTGCCTATACTTAACTTAATGTTATCCGATAATACACACAAAGTTTTTGTTAAATATGGATTTGCCGTTCCAAAAAAAAAATCAAAAATGTTTGTATGGAGAAAACAGTATTGAAATTCTCCATACAAAACGCCAATTTCATAGGTAAGGACCTAATACATACAGGGTGGGGCAAAGTGATCGACAACCGAGTCAAATTTTCCCCATCACCATATCAAACATTGTTCAGGTTGATGGTTATGTTTCGACTTTGCCCTTGTCCTAATATGTTAGGTAATATTTATTCATTATAATAGTATGTATTGTAACGAGTAGAGCAAACTTTGCAACTGCTTCAAGCCTATAAAGTCGTATTGTCTAAAGAAGCGAAGTCATGTGACGAACCGCAGCATTTCAGCGCTACGTATACTTTGGTCCCTTTAAAGCCCTCTAAAGATCGAACTTAAGTTGACACTACTACTTTACATATTAAAACAGTAAATATGACGACCAATTGAAGTAGTGGGTAGGCCCTGCCTTCAAAACCAACGGTTGCGGGTTCGAATCCCACTAGGGGTAAGTTTATGTGATGAATACAAATAATTTATTCCCTATTCATATGGATGTTTAGTAAAAATATAGTATCAAAATTCAAATTCAATCTCAATCCTAACACATCTCCCTTTACTATCTTTGATTACAACGTAATAGCATTCAAAAAGAACAGAACCAAATCCTGGAAATGTCGAGAGAATAGTTCTGTTATAAATCTCCAGAAGGCCTAAAGATTTTGACAGTGCGGATATATCGACCTTAGAACAATATTCCACAGTGTCAATTTCTAAGTATCACTCAACGAGGACACATACTGCATTTTCCCGCTAGGTGTCCAAGGATTGTGCCAAATTTGTCAGTATGAGGTTAGAATGTTTCATTAAAAAATGAGACAATGTGCTGCTTTCAGATGCAAAACCAAAGCTGTCATTAAATTTCCTAGGATCCAAAACGAACAGACTCGTGACCTACTGCTTTTTTTTTGTCAATCACGACAGGTTAATTTTGCCTATCAAATTCACTCCTAATATTTATGCATAATATAATCGATTCTTTGTTTGAACGCGCATCACGGGACAGCAACGGATTTTTATGAAGTACCTGTGAAAATTCTATGAAAATATTTAATACGGCCGGATTGAAATTTAGAAAAAATTTCGAAGAAACTGTTTAATTCAAAATTATTTAACTTTCAGAACTGTAAAATGTACCGTAAATATAATTTTGCCCTTCCGTACAAGCTAAGAGTATATACAGCCAAGTCTTTTTCAACTTCAACTTTTTATTTAAGTCTTCAATTCTTTAGTTTTTGGCAACTCTTTGAATTTTGCTAGTGTCGAGTGAGTCATGAGATGGTCATGAGAGTGACAAGTCTTTTTATTAGGCTTGCTGGCTGGCTTCAGGTTATTGTTCCAACATATCTTACATAACAAAAATACATAAAATAACAAATAGTCAGTAAACTAGACTATATCAGTGGTGGCTAAACGTCAACAAAAAGTAAATCTTGTCAAGAAATAATGAAGTACATCTTCTAAATTACAATTTATTCCCTTAAAACAAACTTAAATGTAAATTGCTTTTATATAACAATTTATGTTATTTGCCTATACAGCCACAGCTCAAACGATTAAGATTCTTAAGTATTTCGCGCTAAATAACCAAATTATCTTACACGAATTTACAATTTGTAAATTTAATGAAATATATATACTTAGGTCTGTTTTGAAGAGAAGACGAAAACTGCATTTTTATCCAACTCCTTTTTGGAAAACGATAAAAAAATTGTCGTTAGGTTCGTCTTGATCCCCAGTGTCATGAACATGATGATAAAAAAATCCAACATGGCGCATCTCAATAGGGTTTTTGGTTTTTAGAGAGAGATACTTTACTATCATTTATCAAAGTCGTATCTGCAGGTACAGGTAGATAATTATGGATCATGTATTTTCATACTTGAGAGATTTTCGATCGTATGACTAAGGCCATTGACTAATCGAGAAATCTAAATCATTTGAACTGTGACTGAATATACACTTATGAATCCGATTGTACACTTTCACATTGTATTGAGTGCAACAATATCCAGTTTTCCAGTTGGAATTTATTAATATAAATTTAAATTCAATCACGGAATAAAGTGAATAAAAAAATAATCGTACGCCATCATATTCGTACAAACTTGGCTGACACATGAGGCACATTAATGGATCTTCAGACAGGCTGGATATTTCCGACTACACATGCAAATTATGGTCTGTAACACTTAGACTGAGACTAAATGAAAGTAATTTTTGAAATAGAAAAAAAATCATCATTCGTTATTGCTCCCGTAGAGCCCTTATCACCAGAAAAATCTTTTTGCTAATCAGGTACAGAAAAGTTTTTCTCAAAAAAACTGTAGCCAATTTTTGGCGGTTCAATTGTTGGTCCAAAAATAGCAATAATTATTTAAATTACACTGTGTGTTGCACTCGGTTCCATACAATATTGCGGTTTATGCGACACTACAACGCAAAACGAGTCCTTTAAACGTGACCAATTAAATTACGCGACTAACAAAATTACTCCAATTTGATCGCACTCAGACGTTGTCCTTCTACGAAAAGTTCGAACCAGTTTTTCTTTCGTATTTCACTTTGTTTAACCATTACCCGCCCACGTCAGACTTTTTGTACATCCGACAATCGCCAACTTTTTTCATCGATTTTTTTTGACCGAGATTTTGTAGGACGATTTTGTAAGTTTCATATCGGTCACCGATTGTCGGAGGTAGGCGGACAGTGTACATGATTCTAATAGTTTTACAAAATTTTCCGTAGATTGCTGTTCGTAGTAGTCTCTCTGTTGTCGTTAAGCGTAATAAATAATTGACATTGAAAGATATACTTGCACGACTTTACAAATATGCGACGATCGCATTACTTAGTCGCGCGACGATGGATGAGACCTAGTCATTTTGCAAGGAAGTCAATTATGAGACTTCGTATGAATACTCAAGCGCTAATTTTCATACAAATATTGTATACATTTTAGTAATGTTAAAGTTGGTATGGTGTACTCGACGTAAATGTAGTGATGTGGCTAATGGTGTACCTACCATATTTTAAAATTCCATGTTTATACTGTAACTACGAGCAATAAAGAATTTGTATTGTATTGTAATATTTGATTCATACTTAATGGCATACCTTGTATACACTTGCTATGTCAATTTTTAGCGCAGTACACTTTAACAACAAGCTAGTGAAGTTTTGGGGTTTTTTGCATTGATGTATAATAAAAATATATAGTTACCTATCTCATGTTTATACACAATAAACTATATTACATAGCTTAATATTGCAAAATATACAGCGTAATTATTAATATTATTTATAATATAAAAATATAACTTTAATTATTTACAATTATTTTATACTTACCTAAATAATTAAGACGTTAATAATTACATTATCTTTTTAAATAGATGTGAAAAATAATTAACTTATTTTTAAAACTGTGACACGAGACTAGATCTGTTTTGGAAATAAAAAATAAAGCGGTCAGGTACGGACCCAGGAAGGGAACTAATAAATACTCAATGTTCTAGGCCATGAAAAACTTTCATAATTTTTCATTGGCGTCAATATTTTTAGATAAATTACACTAAATCACTTTTTCAACACACAAATCTTCCAGATCTTTTAAAAATAAGTAATTCTATTGAGCATAGATCGTCTCGAGCTATCCCAAAAAGTGATTTGACAAAACTAAAAATATAAACCACAATTACAAATATATCGCTATATTTAAAAACAATCATTGAAAATTTACTGGTAGTCACTACCTACTGAAGACTGCCACGTATTCGTAAATCATGAAATCTAACTAATATTAATATTTAGTCACTATTTAAAATAGCATTGTGTGAAATATATCTCAGCACAATATTCTCTAATTTTTCTATCTATTATCCTATCTCTATGGCCCCAACGTGACCCAATTAACTCCTGAATCCGTACCTGGTAGTAGTGTAAAAAATAATATTTGTGCGAGATAGATAATATCTTAAAAGTATTAAAATTGTTCGGTGTATTTGTAAGTTAATTCAGTTGGTAACTAAGATCTCTAAAATACATGATTATACCCCTCTGTTGCCTCCTTCAAAAATCTGTAAAGGAAAGAGAAGAATGTTATACAAATTATAATACAAATAAATACATTAGTTTACAAATGCCTTTACCATAACCAAAGATGGATTAACACAAGTGAGAGAATGATACAAGATTTAACAAGACTGAGATAGATGGGAGTCAATGAGTAAGGCTGCCAATTCGTCGGGTTTAAATATGCACTATTTATAGGACCTAATTTTTTATGTTTCAAAAGTTGGAGGAAGTTGTCAAATTGTCTGTATGGTTTGTATTAATTTTAATTGTATTATTCCTTGCTTCAATTGAAAGGATTACCGCCATTGTGGTCCCATATAAGTTTGGTAAAGATCTGATGATCAGAGGCAGAGAACGAAACAGTACTACCGTCGTTCTTTGTAACTTTTTAGCGGTCCAATTATTTCACTCCAAGTCCTAATTAATAATTGAACCGCCAAAATTTGACAGAACGACCTTTTTTAATTATTACGT
Source organism: Oegoconia quadripuncta (assembly GCA_949316235.1). NCBI lineage: Eukaryota > Metazoa > Arthropoda > Insecta > Lepidoptera > Autostichidae > Oegoconia > Oegoconia quadripuncta. The sequence goes on from OX438748.1 coordinate 35,131,184, forward strand.
ACCTACTTTTTATAATAAAATATCTAATTTTACAAACTTTCATTATAGTTTCAAGTACAGTCTGACATAGATAAACTTTTACAGAACTGTAATACACATGAAGTTTTCTCAGGAAATCGTGAACATTTTTGAATAATGTTTAATTTGTGAATTAAATTATATTTTTTTTTTACAATTAGGTACTGAGTTAAACAATATCTAAAAGGACTATCGAAAATCAGTAATGATTCTCTAAATATACTTAATTTGTATTATGTCAGACATTGAGACTCTACCTACCTACGAGCTTGAAATAAATACTTTTGTAATTACCAAATCTTTTTGCTCTATGCAAGTTACTCTATGATTGATTAAATATGAAATTCATTAATTAATAATGTCAGAAATATTAAAACGAGTTGATCATATGTACATGTAAATAGGAATAAGTAATTTATAGGTTAGGAGTAAATTGCGGCAGTGCGTATGTTAGTGCAAGTGCAAAAAGCAAATACAAACTAGTACATAAAATATAAAACAATATTTACCTTGTTCCAAGGCAAAGGTTAGGGAGCATTTGTTTGAGTAATACAAATATCTACATACAATAAAGATTTATTATTGGCGCTAAAGTACAATTTGTGGTAAATATTTTAGTGCCTACTTATTTTATTTAGAGAAGTTGATAAAATTGACAGTCAAGGAGACTTCAGCGTTTCGACAAAAAATAGTAACCTTTTTGTCTAGATAAGTAAGTTTCATTTCATGTAGGATCCGTCAAATAACAGCAACTCACTGCATAATGCGGATTTTTTTTTAAAACGTAGTACTTAGTATTGGTTACAATTATGTCGATCCTGTGCCACATGAATTCAATTTAATCCAGTCTAATTAAATGCACACAGAAAGGACGACATGAAATTTTAGTCCCGACATTATAATTTAGTTCGTCCAAAATAATTCTAACTGAAAATGATAAAACTCCTTTGAGGTTATGTTTTCTGAACGAAACAAATTAAAGTGACAGGACCAAAATGTCGTGTTAAATTAATTTTAAGCGTGTGGCATGAAATCGACACCAGTTTTTTTAGCAATTTTACAAAATCTCTAAGAATCATTGAAAACCAGTAACCAACTAAACACAGTTTCTAAAAACAAACAGTTAATTAAAATTAGTGAAACGGAATATTTTCTCTAAATAATAGTCTTCATAAAACCAGTTTTTAAATAATCCAGTTTTAGCACCAATTAGCAGTAGGCTTTGACTTAATACACCTTTTTAAATAACTAGGAAACACGAGCTGGGGCGTTTTTCAATTAGGAAAATATTTTTTTCTAAACTATGGGTCTGTCATTTAAAAATCTAATTGTGAGACATTGATTTATTATGCCATACATAATGGTCGCGCGAACAAATATTTTTCACGCTTTTCTCAGTAGATAAAGTAGCGCCATCTCTTAGAATCCTCGAGAACTAATAGGACTGCTCAGAATAAATGACCAAAACTAAGACCCACAAATAAAATTGTATTGCAGTTTGTGCTCATAACCTACAAAAGTGATAGAAAATATTACAATATTGATTAAAATTATGGTCACTTTTCTGTGGTAAGTGATGTATTTTCAAACAATATAAAATCTGCATTTGATACGACAGTTCGCTAACGAAGTCTTTGTATGACTGAGTGAGTTCCCATTGGTTGGAAACTCTCGTTTTAACGCCAATAAAGCGGTGCTATTGTATCAACGAGCCGGTCCATACACAATAAGTATAAGTCTATGTTGTGAGGACTTTTGTTTTGTAAAATTGTCACAGGTAATTCAATGTTATTCGAATTTTAAACAACCAAACCCTCCAAGAAGACTTATTTAACTTAATAGTGCATCCAAATAACGCGTGCCAATCCGCATTAACTTCCAAGGTGTTAAGCAAATGACGACATAACGAAAAGAACGATAAAAATTTTTTGGGTATTTATTTATATATATTATTTTTATAATATAATTTTCAAATGTTTTGTACACAATTTTCTGCTCAATCTAATAAACACTATGTATCTCTAAGGTTTGCTGGTAAAAAAACTATCGGAGTTAAGCTCGCCTTTGTACATTTCTTTGCATATTTCTGTAACAATTTTGTGTACAATAAAGATATTAAGATATATGAAAGCCTTTAAAATTCCCTAAACAGGAATCACTATCATCTCTGGTTATATACAGTCAACATTATGTTCTATCACTGATTCTTACCTACTTTAGAAGGAAGGAATTGGGAATTTCATATCAGAAGTAAAAGTATGCTTTATTAATTACATACAGTATGACTCCCGGCAGCGTAGAATAGGGCAAATCTCTTTCTCCGTGCGTGTCAAAAGCGACTAAGGAATCGTCAGCCTTCACAGTATACACCAGTAATGAGCTGCGGCAAATTGGGGCAAATACTCATGGATATAAAAATGTCCAGTGAAGTTCTATATACCAGACTGATATAGTGTGAATTAAAAACAGCTTCAAATGACTCATCGTTCTTAAAGCTACGTCGGCATTAATAAGACACCTGATACGCCTCAAGTGGATACATCTAAATAAGCAAAATATAAATATCTCATTATTTCCAACCGAAAAACGCCAAAGGTAGGACATAGGTACAAAGCGCGCTACGTCAACAAAATGTAAACAAACCCACCTGACCACTACTCTACTGCCATTAGCTAAGTCAGCATGCGTGTAATTTCTAATTAGTATAAAGCGATTGTAAAAACGCATTGAGCAAAAAGTTATCGCAAATTAATAATAGATTGTTGCACCGAGCAGAAAGTGATGCTAAATCACATAATGCGAGGTCCATAATCTAATTTTCTTCCAACTACAACAAAGAAGCATTTACAAATTCTAATTTTCACTGATAGCACCTTTTCACTTTAGCCCGAATAAAAAAAAACCATGGAATAAATTGCCGCGTAAAAGTATACGTCCGCCATTTTTTCAATGTTTTTTTTTATTCAAATTTGGAACACGCTAGTTAGTCCCGCATTGGCGAGGAAGGATTGTTCTTAATTTAAATCTTTCGAGGAATGCCTACAAGTTTTATATAATCAAACTTTTTGGACTTAGTTTATTGGACCACCATTAAAAATAAAAAATGTGCGCCCTAATGGATTTTCATGCAACTGTATTGCGCCGCTTTCTGATCGCCATATTGAAAAGTTGTGATGAAACGTAGTTGAAAGAAAAATATATTAACTAAATATTAAAAATAGAACATCTGTTTTTATAAATCTTTGTTCATTAATAATTTTGTACATGTCTCAATTCTTAAAACCATATCACTAAATAAATTCTACCTAACAAGTACTAATACTACTAACTACCTATATTTTTACTACTATTTTATTTACAAAGTCCGGGGAAGACTAATTCATAAAACACTGGCACAATATAATTGCAAAGCTCCTTGTCAATAACAATTTTAAAGCTTTAGGACCCAATTACAAGAAAATCTATCCTTACTCAAGATAAATACCAGACTAGAATTTAAAAGTACAATAAGTATAGTTATATAGTAAAAACTGCGAAAAAATATTTTAAAAAACTTCATAAAAAAGTTTTTCCTTTATAATAGGTACCTATTATTCTAGATCAGCCGCCATTGGACAAATTTTATGATTATACCACCAGACCGTGACATACAGGATGAGATAGAAGTATACTCAGGCAATTATTTCTCTATTATAAAAAATATTAAAAAAAAAACTTTAAACTAATATCGACGTGAACAATATTATATAAAAAAACAGACGGAATATGTTCGAAATTTTGACATTTGTCGCCACATTATATTTAACCATGTACCGAGATCACGTGCTTCATCTTCGACCACATCGTCACTTTCCATCGGATTAGATTGTAGAAATATTATAATACAAAATAATAATTTTAATTAATAACTTTGTAATATAAAAACCGATTTTTTTAAAGAGCGACCTCTGGAGTTTCTTGCTTTTTTTTATGCTCTTCTCAGAGGAAAATTGCCTTTTGAACAAGCAGTAGCTTTAAAAATGTAAAATCTGACTATTTTAAGTGTACCCTGTGTACCTACAAAATAAAGCATTTTTGATTTGAGACAAACGTTTATCCAGTCCTTCGTTTAAAAAAAATCTATGACATTTCTTCATTCATTCATAGAAATTATGCGCATTATCGTGCAGATCTTACACAAAATAAGTAGAACCTGTTGTGTCGTCTCTATTATGTTGTATCTGTATGTTTTTTCTTGTGTGCAATAAAAGATAAATAAATAAATAAAATTTTACATATTTATACCTATATAAAAAAACTTTGTTGAAATTAGTTCAAATTTTTTTTCGAGGTGCTTTCCTTCGTCTGCGCTGAATGTAAAGTATGGGATTTTTTTTATTTTTATTTCATTTATTTCCGGGAAACAAACAGCTAATAATACAATATGTTTGTAACAAAAATACAACACCTAAGCCAAAACAGTTTCCACTAATTCGTGATGATGATATACTGCGTGTAAGAGACAACCCGACATTCACTTAATGGGCATGTTATTTAATTCAAACTACATCTAAATCCGAAATCCAAATTAAAATATCTTATTTACTTCGGTCGTAAATAAATATCCAAATAAATCGAAGAAAATTAACGCACACTATACAAATGCACACGGCTATTGACTGATTGGTAGGATAGTAGATGGCGTAATTCATTATAACTTGATGCAACGTTGCCGGTTTATCAATTACATTTAAGAGGAACCTTACACTAGAATACGTAATTAATTTGTTGGGAAATATAATTTATTTTTAAAAAATAACAAAAAATCGACTAAAGTTATTGTATCGAGGTAGTTAACCACCTGTTTCAAGGAATGTCGACTTGTCCCTCACAGGCAGTATATCATGGCACACTTGCACACAACAGGTTGCTTACCTTACTATACAAAATTATTTAGGACAACAAACGTCAACATATTGTATCACGTCGTAGTTTTTTTTAGTTTATCTATCCATAAACACATTATTACAAATCTTAACTGTCAGACGCCTACAACAAGCTGTAAATATTTGTATTAGAGCGAATGAGGTTACCAACGCTAATTAATGTCATTTTGTTCACGACGTAATTCTTTCGCCGTATTCAGCTCTCTACCAGATTTGCAGCATAATCGACCCTCAATTTATAGCCGCATACCAGTGTTTTGTTCTCTTGTGGGGAAAAGTTACACTAAATAGCCTTTTTGTATTACTGTAATAATTTGTAATGTTTTAATTTATTGAATTTCTTATTTAACTTTTTATTTTCCAATTTATTATGAAACACAGTCACAAATAAACGCATTGTCTTTCTATCAATAAAAAGTTTTTTTTTATATACCTCTTATAATAACAAAATAATCGCCTGGTTTATCTTTTCCAGCCTGTATGTAGAGTATTTCAACACCCAATATGAATAACATTGTAATCGATTTTGGAAGTTTTTCATGACAGCCATTTTAAGTTTATATGATTTTTTTGCGGCTGGTTATTGTGCACTTTTTTAGGTTCAATGATACCCACTTGAACTGCTCTTTCGAATGAATGAGATGTCGTTTAAATAAAATCACTACAAGTATGATGTTCCTAATGTTACAATGTATAAATTTTAACACAAAACAACTCTCATTAATAAAAAAAAATTGTGTGTTGTAACTTTAGCTATCGTGATAGAAACGTCATAAATTTTGAATTACACTGATAATACTGTAGGACATAGAAATAGTTCTAATTACCTTAACCATAAAGCTCAAATAGAAAAAAAAACGTAATTTCTTGCTGAATTCCTAAGTGGAAATTTTGCACAGACGTGTAAGTAAAGTTGCAATGTTATTCATATTAGGAGTCGATTTGGTAATTGTCCTAACATATTCCCTACTTGTCCCTTCTATCGCATCCGTGCTTATCGGAGTAGTCCACGTACACCCTAATCACTTCACCTTCGTACTTGCGCTGCGACGGCATGAAGTAGAAGTCGGGCTGGTGGCTGAGGGCGGCCGCGTGCTCCCCGCGGGCGCCGCGCGGCAGCGAGTGGGAGTGGGCGTGGGCGTGGGCGTGGGCGTGGGCGTGGGCCGCGCGCTCGGGGCCAGCTCGCCCCGCGTACCTGTGGGGGAGACGCGGTTTTATTTTAAAAGTTTGCTGACATACATATCATTTTTGTTCTGCAGAATGCAAAAAAAAATATAACCTTATTCACTACCTAATAATAGTGATAGACACAATGTTAATACAAGGAATAAGAACCAGTTATCTTGTTCATGTTAGCTGATTTCACAAAGTTAATAAATCCTTCAAAGGCAACGTATACGCTTTTATTATAAGGTTCCGGTAGACATTTAGAATTGCCTTTAAATAAATTTAAAGCAATCATAAAACATAAATTATTAGCAAAAGGCTATTATAAAATCACTGACTATTTGGATGATAGGCAAGCATGGACATAGCTGTCTAAAATTATTCATATGGTATATTTGCTCTGATTGTAAAAAATCACAAATTGTAACCTATAATTTATTTAAAAAGAGCAACCCTTGATGTTCTTGCTCGACCTTCTCTGGGGGGTCAGCTTTGTGAATGAGCAGTAAATGTAATATTAAGCTTAATTTGTAATGTTTTCAAGTGATAATTTTATCCTATGAATTAAAATATTTTGAGTTTGGTATAACTGTTTCAGACTGTACCTACGCAAAGGTATAATCTCATTTTGTCCGCCGGTCGACAATCACATCAAACTTCAACTTCAAGCATTCATTTTCAACATAAGATACATGATATTATTAGTTGAATGTCAATTTAAATCTACTGAAAATAATAACTGAGGATTATTACATTGATCTGTTAGTCAGTATGTCCAAGCTACTACCGCTTCGGATAGAGAAGTCATCTGTGGGAAACTATTGTTCTTTTTTTTTAATAAAAAATATTCAACTAAGCCTCTCCCAGGACTAGTTTTGTAAAGCTATGATGGGGAGATTCACCCTTTTCCATTATATTAGGGAACATGGCGTATTCCGAGTTTGCTGCGGATGATAATCATTGCAGGTAAGGTACATTGCACTTGTCTCAATATATAGGTCACTCGTATTTTATGACTGTCTGGGCTGTTTGGAACTAATCTCGAAATACCCATTACTTAATTCAACCTAAAATCTAAAAGACCACACTAGAAAGGATGTGTTTGGTCAAGTATTTTCGTCGTCAAAAATTTCGTCACCAAATAAAAAAAATATTATTTTATTTTTATTACCATAAAACTTCAACGAGTCAAACAGAAAACTTGACCCGTATTTAAATCGCTTAATAAAAAAAAGAAAACAAAAATTCAGTCATCGACCGTGACAGGACTCGAACCTGCAATCTTCGGATCCGAAGTCCGACGCCTTATCCATTAGGCCACACGGTCGCTGAATGATGTTGCGAAATTCATTATCACTTGGAAAATAGCCGTTGTAACCTGCGAATTCATCCCTTGGCGGATATTCCCTTCAATTTCTTGCGAATTCTATGTGCTAATTTTTTAGGTTGTTTTTTTTTTTTTGTAATTAAATGACTGACGTAAGTTTGTACTGAGTAATACTACGTAATACATACCTATGACGTCATATTACTGTTTAAAATTTAAGTGTTAAAATTTATGCTAAATACCGAGAAAAGTGATTTTCCAGTATGTATTGTTGTTTTACATTGAAACATATTTGTGTTGACAATACATTTAGAAGTAGGTAACTGGGTCAAAGGCTTACTATAATGAGTTCCGCATACATATATTACGCAAGTATACATTTTTATAATAAATTTCCAAATTATTTTCAAAAGGCAGATTATAAAATTTCTATTTGGATGATAAGATTTTTTTTGTTATGTCCAATAATAAAGTGTAACCCAAAAACTACTTCTTTGGGACCCAGCCTTGTGACTGAGCAGTAATTTTAAAAATAAAATTAAACTTTTCAAATTCCATGTATTCTAGAATATTTTTTATTTTAGTTTGGATATAATAGTAATAGAAATTTATTTCTCTCAAAATGTGGTCACAATAATGGTCTTAAATATACATATATATATAATGTCATTTATATATGTATTTATTTACAAAAAAAAAATGTATTTGTGTAGTGTATCAACCATCTGGTATCCACAACACAAGCCTAGTTGCTTAGTGTGGAACTAGATGACGCTGTCTGTACATGTCCAAGTATATATATATATCTAGTCTCAAACTATAACTATATAAATTTAAAAGTTTAAAAAGTTAAGTAGGATGGATGATGGATGACATCGCAATAAGATTAATTATAAGATCGATTTCTGGATGCCGTTTATTAATAAATATAAATAAATATCATTGCACATACACACAGCGCCATCTAGTTCCACACTAAGCAACTAGGCTTGTATTATGGGTATCCATATATCCAGATGGTTGATAAACTGCACAAATACATTTTTTTGTAAATAAATACATAAATAAATGAAAAACATCCATAACTCGGGAACACATGGTCTGTATTCATCATACAAACATATGTCCCTAGCGGAATTCGAACCCGCGACCTTTTGGTATAGCAGTCGGAATTTTTAACCACTACAACAAACAGGTCGCCGACTTCGAGACATGTTTTTTTTTTATGCATAACGGCTTGGTACTTGACCTCAATCACACCTGATGTTAAGTAAAGATGAGGTCGAAGTTGGAAGCGTACTGACCCGGCAACCCCAACACATTTGGGGGACTGGCTATCTTATCTCTGACAACCGGAACACGACAATGCTATTAACATTGCTGCTTGGCGGCAGATTTAGATAAGATGGTGGTAGCTAGCCAGGCGGACATTTAAAATGCCCTACCCCCAACCAAACCGAGTACTTAAACATGTACCCCGCTGGGGATCGAACCCGCGACCTCCGAATCGTAAACCCAATGTTGTTTACATTGAGCCACGAAGGCGGTTAATGTTTTCTTTAACCTATTACTTAGTAGTTACTTACTAGTAATCTGTACTTTAGTTTTAATTTCCCCGTGTTTTACCGCGTGTTGTGTCATGCACAGGGGTAATAATTAATTGTGCGCAGTGTTGTTTATTACTCTTATGGCTGCACAGTGATATGTCAAACTTTATAATTGGCTTAATAAGCATGTAGGTGATTCTAGAATATTAATAATATAAACAATAATAATTTTAACCGCCTCCGTGGCTCAATGTAAACAACATTGTGTTTACACAATGCGGGGTACATGTACAAGTACTCGGTTTGGTTGGTGGTAGGGCATTTTAAATGTCCGCCTGGCTAGCTACCACCATCTTATCTAAATCTGCCGCCAAGCAGCAATGTTAATATCATTGTTGTGTTCCGGTTGTCAGAGATAAGATAGCCAGTCCCCCAAATGTGTTGGGGTTTCCGGGTCAGTACGCTTCCACCTTCGACCTCATCTTCACTTAACATCAGGTGTGATTGAGGTCAAGTACGAACCCGTCGTGCAAAAAAAAAAAGTAATTTAATTTTAAGTAATATATAAGGACATGCTGTAAAGTTTGTTGAAAATAAATAAATAAATTAGAAATAATAATAATTACGACAGTGAATACAGAAAATAACTGATTGAGAGATACCAACGTTTCAATAAAATTAAATCTTTTTTACTTTGTAGCGGCTGATTCAGCGAAGTCGTTTTTTTTTTTGCTAAAATATGTAACAGTGATTATAATGTAGATTGGTTTACTTTCAACAGTACAATACAATACAAATACTCTTTATAGCGCAAAATAATTTTCAATAATTTTTGATGATAACAATATAACACAATTAGGCGGTCTTATCACTAAAAGCGATCTCTTCCAGACAACCCACAGTTATGGAACATATGGGACACAGTAGCGCAGACTTCGAAAGATATTTTTTCATTTAGTAGAAATAATAATAATTACGACAGTGAACATAGAAAATAATTAAGTGCGAGATACGAGCGTCTCAATAAAATTATTTTTTCATCTCATGTGTGCTCCAAGCCTTGCTAAAAATTGGATTTTATTTTCTTATTTCTGATTCGACGACGTTGTGAAACGCCGAGCATCGCCTTCTTTATAGCGCGTTGCGTGATTTTGAGCATTCTTATGAGGCCCATAGTGAGAGACCACGTTTCAGTGTCATAACTTCATAAGTCATCACTGTAAGTGTAAGTTAATTTATTGTAATATATTTTATGTAAGGTAGACTATAAAGCAATCATAAAACAGAAATTATTAGCAAAATGCTATTATAAAATCACTGACTATTTGAATGATAAGCAAGCATGGACATAGCTGTCTTATTATTCATATAATTATCAAATCACAAATTGTAACCCATAATCTGTTTAAAAGAGCAACCCTAGAGTTTCTTGCTCATTCTCCTCTGGTGAGTCAACTTTGTGAATGAGCCGTAAATATAAATATAATATTAATAGTGACGTTTTCAAGTCATAACTTTATCCTATGAAATAAAATATTTTGTTTTGATTTGATTTACTTATATGATCTTCAATTAAATTCTCACCCGTACTGCCCTCTGGGCCGCTGCAGTGACCTGGTCTCATGGTAGTACTGCGCGGCGCTGTTGGGATACTTGGGGGTCATGCGGCCGTTCGCTCCATTCGCCGCCATCTTGTTGCCGTTCGCCGCCATCTTGAAACGAAAACGTGAATGAGTACGTTTGATCTTTTTACTTGATACTTTACCGTTTGACTTTATCGGGCTGTCAACTAACTAACTGCATGGAAATGATTTTGGAAAATGGAAAATAAAAGTGCTTCTGATAAAAAAATTATAAGTAGGTAATTAGGAAAGTGAGTTTGATAAAAAATTAAAATAGTAATTCTCGATAATTAGTATGTAGGTAGGGACTAAGTTGTAAACTTTCGACTTTCAACGTAATGCCACGTGACTTTTTAATACTTCGTTAAAGTTTCGTATTTCGTGAAAGAGACCCCTAAAGAGAATTATTTTGCATTTGCCTAATTTAACATTTAAAAAGTTATTTTCTATCTAAAAATTGAGGATTCATCAAAAAAATTATGCTGTAGTTTTTCTGAATAGAATATAATAGAATAATAATTTATTCCCAAGAATATGGTACATTATAATAATAATAATATCCTTAGACATACACACAGCGCCATCTAGTTCCACAGTAAGCAACTATAGGCTTGTGTAGTGGATACCAGATGGTTGATATACTACATAAATACATATTTTTTTTAATAAATACTTATTGTAAATGAAAACAACCATAACTCGGGTACACATGTCCGTATTCATCCATCACACAAACATATGCCCCTAGCGGAATTCGAACCCGCAACCTTTTGGTATAGTGGTCAGGGTTGCTAACCACTACACCAAACAGGTCATCAACATTATAAGGTCACCACACATTTAGATCCACCTGCATATTCTGCCATGATTTATATTTTATAATTAAATTAGAATACAATAATGTCAAAATACACAAAATTAAAGTTACAAACAAAATTAGAATTTGGTAAATAATAGATAAATAGTTTCACATGTCAAATAAAAGTCTAATTAAAACATTTTACAATTTTCTAGTTATCATTCGATTATTTTTTTTGCAAATATTCAATTATAGAATAAAAACATTTAACGAGCAGCCACTGAAATATTATTTTTGAAAATTTATTTTAGTTAAGTCACTTTATGCTATTTGATACTCTATTATATAATTTAATAGCCATGCAGTATACATTATTACTACACAGTTGTAATCTTTGCTTAGGTACAAACTATTTCTCAGGAGCTCTACTTTTTTTAAATGTGATCAATGGAAATAAATTCGGAATTGTTTGACAAATTTGATTATCTTGAATATATATTGACAAGGCAGAGGCAATATTTTAAGTTCCTTAAAAGAGGTTTACAGTCATTCAGGTGTTTAGCTCCATACTACCCTGACACATTTCTTCTGTATTATAAATGCTCTTTGTAGATCAACTGACTTACCCTAAATAATTAAACCATAGCGTAATATCGAGGAAACATAGCCATGATACGCGGACAATTTCTGGAAGTTATATTTCTGAGTCTTCGCAATGCAAACACGAATCACATCGAATAGAAAGCGATCATGTTTTAGCATTTCAGGTAAGTCATAAATAAATAATAAAAACAACAATGGTCCGAGAACACTGCCTTGAGGGACACCACAGGTTACACTTCTTGGGGAAGACTTGAAGCATAGTTTTTTATAGTTAACTATTTTTGTGACTTGTGTATACTGCCTTCGTTCTGTTAAGTAACTAAGAAGGCATATATGCATTTGCTCTAATAACGTATTTTTCAAGTTTTTCAGCAATCGATCATAGCAACGTAATCAAAAGCCTTACTTAAATCTAAAAATACTGATACTGCATATTGACACACACATAATTGAATTGAATTTATTATACATACTTAATAACTATTAATAAATTATACGACAATTAATCAATTGAATTGTAATATACATATTTTGTACATATTTATAGATCTATAATTTTGAAATTTTCATTCGGCTTATTTAACTTCCATAGACATATTTCATTCATATTTAGACACATTAACCTAACGACTCATATATCACTGAGGATTAGATTTGTTTTCATTGACATTTATAATAATATTATGATTAATAATGTATTAGTACGAATTTCATTGTAATTTAATTAAGACATACCCATTCAATGTTAAAGTAACCTTTGTCAGTAACATAGTAAGAATCTTTAATTGGCATAAGTTTGGTATTAGTTTTCTGAATAAGAATTTGTAATAATGCTGTTGATTCTATGTAAATAAAATAAAATAAAATAAAAATATTGTTTGTAATCAAGTGATTGCGTAATAACTTTAACTAAAGTCAAGTATGCTAATGATGTTCAACGTTTCTCTCTAAAGCCAAATTGTTTTGTACTTAGTGCACCTATGTTTCGAAGGAAACTGTCTAATTTGCTATATATACATCGCTTTTTCAAAAGCTTTTAATGGTATTGGTATTTGTTATGGCCCTATAATAACACAAGCAACTTTTTTTATGACATAACATAGCGGTTCTGCTATTAAATTTGTACAGAGGTTTAGTATTTGGTTCATCATATCCTGTTGAATTAGAATTCTTCAACGATTTTATTGTCTTAACAATATCGTAATCGTCTACAGGAGACAGAAAGATAGTATTAACATTATTTTTTTATGTTTAAATTGGCATTGTTGTTGTGCGTCATGCATTTTTGGCAGGTTTATAAGAAAGTCATTGAAATGTTCACAAATGGCATTAATAGTGAAATCGATCATTTTAATATGGTGAGGGCTACTATTCCACATCTCGTGATTAAGTTTCATAACGTTCGAACGTAGATATCAGTATGTTTTGTCATTATGGATAGCATTGATAGATTTTATGTAATGTTATATTCTGTACTCAGCATTGGAATAGCCTGAAAACCAACTCACGCTGAAGTGATTCCCGTTGGCAGCGGCGGCGGGGTCGCCCCCCGCGCGGTGGGGGTGAGGGTGGGAGTGCGGGCGGGGCGGGGGCGGCGCGGCGGGGCGCGCGGGGGAGGGGGCGGGGGCCGGGGCGGGGGTGCGCGCGCGCAGGGGGGCGGTGGACGCGGTGCTGTTGTACTTCTCGTCGTTCTCGAACGGCTCGAACGCGTAGTTCGTGTTGGCCGACGAGTAGTCCTTCCACGCGCCGTTCGGGATCAGCTGCTCCTGTGGTGTGATGATCGTCACTCAGACCGTAGAAAACCGAGACTTGTCGAAAAGTGCTCAAATAAAACGGTGAAATTAGACTCAAATGTTTTTAAATTTTATTTTTTGTCTTTATACATATTTGTTCCTTTGAATGAATAATTTAAATGGCAATAAGTTATGAACTCACGTCAGGGTTGACTATAAAATGTGAACTGATTTTATCAATGAAAATTTAAGTCTGGCCAAAGTACCTTTCCCGACTATTAAAGATATCTTATAAGACGGAATTTGTCAAAAAAAGTTGTTTTCTACAAACAAATTTAATATACAAAAAAAATATTCCCCAAAAAATTAACGATTCAGGGTTCAAGAAGCACCCTCAAAGAAATCTAAAACAATACCACCTCATAGAATTTGGGCTCGTTTGATTTGTCCTGACAAGTTATCGTAAATGACATCCAGATTATGATGATGATAGAGTTGTAAAGTAAGCCTTGGAATTCAGCAACTATTATTTGCGAAGTTGAACCAAAAAAAAATTGGTTCACATTACTCAGTGACTACTGTGATGTGATGATCTGGGTCTCATAATAGAGTATTACAAGAGCTTGTTTTATAATTATAATGCAGAAATTATTGTAAAAAAATCTTACTGCTTCTAAAAACGAAACAGTGACAGGGATGTTATATACTAGTTAGAATGATGGTGGAGCTGGGTTCCCCCTGTACCTTCCGCTGGGCGCGGCCGCGGTACAGCGTGCAGGCGGCCTGCAGCAGCGCCACCAGCACCAGCGCGCACACGCAGCCCAGCACCACGTACAGCTTGGTCTCCGCTAGCCCGAAGAATGTCTTGGCATTGCCCTCGCCCTCCTCCGTGGGCCGGGACGATAGCACTGCAAGAGGGCAAATGTTAAGTTGCCGGTACCAACCCTCCTATCTAATCACCATGGAACGGAAAACGAGAGGAAGTGTTATCGTAATCAATATTGGAACCCCTCGCGCCAAAAGGCAATCTGTCGTGAACTTGTCAAAATATGAACATAAGTCAAAGATCAATTATTTGAACGTTTACGTTTACTCCACATATTGATGACGCACCCTTCGTCTGCTGGCGAATGTTAATTCGAAAAACATCATAGGTACGTCAAAGCCAATCACAGATATTGGCACTGGAGCCAAGAGCTAGCTCTAGTTTATGACAAGAATAGGTTTCAGTTACGAAAAGAGAGTGTTTAGTCTGTTCCTGGATTTAAGGTCTGCGTTTGACACTGTAGATCATCAAATATTAATGCAGAAAAAAAATTATGACGTGCGAGAACAATGACTTGAATTGTTCCGATCAAACGGATACCAATATATCATAAAATGCATTAAGGATGGACATGAAAAGACATATAAGTTAAAATTACAAAAGGAGCACCTCTGGGCTCTATCTTGGGTCCTATTCTATTTATCATACTCAGCAATATTAACATAATCTGACTAATACTTTTATAGAACTCTTGACAGACAAACAATGTTGTGGCAGTAGTTTTGTGACGTCATCACGTATAAAACCATTTTGAATTTGAATGTTTTCGCGGCCAATTTTCAATAAAGCTAACATTTTAATGTTTAAGGAATAAAGAGAGATTAAATAGTATTTTTCCGCATAATAAGCAATTTTTAAAAATTTGTCAACAAGCCTACTGTTATTGAATTGAAATTCAGAAAATATCGCATGTGCTTTTATTATTCCAATTCAAATTCAAAAACCAAACCTAACAATCTTATACTCAATTGTTAGAGCATCCTTGCTTCTTAAAACTTGTGTTAAGATACTCTGCTATCCCTTCTTGTAGTTTTTAGATAAGATTTTTACATTGAAATTGAAAAACCTTTATATAATAGTACAAGAATAAGTGATGAACCTTTTACGCGGACTTCCACTTGTACTTTCCGTCCCTGGCTCCCACAGAGCATACTCACAGGCCTGCGGCTCGAACACCAAGAAGTCCGGGTCCACCTGGAGGTTCCCGAGGCGGCCGGCGGCCAGCGTGTCCCTCACGGCGCGCTCCCAGCGGCTGCGCTCGCCGTCCTGCTCCGTCGCGTTGGGAGCGAGCGGGACGGCCGCGCCCAGCGAGCGCGCGCTAGAGCCCTCAATGGTGTTGGACTCGATGGACTTTAGCGTGATCTCGGCAAGTATTGCTTTGGTTTCGTTTCTGGAAGAAGGTTACTTATGTTTGGTTGAGAGGGAAATGAAATACTTGGAAAATTGTCTGCTCTCGATATCAACTTTTCTAAAATTTTGGGCTAAAATGTCGACATTCCCATTCCCAAAATGTCTGCTCACCCAAAATGCCTACTCTCCCACAATGTCGGCTTTCCCAAAGCGGCTGCTCCCAAAATACCGACTTTCCCAAATTATTACCTCATCTAAATATCTACTCTCCCAAAAGATGGACTTTCTCAAAATGCCTACACTCTCAAATTGTCGACTTTCCCAAAATATAAATAAAACTTTTCTTCCGCAACAACCTATCATCATCTTCTTGCCCTAGTCTCAATTTATTTGGGGTCGGTGCAGTACGTCTTTTCCTTCCAATCTCCTCTATCAGCATTACCTCCTCATTCACGCCCTTTTCGTTCATATGAACCTTCACACAATCCATCCATCTTTTCCGTGGTCTTCCTTTCCAACCATCGTCATTCATATTCATTACTCTCTTAGTAACATGCGATTCATCCCTCCTCATAACATGTCTATACAAAGCTGCCACTTTCAAACTTCGTCTCACATTATTATTATTTATTATTATTATTTAATCCAACCCGCGTTGATCCGATTCTATCCGTCCTGGTCGATCTCACCATCCCCTTGTACGAGTAATTCCGCAACATTTTTTTTTTTTTGAGCAGGTTCGCTTGCTGATAGTCACGGGACTTTTTCAGCTTCACCGGGCGGGTGGGCGAGCGCGGGAGCGCTATAGTGAGCATAATTGCCTTCCAACCTACGTCTGTTAATTACTTCCAGGTTATTCATAATATTAATATCAACGGCTTATGTTCTGAGATGATGGTGATGGAAGACGAGGGATGATGGTTGATGATTGATGTTGAGTGAGATGATGATGATTTGTATGATGTTGACTTACTGCATGAACCCGTTGACCTGCAGGCCGTGGAAGCCCTTCTCCCCGCCCACGTGTCGCCGCAGCCCGTCGGCGAGGAGTGCGGCGAGGCGGCCGAACTCGTCGGTCCCGCGCGCGGGCGGCGTGTAGCTGTCGGCCAGACCCGTGATGCGGATCAGCGCCGTGTAGGCCCTCACTCCCGGCATCTCCGTCTCCTGGACGAGCTCCTCCAACGGAGGCTCTGGCGGGACAAAATTGTGAACCACATGAAGGAAAAGAATCTTCGATTGCTTGTATCGCACTTCACTTGGCTACCATATTTAACAATTGTGTTAACGATGAAGCGTTTCTTGATTTAATGAAATTTATTTACAGCAGGTTTTTTACAGCACATTTAGTATGATTTTTCTAGAAAATGACATCAGTGGATTTGAGGAAACCAGCTCGTCTAATTTCTATCAAAACTATACTATGCATCCCAAACAATTCAAATTCCCACAGCAACCGATGCTGGTGTTGACCTCGTTCAACATATTTTTGATGCCTGGGAGAATTCACAGGATGACTCTTTTTTCATTTACAACGGGTTAGCACTTGATCTCAATCACTCCTGATGTTAAGTAAAAATGAAGCCGAAGGTGGAAGCATACTGACCCGGAAACCCCATCTTATCTCTGACAACTGGAACACAACAATGCTATTAACATTGCTGTTTTGGCGGCAGATTTAGATAAGATGGTAGTAGCTAGCCAGGCGGACATTTAAAACGCCCTACCACCAACCAAACCGAGTACTAAACATGTCCCCGCTGGGGATCGAACCCGCAAACTCCGAATCGTAAACCCAATGTGGTTTAGATTGAGCCACGGAGGCGGTAACATGATGATGACTTCTACAATCTGTCCAAGATCTGTGCTTTCCATTTATGTTCATATACTTAATCAGGAAAGCAGAGAAGGATCAGGTTTTAAATCTTTTAAAATCATGTTTGTATAATTTGATGTTAATGGTACTAAATGCTCTGAATCTGAAGCTGTATGGGCGTGACTCAAGGTTCAATTCTCGGACCATTATTGTTTCTTGTTTACATTAATAAATATGAAAAGTTTTGTTTTTACACACCACCTCTGTTATTTAAAGTAAAATATATCAATTATTAATTTATTTCACTTATGTATGCTAGACTATGAAGTTGTTTCCTTGATTTGAACCTGAGCCGGTTTTATAAAATCTCTTTTATTTCCTCAACACCAGAGGAATAACCACATACCTGGTCCACAAGGCTTGATGCAGATCTTGTTCTCGGTGACAACTGGTGTCTGGAGATGTTTGCTGGTGCGCTTATTGACCGGATCGAACGTTCCTCCTTGCGTGATGAACATCAGGTGGAGGCATTGGGAGTCGGTGAATGCGAGGTCCTGGAGTAGAATAATCGAGGATTGACAAACTATATAAAACCGATAAATAAATGACGCACTCATTGCGCAGTCGTGTTCACTATTCGGTATCAAATCGAAGTTAAACAACGTCCCTAAGTTAAGCTACGTCTAGGCAATAGTGTGACACAAATCCACCGCCTAGCCTAGATAGAGAGAGAGAGAGACTATAGTGAAAGGTAATGTCAGAGAAAAAAAAAGCTACAAAAACTACAATGTAGTCATTACGATGACAACACCTGTATTGAAAATGGTTGCATTTTAGCCATATATGGTGGACATCGGTTAGATTTCGAAGATGTTCTGCTTTTAACACAGTTAGTTTTTTTACATCTGGAGTATATGATATAGATTATATATTTAGGAGATTTCAATTTACAGTTATTAATTATTTAAGCATAACTAAATACCTAATTAAACAACCGGACTTGACGCATCAGCCAAGAAGGTGGTAGACTATTTAGAACTCACCCTGAGGTCTTCAGTGCCCCGTTTTCTGACGAAGCTTGGCCTCGAGCATCACCACAAAAATGTGTCAGACTCTTTACACTCACCCTGGGGATTCCAGTTTCCTGACGTAGCTTTACCTCGAGCATCAGCAAGGACGATGGTAGACTCTTCAGGACTTATCCTGGGGTTTCTGGTGTCCTATTTCCTGACGAAGCGTGGCCTCGAGCATCAGCCAGAAGGTGATAGACTGTTTGTTTAGAACTGACCTCAGGATCTCTAGTGTCTAGTATCCCGTTTCCTGACGGAAATTTGATGACTATCAACCTAGAAAGTGGTAGATTCCTTAGAACTCAACCTGGGGTCTCCAGTAGTCCGTTTCCTGACGAAGCTAAACCTCGAGCATCACCAAAGAAGGCGGTAGTCTCGTTAAGATGCACCCTGGGGTCTCCAGTGCCCCATTTCCTGACGCAGCTTTATCTCGAGCATCAGTTAAGAAGGCGGTAGCTCTTTAGAACTCACCCTGGCGTCCCCAGTGTCCCGTTTCCTGACGAAGCTGAGGGTGGTGATGCCGTCCACGAGGCTGCCCGACGCCGATGTGATGTGCTGGTTGGAGTCCAGCTTGGGCGCCGAGTAGCCGCTAACCCACGTGTCCATTATGAAGGGCCGGTTGGAACGAGAGTCGTACCAGCCTATTATCGCGTCCGTTTGCGACTGGAAGTGAAATAGAAGCAATTTCTAAGTTGGTGTAGGTGTTATTATTAGGCAGATTATTAGCCATGTAATTGAATGCAGATGCGATGGACAATGTATGTCGTAGGCATCTGCCTATGCCTAATGGGTAATTTAAGCATGAGTTTGTGGGGCTTGCTGTTTAAGACATGGGCCATCGGACACGCAGACGTTTGTCTGTAGAGTTTATTAATCGGAGGTAGAGGGTTCGATCCCCAGTCGGGTACATGTTTAGTACTGGGTTTGGTTGGTGGTAGGGTATTTTAAATGTCTGCCTGGCTAGCTACCACCATCTCATCTAAGTCTACCGCCATGTTAATAACATTGTTGTGTTCCGGTTGCCAGAGATAAGATAGCCACTCCCCCAAATAAGATGGGGTTTCGGGGCAGAACGCTTCCATCCTTCGCCTTCATTTTCATTTACCATCTGTGATTCAGGTCATGTGCTAATCCGTTGTGCATAAAAAAATGCGGCCAGGGTCCATGCCCCAAAGGGGAGGTCTGCATCACGTTTTCGTCCTTTAGTTTTTTGCCTTGTATTTTTAAATACTACTATGTAATTTAGACATATTAACATAACGACTCGTATATCACTGAGGATTCGATTTGTTTTTATTGATATTTATATAATAATCTTACTAATTAATAATGTAATACTACCAATTTCATTGTAATTATATTGTAATTTAATTAAAACATTACTCATTTAATTTTAAGGGTAACCAATGTCAGTAACATAATAAGAATCTTTAATTGGCATAAGTTTGGTATTAGTTTTCTGTATAAGAATTTGTAATAATAACTGTAAATTCTAAGTAAATAAATAAAAATGTAAAATAGTTTTACTAATTTTAAACGAGAAAATAAAGTCCCCATTTGTTACCATCAGGTCAAATTAACCATTCCATTGAATGCCTAGGAGAATCGTAATGTATATCATAGGCATGACACCAATTGAATAAATAACCTGAACATTTTGCATTTCGACATTCTAAATTAACTTAATCTTCAACATACCATCTTCTTATCCTTGCTAAACCCGATCCCGGTCCAGTACTTGCTCTCCTTAGTCTTGATGGTGAACCTGACGGAATCCTTCCCCCTCTTCTGTCCCAGGTAAACCCATGAGGCGTAGTAGTCGCAGGTGTTGTTCGATGGCTCACAGTTGGCCGGGAGCTTCCATTGCCCGCCGCATTTGTTGTCGACTGGAGTGATACCGCCGGATATTGACGATTTTGTTTCTTCTGCAAATTGAAAAAATTACTCATCATCATCATCTCAACCCGTAAACATCCCACTCCAGGGATATAGGCTTTCCATCGTATATGAGGGAGTATGGGCCATAGTCCACCACGCTGGCCCAATGCGGGTTGGGGACTTCACATGCCTTAGAATTATTATTTCTCAGGTATGCTGGTTTCCCCACGATGTTTTCCTTCACCGTTTAAGAGCAGTCGGATATATAGCACATTTTTACTATAAAAATTGGGTGGCCGACGCTCCAAACAAAAATAAGTACAAATTGATAATTATTTATTATTAATTAATGTATTTGTTCTCGCAACAACTCGTTAGTTGCACATAGACAAAAATGCATATAATGTATATATATATATATATATATATATGTTGTATGACATTTCAATATGTTCACAATTTATTGTCTGTTTTCAGAATTTATGTGTAGCTAATAAGACGATACATATTTCGACGTCACAAATGGCAGAATGATTGAACGATCCATTATTGTCAGCATATTCTAGTGAATATTTCAATCATTCTAAAGCCCGTATTACAGGATGTTACTCAAGCAGAGATCTCCGCTTGACAACAGTTAAAAAGGGACAGCCTTATGTAACTTGTATAGCGGCATCTCTTTCTAAGTATGCTCAAGCGCAGATCTAAGCTTAAGCAACATCTGCAATACAGATCTTAGGCCCGTATTAATAAACCATTCTCAAGATTGTGAACAGTCTTGTGACCGGTCTCAAGAAAACGCGTTGATTAATAAACCGAACTTGAGGCCTGAAAAGCACGTGCATACTCAAGCAGTACTCACTTGAGAGGTGCGCGTATTTAGAAACGAAACTCAAGACTATCATTCATTCGCCGCCGAGACGAATACTTGAGAAGTGATCTCAGCTGAGTAGACCTCAAGATTGGTTTATAAATTAGCACGGAGCTGGAGATAGCGTCAGCTGCATAAGACGCATCTCGGTTGATACAGCCTCAAGACTTGTACTGACATTGGTTTATTAATACAGGCCTTAGTGTTTTAATAAGAACAGTACAAGAACTCAACTCACCAAAGAAGTTAATAGTGGTGACGCCTCTCTGAGTGCCGTGGCCGTGGTACTTGAGTTCGTCGATCCGGTAGAAGTCGCCGGTGGCGGCGCCGGCCCTGGGCGCGGGCGCGGGCGGCGGCGGGCCGGCCTGCTGGCCGCGGGCCCAGATCACGTGCATGAGGTCGTCCACTATCGAGTGGTCTGTCGGTTCTTTGGCCTGGAAGATATTACAGCATTTATTATTACAGAAACAGCGCGCTTAGTCTACTTCAGCTACTTTCACAGCTTGATGTCATATGGTATCTTGCTGTGGGGAAACGCTGCTGATACAGATAGCATATTTCTCTTACAGAAACGAGCTATTCGTGCAATTTATAAATTAAGGTCAAGAGATACATTAAGACAAATATTTAAAGAAATTAATATTTTAACATTTTCGTCACAATATATATATATATGAAAATCTTGTATATGTTAAGAGAAATATATATTCATTCGAGAAACATTGTGACCGACATAATGTCAATACAAGGAGCAAAAATCAATTAGCTGTACCTTTTAGTAGACTTAGTAAAGTTAGTAAGTCATTCAGAGGTCAATGTGTGCGCTTCTACAACAAGGTTCCCATGGATATACGGAATCTTCCGCTTAATAAATTTAAACTTATTATAAAACAAAAATTATGTAAAAAGGGATATTACAAAATTTCAGACTATATTAATGAAAGTAATCCATGGGATTAAACGGCTCCTCTACACGATATATAAAATTGTTGTAACCTTTCTTGATTGTACATGATTTATTGAAAAGAGACAAACCCTCTGAGTTTCTCGCTAGCTCTTCTCAGTAGTGGTCGCGTTCCGAGCTAGTGGTAGTTTAAAAAACAAATGACGTTCATAAGTGCATATTGTATTGCCTACATGAATAAATGATTTTCATTTCATTTCATTTCATTTCATTACAAGTGAAGAGTACAGGGGATAATGACCAATGTCACATAAACCTTTTTTTTTTTTTTGACCGGTTGGAAGCGGCCTGCATCCAGCGATTTCCCGCGACTTCTATATCAAGTCGTCCGTCCACCTTGTGGATGGACGTCCCACGCTACGCTTGCCGGTGAGTGGTCTACATCTAGAACCTTAATGCTCCACCATCAGTTCTTCACTTCAAGCTATATCCCCTGCCCATTGCCACTTTAACTCACTAATCCGCTGGGCTATGTCAGCGACTTTCGTTCGAAGGATCTTCGAGAGAATGATACATACATAATGTCACGCCTGTTTCCCGTATGGGTAACCAGAGACGAGGAGCGACCGCTACTGTGGCTTATGCTGAGTCACAGAATTAATATTATGCTGAGTGGTAACCTTTTTTGATAACCAATGTTCCTATGTTTAGTTACCACCATTTATACTAACTTTTATACTATTAATGTTATCAAAATTATTAGGGGGGGGGGGGGGGTTTCCATCCATATGTTGTCAACATACCTAACATCCGCACTAAGCGCTTTGCTTCATCATTTATAATGCGGACTGCTAAGGTATATTTTTAATGAAAAAAAAAAAAAAACTTTCATTCTTTCTGCCAAACAAAGATTCACAATATTGGCACAAGAACTCAGAAATATTTCATGATCACCGTCAGATCTAAAAATCAAAATCAAAAATATTTTATTCAATGTACATACATACACAAATACATCTGTTTCCCGTAGGAGTAGGCAAAGACACAGACTTCCACTTGCTACGATCCTGACACACTTCTGCTTCCTTCACTCTCATAAGGTTGTTCATACATGCTCGTCGGTTTAGGGTACTCTTGACTTGGCCTTTCTTTAAGACGTCCCCGATTTTTGATCATGGTACGTTCGTCGTGGTCTTCCCCTACCAACACTACCATCCACATTCGCTTCGTATATCTCTTTCGTAAGTCTTCTTTCATTCATCTTCTCCAAATGTCCAAACCAACTTAGCATACCTTATGAGAGAATGATATGGATATCTAACTCACCATTACGCTGTCAAAACAATTACCTTGATTTTTCTTCGGAACATAATGGTCGTAACTCCGTTTTCCTCAAATCCTGAAGCCGCTGTGATGTCATCGTGGCCACCCCAGAAAGTGTCCACCCGTGGGGTTGACCTGTCAAAATACAATATCTTCATCTCAGATCCTCCTCGCTAATAATACAAAAAGTAGTAAATGAAAATAAGTATAACACAGGGAAGACTTTGTGTCGCCTGAAGATAAGTTCAAACAGTGTAATTTAACTTTTTCATAATTCTTGAAAATAAATATTAAAAAAAAATACGAGCATTTAGGAAAAATAGTGGTAATATCAATACAAGAAATAAAAATTAAATTTGCAAGTCACAAAGTCAAAGTTAAAGTCAAAAAATATTTATTTCGTAGGATAAAGATTATCACTTGAAAACGTCACATTTTTTATCTTAATATTAAAATTATTGACATTATTGCTCATTCGCAAAGCAGATTCCCCAGAGAAGAACGAGCAAGAAACTCAACGGTTGCTCTTTTAAATAAGTAGAAATTTTATAGCCTTTGGTAAATAATGTCTGTTTTATGATGGTTTTGAATTTATTTAAAGGTAAATTTTGAATGTCCACTGGAACCTTATTATAAAAGCGTATACATTGCCCCTTAAATGACTTAGTGACTTTGTGTAAACGGCTGGCTTGAACAGCAAGTTTATTTTTATATCTGGTATTTACATTATGTATATCACTATTTTTCTTAAACGATTCTATATTTTTTCTTACATACATTAAGTTTTCGTAAATATATTGCGATGCTAATGTTAATATATTAATTTCTTTAAATTTATTCCTAAGAGACACTCTGGGGCCCAGTTTGTAAATCGCGCGAACCGCTCGTTTCTGCAGAACAAAGATACAATTTATGTCCGCGGCATTTCCCCACAACAGAATGCCGTAGGTCAGTATAGTATGGAAATAACATAAACCGCAAAATCAATCACTAATTCAAATGGATATATACAGGGTGAAATTTAATTCGTGTAATTCCTGTTTACTAGTGACTCCACTCCTGATTACGAACAACTTTCCCCAAGGAACCATTTCGATTTCGACCATTCGACCCATTCGAATTCGAACAAAAAAAATTCGATTTCGGCTAAACTCGGCTATGGTTCCTAGTGGAAAGTTGTTCATAATCAGGAGTAGAGTCAGCAGCTGAATATTGTCGGACTTCCATAATAAAGGTGGTTTCAGAATGGTTTAGGTACTTTGTATGGGTCATAGAAAATTTTGGATCGAATTAGACTGTAGTTTCTTGGGGAAAGTAGTTCGTAATCAAACATGTAATCACCAGTTA
Source organism: Oegoconia quadripuncta (assembly GCA_949316235.1). Taxonomy (NCBI): domain Eukaryota; kingdom Metazoa; phylum Arthropoda; class Insecta; order Lepidoptera; family Autostichidae; genus Oegoconia; species Oegoconia quadripuncta. The sequence continues at coordinate 35,156,307 of OX438748.1, forward strand.
ATGGAAACTACACGCATTCAAAATCACCCTGTATACCATTTTTTCTCAATATGGTTCCCGTTGATCTACAAAATCTTCCTTTCGATAAATTTAAAGATACTATAAAACAGAAAGTTATTACGAAAGCATGTTATAAAATATCAGTCCTATGAAATTTACGTTTTGTATGAAGAATTTCATTAAGACTGTTTTCTCCATACAAATATATTTGTTTTTTTTTTTTGGGAACGGCAAATCCAAATTCTGCTAAACTTTGTGTGTATTATTGGATAACATTAAGTTAAGTATAGGCAGCGTTAATTTTTAAAAGTAACCGCTTTATAAAAGTTTCAGCGAATCTAAGAAATGATTATGGGAAACACATGAAAAGAGCTCTGTAAAAAAAATTTTTATTATGTGATTTAGCGCCAGAAATTAAAAAATATTTCATGTGAAACCTTGAAATAATATTCAATTTTCCAAATAAAAAACAAATTTGGATATAGCTTTGAAAATCGCAGGAGTTGGTACATATGATTAACGAAGAAAAAGAAACTCCAATTTCATAGGTAAAGACCCAATATATTGTGCCCTTCTTTTGTACCATAAAAACCTGTTTTAAAAGACCAACCCTTCGAGTTTCTTGTTTGTTCTTTTCGGACAAAAGATGCGTTTTGAACAAGTAAAAAATAAAGTTGACTAGTTTAATGTGTACCTACAAAATATTTTTTTGAGTTATGATTGGGTAGACTTTGGAAACTAACCTGTCCCTTGTGTAATAGTCCAGGACCCGATGGTAGTTTCCCCTGGCAGTCCCGATAACGAGATCCGTACAATCCATGGGATTGAAATCGAACTTGGGCACATATTCGTGAGCGGGATAGTAACCTGAAACATAGGGATGGTTTGATAATATGCTTAATATTGACCTTTATGTCCAAAAATAAATATTAGGTCCTTACCTATGAAATTGGCGTTTTGTATGAAGAATTTTATTAAGACTGTTTTCTCCATATTTGAATTTTTTTTGGGAACGGCAAATCCAAATTTAGCTAAACTTTGTGTGTATTATCGGATAACATTAAGTTAAATATAGGCAGTGTTAATTTTTAAAAGTAACCGCTTTATAAAAGTTTCTGCGAATCTAAGAAATAATATGGGCAGCTCATGAAAAGAGTTGTGTTCAAGTTTTTTTTTATTGTGTGATTTAGCTCAGACATTAAAAAATATTTCATGTGAAACCTTGAAAATATATTCTATTTTCCAAATAAAAAACAAATTTGGATATAGCTTTGAAAATCGCAGGAGTTGGTACATATGATTAACGAAGAAATAAATCTGCAATTTCATAGGTAAAGATCCAATAATACTCGTAAATTAAATATCCAAATACACACAGCGCCATCCAGATCCACAACAAACCATTAAGACTTGTATTATGCCAGACGAATGTCTTTTTTAAGTACATAGGCAATATTATAAATTTAAACATCCATAACTCAGGTACGCATGTTCGTATCATTATACAAACATATGCCATTAGCGGAATTCGAACCCGCGAACCTCTAGACGAGACCGTCAATATTTCCAAGTTTTAGACTCATGTCCATTTGTCAAAATTATCATTTCCCAGAGTGTCCTTTCCTGGTGCATGGAAAACAAATAACAAAACTTAGTGACACGGCCGTAAAATCAGAACTCGGATGGGTGTCCGTTTTGTGCTTTAGATGAAAGATCTGTTACAAGCTCAACATAACAGTCTTAAGGCTTTAGAGGTGTACCATCATTACCTGTCTTACTCCACTGTTGGGGATTAGCTTAGGAGCGATTATGGCCCATAATCCACCAAATGGGCCGGCTTGGTGGATCTTTAACACACAAGTAGCCACCTCATAGTCAGTATTTGGCCTGGCTAGCTACCATCATCTTAACTAAGTCTGCCGCCAAACAGCATTAATAGCATTGTTGTGTTTCAGTTGTCAGAGATAAGATAGCCAGTTCCCTAAATATTTGGGTTTCCGGTTTACGCTTCCACATTCGGCCTCATCTTCACTTAACATCAAGTGTGATTGAGGTCAAGTGCTAACCCGTAGTGCATAAAAAAAAAATTAAAAAAAAAAAAGATTTTTAGCCACCGATTTCCCTCAATTAAAAACAACCAGAATGGGCAGTCTAACGTGCCCTCCAAAGCCAGAAAATACTCGTATGGAAATGCCACTAGTGGTGACCCATCCAAGCACTGACCGCACCAAATGTTGCTTAACTTCGCTAATCACAAACGAATAGCGACTGCGACTGCGCCACGATTACTGTACAAGTTCTATTAATACATTATATACAAGGAAAAAGAAAAGAGGTAGACCTTAAATTATGCAGCAGAAGAAAGAAAAATATACAACAAAGAGAGAAGGTTAAAGGATAAAGGAATGTTAGGGAAGGAGATTTAAGTGTTTTACAAAATAGAAAAAACACCTAAAACAACATAAAACAAGGTAAAAAAACAAAGAGGAAGAAAAGAAAATAAAGTGTTTTCGAACACAAGTTGAAGTCAGTATTTGAAAAAGAAAAATCAGCAAAAGCATAGCAAAGCTTGCTTCCAAGCTAAAGTGAAGTGAAATTCAGAAATCAAAGCAAAGGGTTTGCCCACAGATGAAATATAATCTAATCATGCAAATAACAAGGTTAATAGTATTGTGAAAGAAAAGCATAAAAAATACACCGCAATATTTAGTTACATAACCTTTGTGTAAATATGTAGGTAACGTCATGGAAATGCATTCTTTAACCGTGGCACTGAAATTACTACGTAGAAATGAAGCTTCGTGTCAGTCACGTGTACGCAAAATTAACGCTGGTAAAATATTATAATAATTTTACGGTCATTTATATAAATTACGATCAAGTTATCGGCGACATATTATGACGTTTCAAATTGTAATTAGTTTTAAATTCCGCGCGCGTATAATAGCAAAATCATTATGTGACGTTACCGATTAGTGCAGTCCGCCATATTGCGCGGGATATGTATACACGCGCATGTTGAGTAATCATAATGTTTATTCGAAAACTACCTAGTTTGTGAAAATAATGACACGAAATCTTAGCGCCATCTGTTGCATGGAGCCGAACTTTTATGAAGTGAAAACACAATGCTGCCGCCGCATTTTTCTACGGGAACGCGATATTTTATATAGTAGTTTAATATGTTTTTTACCGAATATTACCGTATTTTACCGTAAAATACTGTAATTTACGTAAGCTATCGTTTTTTACCGTATATTACCGAGGTAATTTTACCGCTTTACATCCTTTGCTGTCTGATAAAATTATGTAACAGTTGGAATGGAATACTTTTCAATTATTTATTAATCTTAACAGAGACTAAGAGTATAGAAGTGAATTTCTTTGCACACGCAAAAGCCGCCGTTATAAATGCCTATTTCCCCTCTGTCCTCCAACGCCCCGCTGTCGCCCTGCTAAAGTGGTCAGGGCTGACACCTATACGTTATCTGCTTACACGTGTTAAACCAGATACTTCATTCCATTTTGAAAGAAAAGCAAACAGTGATTATTAAAAGTGAAATGGTGTCGAACGTCTAATTATTGATCATTCAATTGAGAAATAGATAACCGATTTCTCACAATTTGTCAGCAACAAGGACGCAAGCCCTAACTGAATGTTATGCTAAGCATATGCGAGACAATAGCCTATTGTCGTGACCTTGAAGGCGTCTGGGGCGCGTTTTTCGTTTCCATACTGGTATTATTTATTATTCTTATGACTCTACTTTATCATACTAGAAAGTTTTATTGACGGATGAATTATGTAATACCCACTTCCATAGTTCTTACAATTCAATTTTATTTTCCACGACCTTACCTTAAATACAAAGCAAACTAGTAGGACGTTACAAAGGTAAAAGCATGCAAAGTCAATAAATATTAACATGTGCTAATTGCTATACATATAAATACATTATCTTCATTCTCATATTGAAATACCTTATGTACCAAAATAATTCGTCTATGTTCTAAAATGATTGATCAGAATTAATATCAAATATATGTAAATATAACATTGCCTCACTTTCAGGTTTTTAGCAGTATACGTTTTGGGTCTATTGCTATCATCATCATCATGATCATCGTCAGAAAGACGTCCACTGCTGGACAAAGCTTTCCCAAAAAAGATCTCCATAAGGGGTTCCGGTTCATCTTTAGGCCCTGCTGTAGGTTCGGGCTCTGATTTCGCTTCAGAAGCAGGTTCAGGTTTGGATTTTTTCTCTGGTGATGGTTCAGGTTCAGATTTGGGTTCCGGGGATGGTTCAGGCTATATCTAGTACTATTTTAACCTTAGTCAAAATAAGGTTCTTTAATAGTTTCAGTTAGCAACAACTTTACTAAGGTCTCCGTAGCTGTACTCAACTGTACTGTATCATGATGTGTGTTTTGACAGAAGGCAATATTGTTTTCATATCAAATAGAAACGTTCTGGAACGTAATTGTTTGTAATAAATGGTAATAAGCCACAAGAAGTTAGAAACTGTTTGTTTTTTAAGAAAAGTAAATTTAAAATCACTAAAATTTTTAATATCCTACGCATAAAGCCGATATATTTCGGGCATGAAGCATTAATTGTATTTAAGATTTATTTCAAAGGTTCAGCAATTAACCTGCATATAGGCAGAATTATAGAACCAATTATGAACGATTTCAAACATCTGTTTTCAATGTATTCCAATCTTTGTATGAAAGGAAATGCGTGTAATTTTACGGCATTAATAAATAATATTAACGTTTCATACTTAAACAAAAAGTAAAGCAATGTTAACGAGGTATTTACAAGTATTACAAAGATATGGTATTTCTTAAATGAAAATGAATTTAAAAACAAAGTGCGAAGCGTGTGCGTTACCTGCGTCTTCTTTAAGTCCTTTTACTAGCAATGTCTCGGATTCCGCTTCGGTTTTGTGTTTTATGATAGGTTCGGGTTCGGAATTAGGTTCTGGGGATGGTTCTGGTTCTGATTTTGGCTCTGAGGTTGGTTCTGGGGATGGTTCAGTATAAATTTTCGGTTCAGGGGATGGTTCCGGTTCGGATTTGGGTTCCGACGTAGTTTCAGGTTCGGCATTTGGTTCAGACGAAGGTTCAGGTTCGGATTTTGGTTCTGGCGAAGGTTCTGGTTCGAGTTTAGGTTCCGGAAGGGGCTCCGGTTCAGCTTTAGGCTCAGCTGTGGGTTCTGGCTCTGATTTCGGTTCAGAGGTAGGTTCGGGTTCGGATTTTGGCTCAGGTGATGGTTCAGGCTCAGACTTGGGCACTGAAGTGGGTTCAGGCTCAGAGTTGGGCTCTGAAGTAGGTTCTGGCTCAGACGATGGTTCCGGTGTAGGTTCTGACTTAGGTTCCGCTGTGGGTTCAGAAGAAGGCTCGGGAGTGGGAGTGGTAGTAGTTGTAGCATTTAATGCAAATATTCTTTTAGGTTTTGGTGAAAACTTTGGTTTGGGTGAAAACTTCGGCTTTGAGGTAGTTTTTGGCTCGGATTTTGGTTCAGAAGTTGGTGGTGGTTCAGAGCTAGGTTCTGGTGGTGTTTCAGAGCTAGGTTCTGGGGATGGTTCTGGAGTGGGTTCAGATATAGGTTGAGGGTTTTCATGGACACTAACAGAGGTCGAGATTTCCACATCTGTAAAAATAAGTAACCATGCAACATTGTTCTTGTTTAGTATTTTAAACACCACTCCGAATAACATTATGTTTTATCAGGTAAGGTGAGCTACTGCGTGTCTTTAATACTCTCGCTATCGATTACCTTCTAACGTGTGATTCGTTGGCTCATTTCTCGCAAGGCAAACAGACGATTTCTCATTGGTGTCAACGTTATCGATAAGGATATGTATGTTAAAGACCTTTGAGTTTCATTTTCTGCAGTTGGATAAATAATAATAACTACTCCATTACAGACAGAAATTATTTATAGATAGACCTGCTTGTGTTCTGGAGGCACAGACAACTTACAAATTCTCAATGGCATTTTCAGATCTACAAACGCTAATATTGCACTTTTCTCAAATGATTCAGCTGAGAGAGTTAAAACGATGTAGATATCATGGAAACGCCGTGTAGTCCAAGTTTCTATCTACATTGATACACTGTATTAACTATGACTTTGTTCATGTTATTTTCAATAGTATTATTTCGTCGGGATCTTAAGGATCCTACTTAATCTAACATACATGTTAGCTATGTTAATCAATTTCATCAAAATATTCATAGCTAATGATTTGGAAAAATTATACAAATACAGTACAAAACATTTGTTTTGCATCACCTCTTCTAGTGTGTATGTGTGTGTGACCAGTAGGATGTTATTCGCTGGTGAAGTGCTATTTATTGCCAAATGTTTCGAGCAGGCGATAAGGTAATTTATAATGAATGATCGATAATTATTTGCATAACTATGCAAATAAAGAACAAACGAATAATATACAGAATTATTGAAAAATAATTTAAATCATGATTCTTCTTCTGGTGGATATTTAGATAGATAGACTTTATTCGCATTACCGTTACACACACAGGTATGCTATACATACGAAACAAAAGTAAGAGTGATTAAAAACTAGAGAAACAAAGAGACATGTACAACAAAATCATCAAAAGGTATTACTGCGGCTTAGTGTGTGTGACTTTACCCAATAACAGAGTAAAACACTGGTATTCTCATACAGCCCAATTTCTGATTACATTACTTGATTCTCTGTATCTATTACATTCTGAAATATGATTGGTTGAATCGTTCCTTAATTTGACATTTCTCACTGGGGCTAAATTTCCGTTTTATGATTACGAACAAAATTGTTGATTATTATCATCAAAAATATGTAAATGTTGATAGCTGGTGAACTTTGCAAAAATAGATGAATAATTATTCGGAACTCTCGGAAAACTTATTAATACCAAGCTCCTCAATGACGAGCAACATCATAATTATCAAACATTATCAATCAACATTACCACCTGTTAAAAACTGAAATATAATATTTACATTAGTCTATTTTTACAATTTGCAGTTAGTTTTTGCTACTTTGTATCGCCAATGTTTTTTGTGCAATTCGCTTGATGCATTTAGCACATCGTGAGTTAATTTAGTGTGCTTTAGTTAATTTTGATTAACATTTTTGTTAGTATATTTTTATACTTACTCTCATTTGCAGCTACCGCACGTTTGCCTCGACCTAAAATAATATAAAACAGATATATCCACACGATTTTTACCTATATTTTATTAGTTGCAGCAAAATATATTCAAAAATACTGCGGAGCATTGACGAATGTGGTCAAAGGGTTTAATTATACCAAAAGCGTTTACAGCCCATGAATACTAATCCTCAGTAACATTTTAGATCACACGCACGACAAGGTATAGATAAAATAAAGAGAAATACAAATTAAATCGCAGACAATACAAAGGTACCTCATAATTGTTGGACTTTTTAAATAGGTAAAAATTTCTTACCCTTAGAACTAGATACTTTATATGAGACGCTGGTTTTGACAGTGACATCATCACCGAGGTTCTTAAAGTCAAAGCCGTCCAGAGAATGCATCGCCACCCTTTTGTTTCTGTTATCATTTTCGGCGACTCTCCTTGGTTCTGGAGTTGGTTCCGGTTCGGATTTTAGTTGTGCGGCCGGCTCAGGTTCGGATTTCGGTTCTGGCTCAGGTTCAGAAGTTGGTTCAGAATTCGGCTCTGGTTCAGCTGTTGGTTCTGCTTTCGGTTCCGCAGTGGGTTCCGGTTCGGATTTTGGTTCCGAAGTAGGTTCCGGTTCGGATTTCGGTTCCGGAGATGGCTCCGGCTCCGCTTTAGGTTCGGCCGATGGTTCTGGAGAAGGTTCTGATTTAGGCTCTGGTTCTGGCAAGGGTTCTGGTTTCGGTGTGCTTTCTGAAATTTATAGCATATACTTTCAATATAAGTGATGTTTATTAACAATATTATATTAAATGTATATAAAAAAAAATAACATTACTTCGTTCAAGCTGAGCAAAGAGATAAAAGTACTTTTTTATGCCCACAACGGCTTAGCACTGTAACTGTCATATCTATCTCAAAAGCCGCAACACAACAATCAAACTTGTCAGCAGATAAGATGCTGCACCTAGCCAGCCAGGCGAACATTTAAAAATCTCAACCTAGTAATAAACATGCACTCCGCTGAGAATCTAACCAGCTTCTTATGTTGTTTACATTAAGCCACGGAGAGGATCATCAAGTTTTATTCCGTTACATTACTCTTAACTCAAATATTATTATTATTTATTTATTACTGCTTATTATCTATCCTTTGCTTTGTATGGATGTGAAACGTGGAATTTAACTCTTAAAGACAAAGAAAGATTGGAAGCTTTTGAGATGCGGTGCTGGAGGAGAATGGAACGTATCAGCTGGACAGAGAAGAAAACGAACGAAGAGGTTTTAAATATAGTAAAGGAAAAAAGGAAATTGTTGCAAGTAATTGAGAATAGAAGAGGGAAAATGCTGGGACACCTTATACGACACGATGATTTCATCAAAACTATAATAGAAGGAAGAATAGAGGGGAAAAGAAAAAGAGGAATACCGTGAATAAGCTACATGCAGCAAACAAAAGAGAAGTTGAACGTCGTGTCGTATCAGGAGGTCAAGAGGAAGACGGAGAGCAGAGAGATATGGAAAAATCTCCATCGACAAGAGCATGGCTCTTAAATCAGATGATGATTATCTATCCTTTTTTGACTATGGGCTCATTAAAAGGACGAAATTACACTTTAACGTAAATACTTTATAGTAAGTAAGTTTATACCATATTTTGCTTTTCATAGGTCCTGAAAACTATTAGGCAAGACATTAGGCAAGACATTAGCGTCCAGTCCAGCATGTCCAAACATAAACCAAATCAAAGGCGTTGTAAAGACGGTGTGATCTGTTTGGTGTAGTGGTTACAAACTCTGCTGCTATACCAAAAGGTCGCGGGTTCGAATCCCGCTAGGGACATACATTTCTATGATGAATTCGCGATGTGTGTATGTGCAACGATATTTATATTTAAAAAAAAAATTTTGGGCCATCAAAAATAAAATTGCTCCTTGTGTGCCAATAATTAAAAAGAGATATACTACCATAGACTTATATATTACTGCGTATGGACCGGGTCATTGAAACAATCAAAATGGCAACACTGGGAACTCAGTCTCACACCGACTTCGGTCGCGAACTATCGTATCAAATGCTGATTTGTGTTGTTAAAAATTGGATCACTTACCAAACAACATGCGAGTGTCTTAAGTATAAGAAACATAATGTATTACTCGTTAAACTCATGTTTTTAATTAATATTGTATACTTTTATGTGACCGATTTATAGGTTGTGAGCACAGACTAAAAACAATTTTGGTTGTGAGCGGTATTTTTGGTCATTATCAGCAATCCTATTGTTCGCGATAATTCTAAGAGATGGCGCGGTTTTATCTACCAAGAGCGAAAAAAAAATGCCCGCGCGACCATATCTATAGCATATAGACTTATGGTTTTAAGCATATGCGAATCTTGTGCCAAGGGAATTGACACCATTGACTGAATACGTGTGGACTAAAATTTATACTTACGTTTGTCGTTAATAGCTGGTCCCAGAACTGGGAAGTTCTTACATTCCTTCGTGATGCCCCTCGGTCTCCAACCGATTCCTGAAAACAGCATTATCGTTATACTCAATAACAATTAAGTATTTTAAAAGCAAAATGTCCTAGAGATATATTGTGTTTCGCGGGCGTCATATTGTATTTTATGCGAAAAATTCGTTTGTGTGTATTTCTTTTTTATGTATGATCAGAACAACATATTTTCGGCGATTGTTAACTGATTATCATGAGCATTATTTGCTCATAACTCACCAGCATATGAAGTACCATTGACCATCATGACCACCTCCAGTTCGTCGTCATCTTTCACTATCCTCCAGTAAAGGTTGAACTGTTTAGACAACTCGCGCTTGCTATACAGAGCTAGGTTGATGTTCTTGTCCTTCCACGGGCCCTCTGAAACACATCATAAATTAATACATCCAATTCCGTTGCACCAGAAGATTTTTGAATTTTTGATTTTTGAAAACACGATGGAAAGCTATTTTAAGGGTAAGTTTGTTTTCTTAGTTCCTTTTCCGTTCATTTTTGAACCAATCGAAAACTGTGTTGCCATTTTCACCTTACCACACAGAATATGTTTAAGAATTTGACTGAAAAGAACCGGTTTACTGACATATTGTAGTATATTAATAACCTTGCCTCATTTCGGTGTTTAACCGTAGCGCCAATGGTTTACTGCAACATAAACACATATCGCCTAGTCAGCGCCGAAACCGATGTATAATTAATTAAATTGCCTTGTTCGTGCTCCGCTTAAACCGTTCGCAAGATTGAGAATAGTTTTGGGACCGGTCTCAAGTAAACGTGTTGATTAATAAACTTTACTTGAGACCTGAAACGCACGTGCATACTCAAGCAGTACTCACTTGAGACGTGCGCCGAGTTTCACGAAACTCTAAGACTATCATTCATTCGCCGCTGAGGCGAATTCTTGAGAAGTGATCTCAGCTGAGTAGACCTCAAGATTGGTTTATAAATTAGCATGTAGCTTGAGATAGCGTCAACTGCCTTAAGGCGCATCTCGGGTGATACAACCTCAAGACTTGTATTGAGATTGGTTAATTAATACGGGCCTAAGTTACGGAACTCTCCATCCCCGACACAACACGTAACTACCACCTCACATTATTGCACCTTACATCATCACATCAGCCGCAGGATATCCACTGCTGAACATAGGCAGTCCATATGGGGGCATAGATATTCAGAGATACTGGTTGGAAGCAGACTGTAACCAGCGTATTGCCGCGACCTTCGTCAAGTCGTCGATCTAATTTGTAGATGCGTGGTCTCACTACAGAACCTTAATGCTCCATTGAATTGACATTGTTTATTTGTAATGTTCTTGGTTATAAAAAGCGACGTAATATATCTGCAAGTAAAGTCAATTATACAGGAACTTAATGAAAACCTAATAAGATAAAATAAAATTCTAATCTGTATCTATAATCACCAATTTTACCAAATAAGAGCACAAATAAATCTAACTTGACCAACTAATCTAAGGGGCTTAGTTAGTTTAGAAACTAAAACTTAGTTTAGAAACTAAAACTTAGTTTAGAAGGTGGCACAGGTTCATCCCGTGTTGGAGAGTACCCAAGATGCTGGCTGCATTACCTCCGTGGAAGCCAATGCTTAATCTTTAAGCGAGAAAAGTGTCGACTCTTGGGTCGTCTGAGACGTCGACCAGTCTGGTCGCCGGAAATATACAATGAAACCACTTACATTTATCACACCCCTTCCTGAAGCCATGCAGGCAGTAGATCATCTTGCTCGGTGATTTTAGGACATATACGATGAAACACACTTTAATTACAGCCCTTCCTGCAGAAGCCATGCAGTAGCACAACTTGCTCGGTGACTTTAGGACATATACGATGAATCACTCACTTTTATTGCACCCCTTCCCGTAGAAGCCATGCGGGCAGTAGCACATCTTGCTCGGTGACTCAGTCGCGTTAATGTCAATGCATTTCCCGCGCAGGCCGCAGTCGTTGTCCTCCGAGCATTCGTCGCTGAACTGACAACGGGGTCCGGAGAAGGACTTGTTGCATTTACAACGGCCGAGTATGTGGATGCCGTGGCCTGAGCATGTCTCGTGGTACTCCTTGCCTGGAAAAGGGACAAAGGGCAGAGATGTTATAAGGTCGAGTGTATATACACCATGGGGACGAGATATGTGATAGACTTCAACTATCGTTTCTACAACTTATTGTAGTAAAACAAGTGGTATAACACATAGTCGTAAAATGCTTACTTTTTGAGGTATTCGTTGTTTTTAATAATTTCCAAGTTAAAAAATCTCAAGGATAACACGCCCTAATAATTATGAGAGGTCACATGACTTTAGCCATTCATTTAAGGATTTTCATATTTTTGTTTGTGTACGTATAGATGGAAGATTTAATTTTGTTGTTGGATTAAAAAGGTTCATAGATTGTGTTGTCCAACTATTACCAGATTTTGTCCCGACACTTTGGTTTGCCAATCTGGTAACCCTACGTCAAACACAACACCCCTCATATTTCGTCGGGCACCCCCCGAGGGGTATTCGAAAGGTCCAGATCCTGCCTCCACACTCCTCTCACTGTAACTCCAGTAAGCCAGGATCAACAGTGGTACTCGACACGGCGCCTACTGAAGGTAGACGGTGCCCTACGTGATTCTATTGCTACCTTGGACCCCAGACTAATTAAAGAAAGGAATAGGGTGTGTAAGTAGGAAAAGAAGTTTCCCACTTCCCCCTTCGACAAATGGTAATGCCAACCCTATGTGGAAGGAGGTCAAGTGAAGCTCGGCCGCCAGCTTTGTATACACCACGGACTGCGCCTAGATGCAGTGAGCGGGACGATACGATTCGAACTAAAAAATTCGACGAAAAATTCGACTATCTGGATGTAAGAATGCGTGGACATGAACCGCTCGCCATTATCCAGTATATTTTATTCTTATTTTTCTTTGTCGAATCATAAATTTTACAATTAGGTATTCCAAATTGTATTTATATTGACTTATTTAAAAAGAGCAACCCTGGAGATTCTTGCTTGTTCTTCTCTGGGGAGACTGCCTAGTGAATGAGCGATAACTGTATGTCATGACGATTTCAAATGTTATTCTTATAACTTACGAAATAAAAACATTTTTGATTTTGATTTTTGATGTCGAAAGGTCCAGTTGTACTTACTTAAACCAGTAAGTACTCCCTGAACAAGCAATAGAACATACCTCTAACCGCATTCCAAATTAACCAATTAAAACTTGTTCCAAACAATTTGAAATAGAGATACAAATCAACAATGTAAATTAGAGCAAGTTGCTTATGATAATTACTTATAAACAAAGCTGTACTTATAATGCAAATCCTCCTGTCAGAACATGTAATGGACCTAAATATTACAACAGCTGATCACCTTGTGTCGGTTTTGGATGAATATTGAATAAATTAGACGAATGGTAATATCACCACTTGTATCACTCGTTGCGCAGTCGCATTCGCCAATCCTTTTCGATTTTGCGGTCAGTCCTTGGATGGGTGACCGCTCTAGTGATATTTCCGTGCCCTGGAGGTCACATTAACAGGCGTATTATTCATGTAAATATTATCTCGTGCGAAATAAACGTTTAGCATGCTACTATAAGAGACAAAAACATCGATGCCTAAAAATTGGTTTTCTGAGCGACGGTGACTCAGCGGTTAAGACGCGGTCTTACAATTTGGGAGGTCAGGGTTCGATTCGCAGGCAGGCCATGTACCGATGAGTTTTTAAATTTAATTTAATTACTTATGTGCATTTATCTGACTGCTCTTAAACGATGAAGGAAAAACATGAGGATACCTGGAGAAATGAAAATTTAAAGGTGTGAGAAATCCCCAGCCCGCGTTGGGCGACACTTTCTCAATACGAGGGAAGGCCTATATCACTGCAGTGGGATGTTTAAGAGCTGATGATGGCTTCTTCTGCCATACCCCAGCTCACTCCAATGCTGGAATGCTGGAATCAGCACTCCGTCATGAACAGCCAGACGAGCTTTTTGTCCGACATTCAGTTTAGTATGATTCATCATCATCAGCCCGTAAACATCCCACTGCAGGGATGTTTACGGGCTGATGATGATGAATCATACTAAACTCGTATAATGAGGGAGTATGGGCCATAGGCCACCACGCTGGCCCAATGCGGGTTGGGACTTCACATACATACATAATGTCACGCCTGTTTCCCGTAGGGGTAGGCAGAGATCATAGACTTCCACTTGCTACGATCCTGACACACCTCTACTGCTTCCTTCACTCTTGAATGGCCTTCACATGCCCTTGAATTTTTATTTCTCAGCCATGCAGTTTACATCACCATGTTTTCCTTCACCGTTTAAGAGCAGTCGGATAAATGCACATAAATAATTAAATTAAATTTAAAAACTCATTGGTACATGGCCTGCGTGGGAATCGAACCCGAACCTCCCAAATTGGGAGACCGCGTCTTAACCGCTGAACCACCCACGCTCTCTTAGTATGATTACCATTATATAATCTGTGACCATTCGCTCATGTCCAAGTCCATGAAGAAGATGAATGAAAGAAAATTCCATGCAGCAGAGATGGATGAGTTGGATGACGAGGATGGATAAAAGATGGCATGAGGTTGGATGAAACGTATGTTACTAAGAGAGTAATGAATTTTCACGACCGATTGGTGTAGTGGATAGTGACCCTGTCAGCGAAACCAACGGTTGCGGGTTCGAATCCCGCGGCGGGTAAATGTTTGTGTGATGAATATGAACATTTATTCCTGAGTCATGTATGTTTATATAAATATTTATGTATGTTTATCCGTTATCTAGTATCCATAGTACAAGCTTTGCTTAGTTTGGGACTAGATGATTGGTGTAAGTAAGATATAATTTATAATAAGTATGTATTTACAAAAAAAAATGTATTTATGTAGTATATCAATCATCTGGTGACCACAACACAAGCCTATAGTTGCTTACTGTGGAACTAGATGGCGCTGTGTGTATGTCTAAGGATATTTGTATATTTTTTTTTTTAATTTGGATGTCGATGGTTGGACAGGAAGAGGAAGACCACGGATAAAATGAATGAATTGTGTGAAGGATGATCTGAACGAACGGGCGTGAATGATGAGGAGATTGGAAGGAAAAGACAAGTCAAGGCACATTTTCTAGCGTCTTGACTGTTGCCATCCATTATTTTCTTTGTTTGGTGTCACATATATTGTATATATTATATGCATGATAATTTATCACTATATATGTAGGTATATTTTACACTATCATTGCATGTAACTTGATGTTCATATCTAACGTATGTATGTTTATATCTATTGTTTGGTATCTATTATTTTATATATATATTTTTTAAATCATTGGTGCACAAACCTACTTGCTTTTATCCCGTTCTACTTTTTTTTTATTTTCTCTACCCAAAGGTTGTCTGGTAGAAATCGCTTAATAGCGATAAGACCGCCTGGTTGTACAATTATAATTTTTTTGAAGCTACATTTAAGAAGTGTATTTTAGAATTTTGTGCAATAAAGTGTACTTGATTGATTGATTGAAAAGACGTACTGCGCCGACCACAAATAAATTGGGACCAGGGCAGGAAGATGATAATGACCATGCGGCTAAGTCGGTGACTTACGTGGCAGTATGTCGATGTCCGCACAAGACCAGAACCGGTAGTTGCTCCCCCACTCTCCTGCCTCTCGCTGCAGTTGAAGCGTGCAGTTCGTGCAGTTGAAGTCTCCGGGTAGTCGCACGTCGTATTTCTGAGCGCTAGAATAGAATGGCCAAGTGAGGGGGTGCTTCAAATGACTGCGTGATGCGGGTCCAGAGGCGCATGAGGGCAATAGCCTCCCTGGGCCTAGTTCTTTCTGATAACAATTTGTAAGACTTGTTTTTTTTTTTTCTTATGCACAACGGGTTGGTACTAAACCTCAATCACACCTCATGTTAAGCGAAGATGAGGTCGAAGGTGGAAGCGTACTGACCCGGAAACCCCAACACATTTGTGGGACTGGCTATCTTATTTCTGACAACCGGAACACAACAATGCTATTAACATTGCTGTTTAGCGGCAGATTTAGATAAGATGGTGGTAGCTAGCAAGGCGGACATTTAAAATGCCCTACCACCAACCAAACAGAGTACTTAAAACATGTACCCATGGGATCGAACCCGCTACCTCCGAATCGTAAACCCAATGATGTTTACATTGAGCCACGGAGGCGGTTAAAGTAATGTAATGTATGTAAGAAAAAATCTAGAATCGTTTAAAAAACGCAAGTCTACTTTTATATCTTGTATTTAAACCACATCACCTGGATGAGTGGAAGTCTACCACTGTACGTTTCTCAAGAAACTTCTTACCACGTACAACCACCCTGTGGAACGGACTTCCGGCAGCGGTATTCCCGAACGAGTACGACATTGGAACCTTCAAGAAACGAGCCTACACCTTCCTCAAAGGCCGGCAACGCATCTGTGACCCTTTTGGTGTTGCGGGTGTCCATGGGCGGCGGTGATTGCTTTCCATCAGGTGCCGCCCTCTCATATAGAAAGAAAAAAAAATTATTTCTAATGTAAAAACACTCTAAAAACATTACTTTCCTTTTTGGGGCTGTTAGGTAAAAACATTACCCTCATTCCTTGGCTGTCGGGTAAATAATCATTAAAAGAATACTACTCACGTGACGTCATCCCTGACGAACTCCGTGCCCCCCGCCCGTGGTGTAAGGTCCAACACGGGTCTCTCTAAATAGTCCAATATCCTTAAACTGAAGCCGCCCTGGAACGAGAAACGTAAAATATCACAGCATCAGGTAGAAAGATACCTACCTATCACATAGTAGGTAAGGAATTAATTATTAATAACAATTCAATTCATTCATTTACTGACGGAAAACATAAATATCTAAAATATATAAACTGTAATTCTTATAATAATAATCTGATAACTCGCTCATAATATAGCATATAAATTATCTCACATGTACTTAATTATTGTTGTTGGTTCTTTAAAAAGGGAAATAAATACAATAAATAGATTACGAGATTACACAAAAATTGCATAGTAGGTAAACAAATTAGACAGGACGTCCTCTGACCGCTGCTTCACCCTGACAGGGTATGTGCATGAGTACTATACTATAATTACCTGTTATTAGCATAAGTATTGTGTACATGTTGCAGTTACAATAAATAAATAAATAAATAAATTCGTTTTCGATTAGCAAAGTTACATGGTCTCACAATTCAGGAGGTCCGGGTTCGTTTCTCACAGCTGGTTCCGCTGCCGCCTCGGCAGAAAGCGTTAAACGGCGCAAATATGCCGGTCTCAGTGGAGATCACCTATTTACGCCGTTTGGTGTAGAAACGCTTGGGCCGTGGGGACCGGGTGCACACACTCTTTTTAGGGAGTTATCTGAGCGTCTGGTTGATGCATCCCACGATCGGAGGGCTGGCCAATACTTTGATCAGAGAATCAGCCTCGCTATACAGCGAGGCAATGCGGCCAGCTTTCTGGGTACCTTTCCACCAACCAGAGACTTGGGGCTAGTTTTTTATTTGTGATATTTTTTTTTTATAATAAATTGTATTATATTATAATAAGTTGTGTATAAATATTGTACATACATGTAATGTAAATAAATACATCATTATAGTTTATTAAAATAATTTCATCAGTATGTTTTTAAATTTAATTTAATTACTTCGAGGCTTCTGGTGACCGCAGAGCGAGCGCCTTCCTCTAGCTCAGAGAATAAGTCTCGCTATTCAGCGCGGGAACACCGCTTGCCTGTTGGGCACTATGCCGCCTCGAGTAGATGCGCTAGACGCAATTTTGTGTTTATAAATTTTTAAAAAAAATAAGTGACTAATTAAATATATATATTATATAATGTGTATTTAATTAGTGTATTTATCCGACTGCTCTTGAAACGGTGAAGGAAAACATCGTGAGGAAACCTGCATGCCTGAGAAATCAAAATTCAAAGGCTTGTGAAGTCCCCAACCCGCATTGGGCCAGCGTAGTGGACTATGGCCCATACTCCCTCATTATATGAGGGACGGCCTATATCCCTGCAGTGGGATGTTTAGATATACGGGCCTTAGTCAAGTGTTGAGGAATTGTTGTTTATGGCAGAGATGATGGATGTTATTAGAAACTTGCGAGTGATACGACAGTGTTGAGAATTGTAGCCTTTAGCAAAGTTAAGAGATGTAGGCAATTTTAACGTATTTAGGCTTTTTATTGTTATTAATTATACATACAGCTTTAAGCTGATACATGTATATCACTGTACTGATATTTGGTCTCATTAAACAATTTTTAAAAAACAAAAGCAGTTAGGTCTCTAAATTTAAATGATTTATCGATAATTTTGTAAAAATTTTCAAACTACGCCCGCTGGTCACTTCTCTCCGGGACACATTGTATATTTGTCCAGTCTGTTTTTGAAAAAGTTTTTTTTTATGCACAGCGGATTGGTACTTGACCTCAATCACACCTGATATTAAGTGAAGATGAGGTCGAAGGTGGAAGTGTACTGACCCGGAAACCCCAACACATTTGGGGGACTGGCTATCGTATCTCTGACAACCGGAACACGACAATGCTATTAACATTGCTCTTGGCGGCAGATTTAGATAAGATGGTGGTAGGTAGCCAGGCGGACATTTAAAATGCCCTAACACCACCCAAATCGAGTACTCAAACATGTACCCCTCTGGGGATCGAACCCGCGACCTCCGAATCGTAAACCCAATGTTGTTTACATTGAGCCACGGAGGAGGGAGCACCGATCACTGACTCAGACTCTGACTCACTTATGCGGTTAGTTCTACCATAAGTGGCATTTTGATAC
Organism: Oegoconia quadripuncta; assembly: GCA_949316235.1. NCBI lineage: Eukaryota > Metazoa > Arthropoda > Insecta > Lepidoptera > Autostichidae > Oegoconia > Oegoconia quadripuncta. The sequence continues at coordinate 35,174,846 of OX438748.1, forward strand.
GAGTGTTTGAGTGAAGGGCATACGTTAAATGTAGACAGGTAGTCACATGGTCTCCTCGACTCAAATACACCCTTCAGGAGTTTCTTACAGATAGTTTTATCTAACAGATACAAAATTGATTTTGTCATAGTGTTACTGATGGTTAATGTTATGACAATAATGTATTAATAATAAAATATGTAATAACAATCAAATATGGAATAATACTAAATAATGTGACAATAAATCCTCCTCCGAGTAACGCAGCCATTTTTATGTTTGTTGATCCCGGTTGTTTTCAAGGCAGTCGTTAAGCAAGTCGGTGACAAGCTGGTCACTAGTCTGACCGCTGGACCCGCATGGTGGAGTATACCCTCCCAGTGAAAGGAAGCTGTGCCCCAGTGGAGCCGTGCAATCATTAGTTCCCCGGGAGTACAAAAATCTGAAGTTTTGTAAGAGTATGGTACTTTATTTATCTGAATTACTTACTCGGTGTGCGTACGCTAAATGCCAATGAACTGTGAACGATGAGCCAGCTAAGAATGATGTTTTTATTGTTCCTGAAACAAAAGAAAAAACAAATGAAAAACTACTATTTTTTAATCAGAATATCTTTCTAAAATTTTATTCGCCGTTCTTTTTTCAGAATCATTCAAGATATTGAAATCAGCGCCACCTGTTATCGAGTTGCCGAACTTCTTCAATGCAAGTCAAACTACTTGACACCAATCACATTAGTTACGTAAGGGTGAACAGATGGCGCAATATGTCCCAGTTATGGTAGCAATTATGTTTGTTGCCTGACATTTTAGCACGTGAGAAAATGCTTTCCGAGCTTCCATTCACGAGGAATTTAACACTTTTTATTTTGGGCAAAACAATTTGGTTGCATAAAGAAATTCTTACGGGTTTACAACTTCTTACGCAAAGGTTGGTAGATTTTATAATTATCGTCGGAACCAAAATACATTGCGTGGAAACTATGAATATTCTCATAACGATATGTTGGTACACTCATACACAAATGAATACAATTTGTACACAAAGTAGGTACCTACCTATGCCGGGTAACGATTTTTAAGTATCGCTCGTAACTTAGAATCAAGGTAAATAGGTAGGTTACCTATTCTAACCAATTTTGATTTAGGTAGGTAGTGGCAAAGATTTCGTAGCGCAAACAAACCTCTGTCGCAGTTTAATCAATATTTCTTTTTCAATCAATCAATCAATTTATTTGTAAACACAGGATATACAATAGTAGATGTTTAAATTAAGTATTTGAGCGCCGTGTTCAGCCGATAGGCATACAAATATAAAAATAACATGCAAAAAATAAGTACCTACATTATAATCAAATAATTATTTACATACAAAAACAGGACACATCTTTAAATAGTCAAATTCCTTAAATTGACTTATTTTTATAATTAAAAAAATATATACAAATGTCAGACAGGAAACTTTGAAATTGTCAAATTATTCAATTTGAAATGTCATATTCATTATGTACCATTTATGTACTTATTTAATTATTTTTTTCGTTGTATTCTCTTCTCCAGGAGAAGGCAAAGGGATCTAGCCCATAACAGCCATGTCTTATTTCTCTTATTTCTTCAGTTTGTAAGTCAGTCTCAGTCAAAACAAGTAATTCGTCGTATACTTGGCGTATACAGAGTCTAGTCACGGTCAAGTCATTCTTCAGTAAAGTAGCAGAATGCTTTACAAAAGATTTAGGCGGCTTCTTGTGGGAACCCGAAAGCTCCGTTACGCACTTTAATTTACACTTCCCTTCACTTGTACACCAACACTAACGTTTGCTGCACAATATTCTGCCATTTTAAGCTTCAAAAGTTAGAATGCACAAATTATAAGAATTATAAAGAAAAATGCAACTTCACTCGCCGAGTTCCCGCCAAAAAGCCGTACTTATTTAATATTAATTCTTTTTAGATAGGTGCAGCATAAATCAAAAATATTGCTCTGATCTGCACTCGGAAAAGACCTAAAGCTAATTATGAATAATACCTAAATAGTTTTAATTATATAATACGGTTATTTTCGTGAATTTCAAATTATTGATAAAAAACAGCCGCTTTTTTTATCGTGAATTCTGGAAAATAAATCCCATCAAAGATATTCAGGCATTATTTAGAGCTTTTAGGCTTCTCGAGGGCAGGTCGAAGCGATTTTTTAAATTTATTTTGTACAAGCTTTCCGCCCGCGGTATCGCCTGCTGAATCGGGAACTGCTCACTTTATCGGGATAACAAATATCCTATATTTTAATCCAGGGTATGTTTGTTTGTTTGTTTGTAAACGCTTTATTGTACAAAAAGGCAATACATTAATTTTGCATTGATACATAAATTGAGTACAACGGCGGACTTATCCCTTATGTTCTACCTATATACCAAAATATAGTAGTAATTTATTCCAAATCTGTTCATCTGTTTCGCCGTGGTTGAGTAGTTTTGCATTTATAATAAGTAGGTACCACTGGACGGAATAAAAACCTCCTTTCTTCTTAAAAGATACTCCATGCTTCTTTGTCGGGTTTAGGACCCGATTTCGAAAGACATAAGCGAAAGCCATTTGTGCGACGCCAGATAATCGAAGCGCCATATGAACAAAACGCCATTTAGCCGATGGGCCATTTAATAATATTGTCCAGAGCCACGCCTAAACTTCAAAACAAAAATATATGTAAAAAAAAAATCGTTAGCCATTGGAAAGTCGCCCATACTGTCTTTGGTGGCAGCAACTACTCTACAGAGGGGAACTGAAAATCAGCAACACTGCTGAGACCCTACCCATTCATCACAATACTGTGGTTCTCGATTCTATATGTATGCTTGTGTTTTTTTTTCTTTTTTGTGATGAATTTTATTTATTTATTTATTTCATCGAAAAGACAAATATGCGAAAGCCATAAGATCGTATGTACAGTTGTGCGATGAGTTCGAATATATTACAAATATGTCAACCTTCAGTGTCGGGCTGGCCCGACCCATATTGCTCGCTACAGATAAGGGGTCTGTACATTCGATCTTATGGCTTTCGCATATTTGTCTTTTCGATTAAATGGCCCATCGGCGGCGTGCCCACTCATGCGTTCCCACGTCCTCCCTACTACCGAGGAAGGTCGCCGCGGGGTTTAGTGGGTATCCCTCCCGATAGGTCCAAGATGAGCGGTATACCTACCTAACGCAATAAAAAAGGCACCGCTTTACGTAGGTACTTTGTGCTCTTAGTGAAATCGTCGAGCATCGTCCTCTCCATAGCTCATTGCGGGACCTTGAGCTTTCTTATGAGGCCCATATTGAGAGACCACGTTTCAATGCAATAAGTTATCACTGGTAACACACATTGATTTAAAGACTTTCAATTTTAAGCACTGAGGTAGGTTTTTAGACTTAATTTCATTCATTTGGAGCGCATAATTAAGTTTCTTTGTAAAGGTTTTCATAGTCAGTACCACATAAGTAAATTATGGTAACTTGATACGTCTTTCCGTATCCCCTTATCTACTTCTAGGGCGCTTACGTGCTATACTTAGGTCATTTAATTAGCGAACGCAAGCGAATTAAGCGGCTAGTTATTGGCGATTGTAAGCAAATATTTACGTAGATATACAAATGTTTACGTAGCTATACAAATGTTTACGTAGATATACAAATGTTTATGTAGATATACAAATGTTTACGTAGAGATACAAATGTTTACGTAGATATACAAATGTTTACGTAGATATACAAATGTTTACGTACATATACAAAAAATGGGAAAGGTTATTTTTAACAGTCTATGTGTGTATGTGGTTCCATCATAACTATCAAACTACGTGACCAATTTTGATAAAATGAGGCGACGTTGAATTTGTTAGAGTGTCACGAATAAGATATGGTGGGTACCCACGGGTGCCATGCATTTTCGAAATGTAAGTAGTCAAGCAGATCAAATATTTAAAGAAACAACATAGACATAGGTACATAAAGTCACACCTGTCAGTGACAGAATAAAAAAAAATCTAAAAAATCGGTGGCTTGCTTTAGTTATAATAATATGGGCCTTTCTCTGTAAAGTCTCGAATCGTCCATATAACGAAGTCCCGACCATTTTTTAAATTTGTTTTTAAAATTTATACATTAATATAAAGACAAGATTAAGTGATTCAAGTTACATGTAAAGGCCGCCAAAATTTCGTGCGATTTT